>CM038143.1:340212693-340551753 GCA_021437245.1 Aegilops speltoides
ATATATATATATACACACACCCACACACCCACACACACACACACACACGCACACACACCTTGCCGGACTTTGCAACAGCTGATCCCTACTCCGTTCGGTCACCGGAGCCGTCATCACGATCGCCGGAGCCACCATCATGATCATGACTTTCCTCCTCCATTTTTTGATCACCATAGCCTGCTCCCTCTCCTTCCATACCTCCTTTGAGGTCGTTGAGAAACAACAAGACATCACCTCCGTCGCGGATTATGTCCCCCAATATCTCTTCTTGTTCGAAGTCTCTTTGTTGATCCATAGTTTCTGGAAATATTACAACATGGCAATTAATATACAAACATGAGAGATGGATATATTAATAGTGGCAAACATAGACCCCTCGGCGATCCTTGACCCTCGACCCCTCGATGACCCTCGACCCTCATCCCCTCGGTGACCCTTGACCCCCTACCCTAGCTAGTTCTGATCCTTGACCGCTCGGATTCTCTTAACCTTTAAGGGATTTAACAAGATGGTGCCATTCTGGATGTGCAGAAAATGGTCCATATTTTTCCTGATCTCAAGAAAACCATTGCTTCATCATTTACCAAAAGTAACAGGCGCTTAACAGTACAAAGCTCTCCAAAATTGTTTTGGAACGGAGTCCTGGATAGGGTAATTCCCTTTTTGGTATGAAATTCAGCAAGAGCCTTTCGAATATCGCTATTTGGAAGGCCTTTGCTGAAATCCGTACCAAAAAGTGAATCGTCCTATCCGGGACTCCGTTTCAAAACAACTTTGAAGAGTTTCGTAGCGTCATACACCTTTTACTTCCAGCAAATGATGTAGCCATGGATGAGATAAAAAATGGATCAACTTGTGCACATCCATAATGGGGGCATTCTTGTTAAACGGAGACCCTCGACCCTCGGCAAGCCTCGACCCTCGGCCCCTCGACCCCTCGACGACCCTAGACCCTCGACCTCTTGACGACCCTAGACCCTCGACCCCATGACCCTTGACCCTTGACTCTTGATGACCCTCGACAACCCTCGACGTACCCTCAACGACCCTAGACGTACCCTCGATGACCCTTGACGATCCTCTACCCTCAACGACCCTCGACCCCTCGCCCCTCGACCCCTCGACAACCCTCGACCCTCGACCCCTCGACGACCCTCGAACCCTCGATCTTCTACCCTAGTTTCTGACACCCTAGTTCCCGACACCCTCGTTCCCGATAAAAAATAAGAAGAGGAATAAGAAGAAAAAATAGAGGAGAAGAAGAAGAAGAAATAGAAGAAAAAAAGAGGAGAAGAAGAAGGAATAGAGGAAAAGAGTAAAAAATAGAAAAAATTCTATTTTTTTTCTTCTTCTCCTCTATTCCTTCTTCTTCTGTGCCTAATTGAAAGTGCGTTAAGTCGACTAGAGGGGGAGGTGAATAGGTGATTTTTACTAATTCGTCACTAAGGAATTTCAGGGTGAGGAAATTCCTAAGTCACGAACAACTAGCAGCGGAATAAGTACTCAGGTATAAGCATAACAGAGCAATAGCAGAGTCATCATGATGAAATGCGAACAAACACAGAGTACAAAAAGCGTAAACACAGGATAAGCAAGCTGAAGACAAAAAATTCTATTTTTTCTTCTTCTCCTCTATTCCTTCTTCTTCTTCCTCTTGTTATTTTTTTCTCCTCTTCTTCCTCTCCTCTTCTTCTCCTTCTTCTTCTCCTCATGTTGAAGTTATCGGGGAGGGGTTATATCGACAACGACGACATATACATAGAAAAAATGTTATTGGGGAGGGGGTATATCGACCCCCCTCATGTCGAAGTTATCAGGGAGGGAGTATATCGACAAAATTACATCATCATATATCATCGAACAAAATTACATCATCATCATCATATATATACATCTAAAAGAGTTTTCATATATCATCATCATTATCATCTAGTGCAAAAAATTGACCAAGTTTTCATATATCATCATATCATCATCATCATTATCATCATCTACTACAGAAAAAAATTGACCAAGTTTTCATATATATACTACAGAAAAAATATACCAAGTTTTCATATATATACATCTAAAAAAGTACATCTAAAAAACATATAAAAATAGCATATACATGTATATATAACAAAAAATGAAGCAAGGGCGGCGGCGCCAGCGCCGGCGCCGACAGAGTAGGGCAGGGGCACAGGGGCATGGGAGCAGGCTGTTACTCACAGGGGACGGCGGGGCACGGTGGGCGGCATCGGGGCGGGCAGGGGAGGGGCGCCGTCGACGGGGCAGAGGGCGTCAGCAGCGACGGCGGCGACGTTGAGCAGCCTGGCAGGGTCGGTGGCGGTGGCGACAACAAGGTGGAGCAGGGGCGTCGGGCGGCGACGGCGACTAGAAGGAGCAGGGGCGTCGGGGAGAAGAAGTGATGGATTTCGTCGAAACAGCTAAGTGCTTTCTTATATACCCACGACATTGGTACCGGTTCATGGCACCAACCGGGACCAATGCCCCTCTTTAGTCCCGGTTGGTGCCACCAACCGGGACCAAAGGTCTCTTTTCAGCAGCGCAAAGGGCGGGAAACAGGGACCTTTGATCCCAGTTGGTGGCACCAACCAGGACTAATGGGGGGCATTGGTCCCAATTGGTGCCTCGAACTGGTACCAATGCACCCCTTTAGTCCCGGTTGGTTCCACCAACCGGGACCAAAGGCCCTATGTTGCACGCGTCGCGGCCAAAGTTTAGTCCCACCTCGCTAGTTGAGAGAGATCGAGAGTGGTTTATAAGCGCTGCTGCGCCCACCCTCTCGAGCTCCTCTCAACTATAGGCTTTCGGGCCTAATCTGTGTCATGCTGTGCCCGTGGGCCTACTGGGCCTGCTGCGGGCCTGAATCCTGGCCCATGGTTGAGTTTCTAGTCGTATTCAGGCCGTGGTGGCCCAATAGGTGGCACTTTTTTTTTAATTTTTTTCTTTTCTTTTTTGCTTTATTTATTTTATTTTGTTTCTACTTACAGCAAAATACTTACTAGTTTTTCATGTAATTCTTTTTTGCTTTTAGGTAATAAAAATTATAAACTTTTTATTAGTGCCATTTGTTTTCCAATTTGAATAGTTTAAATTTGAATTTTTTGAAATTTGTGTGAATCACATGTTTTAATAACTTTTCTATAAAAATAGATTTTTGAGTGATTCTCTTTCCTGCTATTTAATATTACTATGTTTTATCATTATATTCAAAAACAGATTTTGTTATTTTAGTTTCTAACAAAAAAATTCTTTATGATAATTCTTTTTGCTATTAAAGTTTCTAACAAAAAAATTCTTTATGAAAATTAGTGTTGCTTTAATGTTTTGAACAGAAAATACTTTGATAATTTTGGTTGCATAAATTTTATATAATTTTAGTTTCAATAATACTAGAGGTTTATAAAAGTTTTTTTAGTTGATTCTTTTTGCTATTGGAGTTTTATAAAAGCTTTTTAGTTGAATCTTTTTGCTATTGAAGGATATTAAGTTTTGTTTTAGTTGATCATAACATAATAGTTTAATTGATTATTTTTAGTTCATTCCTTTTGTCATTAGTTCATTCTTTCAGCTAAATGACCCTTAAATTGAAAAGCACTATAAATGAACTCTGGAAAGGTTGAAAGTTGGCATGGTATCATCATTTCACCCACATAGCATGTGCTAAAAAGTTGAGAGGGTTACAACAAAAACTGGATGCACTTTGTGTACAAAACTGACAATCTCTTTGGAAGTATCAGGGTTTCGGATGAAAACTCATCTGTTACGAAGGGGTTTCATTTGTTCACATGTAACTGCAGTGATATTCTTGATCAAAGGCATCATCATAATAGTTGTTGATAGAAAGTCTTCACTTTTTCTTCGCTTGTGTCCTTTGCTTATTGTGCCATAACCATGGATAATCTTCATCGTTTAACAGGGTGCTTGGCTCAGCCTTGACTTTGAAGGGAGGAATTTCACGAAAATTTTCATAATCTTCAGACATGTCTGTCTTACCCTCCAATCCCACGATGTCTCTTTTTCCTGAAAGAACTATGTGGCGCTTTGGCTCATCGTATGATGTATCCGCTTCCTTATCTTTTCTTTTTCTCGGTTTGGTAGACATGTCCTTCACATAGAAAACCTGCTCCACATCATTGGCTAGGACGAATGGTTCGTTTGTGTACCCCAGATTGTTCAGATCCACTGTTGTCATTTCGTACTGTGGGTCTACCTGTACCCTGCCTCCTGACAGATTGACCCATTTGCACTTAAACAAAGGGACCTTAATATCATATCCATAGTCAAGTTCCCATATGTCCACTATGTAACCATAATATGTGTCGTTTTCCTTATTGGTTGCTGCATCAAAGCGGACACCACTCTTTTGGTTGGTGCTCTTTTGATCTTGGGCGATCGTGTAAAATGTATTCCCATTTATCTCGTACCCATTGTAAGTCATTACAGTCGAAGATGGTTCCCTTGCCAACGAGTACAGGTCATCAAAAACAGTGTTGTCACACCCGAGACGTGTTTGGAACCAACTGCCGAAACTCCTGATGTGTTCACATGTAATCCAGTCATCACACTGGTCCGGGTGTTTGGAGCGCAGAATGTTCTTGTGTTCATCAACATACGGGGTCACCAAGGTAGAATTCTGTAGAACCATGTAGTGTGCTTGAGACCAAGAATGCCCGTCCTAGCGTGCCTTTTGCACCGAGTCTCCCCTCATACTGCGATTGAGGGAGACCTATCTTCTTAAGGTCAGGAATGAAGTCAACACAAAACCCAATGACATCCTCTGTTTGATGGCCCATGGAGATGCTTCTTTCTGGCCTAGCGCGGTTACTGACATATTTCTTTAGGAATCCCATGAACCTCTCAAAGGGGGACATATTGTGTAGAAATACAGGGCCCAGAATGACAATCTCGTCGAAAGATGAACTAGGACATGCGTCAGGATATTGAAGAAGGATGGTGGGAACACCAGCTCGAAACTGACAAGACATTGCGCCACATCACTCCTTAACCTTGGTAGGATTTCTAGATCGATCACCTTCTAAGAGATTGCATTGAGGAATGAACATAGCTTCACAATGGCTAATCGAACGTTTTCCGGTAGAAGCCCCCTCAATGCAACCGGAAGCAGTTGCGTCATAATCATGTGGCAGTCATGAGACTTTAGGTTCTAGAACTTTTTCTCTGCCATATTTATTATTCCCTTTATATTCGACGAGTAGCCAGACGGGACCTTCATACTGAGCAGGCATTCAAAGAAGATTTCTGAAGGAAATATGTCCTAGAGGCAATAATAAAGTTATTATTTATTTCCTTATTTCATGATAAATGTTTATTATTCATGCTAGAATTGTATTAACCGGAAACATAATACATGTGTGAATACATAGACAAACATAGTGTCACTAATATGCCTCTACTTGACTAGCTCGTGAATCAAAGATGGTCAAGTTTCCTAGCCATGGACATGAGTTGTCATTTGATTAACGGGATCACATCATTAGGAGAATGATGTGATTGACATGACCCATTCCGTTAGCCTAGCACTTGATCGTTTAGTATATTGCTATTGCTTTCTTCATGACTTATACATGTTCCTGTAACTATGAGATTATGCAACTCCCATTTACCGGAGGAACACTTTGGGTGCTACCAAATGTCACAACGTAACTGGTTGATTATAAAGGAGTACTACAGGTGTCTCCAAAGGTACATGTTGAGTTGGCGTATTTCGAGATTAGGTTTTGTCACTCCGATCGTCGGAGAGGTATCTCTGGGCCCTCTCGGTAATGCACATCATTATAAGCCTTGCAAGCAATGTGACCAATGAGTTGGTTACGAGATGATGCATTACAGAACGAGTAAAGAGACTTGCCGGTAACGAGATTGAACTAGGTATTGGATACCGACGATCAAATCTCGGGCAAGTAACATACCGATGACAAAGGGAACAACGTATGTTGTTATGCAGTTTGACCGATAAAGATCTTCGTAGAATATGTAGGAACCAATATGGGCATCCAGGTCTCGCTATTGGTTATTGACCGAGAATGGTTCTAGGTCATGTCTACATAGTTCTCGAACCCGTAGTGTCCGCACGCTTAACGTTACAATGATAGTTTTATTATGAGTTTATAAGTTTTGATGTACCGAAGTTTGTTCGGAGTCCCGGATGTGATCACGGACATGACGAGGAGTCTCGAAATGGTCGAGACATAAAGATTGATATATTGGACGACTATATTCGGACACCGGAATTGTTCTGGGTGATTTCGGAGAAAACTGAGTGCCGGGGTTACCGGAACCCCCCGGGGAAGTATTGGGCCTTAGTGGGCCTGAGGGGAGAGAGAGGGCAGCAGCCCAGGAGGTGGCGCGCCCCCTCCCAAGGGGAGTCCGAATTGGACTAGGGGAAGGGGGCGCGGCCCCTCTTTCCCTCTCCCTCTCCCCCTCTTTCCTTCGCCCTTCCTCCTTCCTAGTTGGACTAGGAAAGGGGAGTCCTACTCCTACTAGGAGGAGGACTTCCCTCCTCCTTGGCACGCCCCAAGGGCCGGCCGACCTCCCCCCTTGCTCCTTTATATACGGGGGCAGGGGGGCACCCCATAGACACACAAGTTGATCTATGGATCGTTCCTTAGCCGTGTGCGGTGCCCCCCTCCACCATATTCCACCTCGGTCATATCGTCATGAGTTTAGGCGAAGCCTGCGCGATAGAACATCATCATGGTCACCACGCCGTCGTGCTGACAGAACTCATCCCCGACACTTTGCTGGATCGGAGCCCGGGGATTGTCATCGAGCTGAACGTGTGCTGAACTCGGAGGTGCCGTACGTTCGGTGCTTGGATCGGTCGGATCGTGAAGACGTACGACTACATCAACCACGTTGTCATAACGCTTCCGCTTATGGTCTACGAGGGTACATGGACGAACACTCTTCCCTCTCGTTGCTATACCATCACCATGATCTTGCGTGTGCGTAGGAATTTTTTTGAAATTACTACGTTTCCCAACAGTGGCATCCGAGCCTAGGTTTTATGCGTTGATGTTATATGCATGAATAGAACACAAGTGAGTTGTGGACGATACAAGTCATACTGCTTACCAGCATGTCATACTTTGGTTTGGCGGTATTGTGAGATGAAGCGGCCCGGACCGACATTACGCGTCGCGCTACGCGAGACTAGTTTCACCGCTACGAGCACTCGTGCTTAAAGGTGACCGGGGTGTCTGTCTCTCTCACTTTAGCTGAATCAAGTGTGGCTACGCCCGATCCTTGCGAAGGTTAAAACAGCACCAACTCGATTTAACTATCGTTGTGGTTTTGATGCGAGGTAAGAACGGTTCTTGCTAAGCCCGTAGCAGCCACGTAAAATTTGCAACAACAAAGTAGAAGGCGTCTAACTTGTTTTTGCAGGCATGTTGTGATGTGATATGGTCAAGACGTGATGCTATATTTTATTGTATGAGATGATCATGTTTTGTAACCGGTTATCGGAACTGGCAGAGCCATATGGTTGTCGCTTATTGTATGAAATGCAACGCATACATAATTGCTTTACTTTATCACTAAGCGGTAGCGATAGTCGTAGAAGCAATAGATGGCGTAAACGACAACGATGCTACGATGCAGATAGTTTTAGAGATTAATAAATACCTAACATGGTTTTTACACTCAAAATATTCAAGGGATCCTATTTGTAGAAGTACTTATACCTCCTCCCTTTAAATAAAACAATCCAAAGTGCTTCTAAATTCGAATAAACTTCAAAAAAATATTTAGCATCCACCATATGTGGAAGCCATTATATTATCACTCTCAAATTTAGGGTGAAAAATATTTCACGGAGTTCTATAATAACGAAAATTCTTTTAATATTAAATAAATTATTTCCAACAAAGTATTATATATATTGGATAATGTTTGTCAACTCTCATGGCATGTTCTGGATTTGTTACATATGTTGGGTAACGTTGCATGGAAAATAAAGAAAACCTACGCACACACAAGATCTATCCATGGAGATGCATAGCTACGAGAGGGGGAGATCATATACATACCCTTAATTGCTAAGCGGAAGCGTATGGTTGATTTAGTCGTGCTTGATGACCCACAAGTGTAGGGGATCTATCATAGTCCTTTCGATAAGTAAGAGTGTCGAACCCAACGAGGAGCATAAGGAAATGATAAGCGGTTTTTAGTAAGGTTTTCTCTGCAAGCGCTGAAATTGTAGGTGATAGATAGTTTTGTGATAAGATAAATGATAACAAGTAAATAAAGTAAATAAAGTGCAGCAAGGTGGCCCAATCCTTTATGTAGCAAAGGATAAGCCTGGACAATTTCTAATAATGGGAAAGGAGCTCCCGAGGACACATGGGAATTATCGTCAAGCTAGTTTTCATCACGCTCATATGATTCGCGTTCGGTACTTTGATAATTTGATATGTGGGTGGACTGGTGCTTGGGTACTGCCCTTACTTGGACAAGCATCCCACTTATGATTAACCCCTATTGCAAGCGTCCGCAACTACAAAAGAAGTATTAAGGTAAACCTAACCACAACATTAAACATATGGATCCATATCAGCCCTAACGAAGCAACGCATAAACTAGGGTTTAAGTTCTGTCACTCTAGCAACCCATCATCTACTTATTACTTCCCCATGCCTTCCTCTAGGCCCAAATAATGGTGAAGTGTCATGTAGTCGACGTTCACATAACACCACTAGAGGAAAAGACAACATACATCTCATCAAAATATTGAACGAATACCAAATTCACATGACTACTAATAGCAAGACTTCACCCATGTCCTCAGGAACAAACGTAACTACTCACAAAGCATATTCATGTTCATAATCAGAGGAGTAATAATGCATAAAGGATCTGAACATATGATCTTCCACCAAGTAAACCAATTAGCATCAACTACAAGGTGTAATCAACACTAATAGCAACCCACAGGTACCAATTTGTGGTTTTGATACAAGATTGGATACAAGAGATGAACTAGGGTTTTCAGAGGAGATGGTGCTGGTGAAGATGTTGATGGAGATTGACCCCCTCCCGATGAGAGGATCGTTGGTGATGACGTTGGTGATGATTTCCCCCTCCCGGAGGGAAGTGTCCCCGGCAGAACAGCTCCGCCAGAGCCCTAGATTGGTTCCACCAAGGTTCCGCCTCGTGGCGGTGGAGTTTCATCCCGTAAGCTTGCCCATGAATTTTTCCAGGGTAAAAGCTCTCATATAGCAGAAGATGGACACCGGAGGCCCACCAGGGGGCCCAGGAGATAGGGGGCGCGCCCAGTAGTGGGGGGGGGGCCTCCACTCTCCTGGACAGGGTGTGGGCCTCCACTCACCAGGTGTCGCGCCGGTGACGATGGTGATCATGACGGTGCTTCGGAGATGGAGATCACAAGCACAAGATGATGATGTCCATATCATATCACTTATATTGATTGCATGTGATGTTTATCCTTTATGCATCTTATCTTGCTTTGATTGATGGTAGCATTTTAAGATGATCTCTCACTAAAAATTATCAAGAAGTGTTCTCCCTGAGTATGCACCGTTGCCAAAGTTCGTCGTGCCCAGACACCACATGATGATCGGGTGTGATAAGCTCAACGTCCATCTACAACGGGTGCAAGCCAGTTTTGCACACGCGGAATACTCAGGTTAAACTTGACGAGCCTAGCATATGCAGATATGGCCTTGGAACACGGAGACCGAAAGGTCGAGCGTGAATCATATAGTAGATATGATCAACATAGTGATGTTCACCATTGAAAACTACTCCATCTCACGTGATGATCGGTTATGGTTTAGTTGATTTGGATCACGTGATCACTTAGATGACAAGAGAGATGTCAGTCTAAGTGGGAGTTCTTAAGTAATATGATTAATTGAACTTAAATTTATCATGAACTTAGTCCTGGTAGTATTTTGCAAATTATGTTGTAGATCAATAGCTTGCGTTGTTGCTTTCATATGTTTATTTTGATATGTTCCTAGAGAAAATTGTGTTGAAAAATGTTAGTAGCAATGATGCGGATTCGATCCGTGATCGAGGTTTATCCTCATTCTTGCACGTAAGAATTATGTCCTTAATGCACCGCTAGGTGATGGACCTATTGCGAGGAGCGATCTGAAGTTATGAACGTTTGGCTAGCTCAATATGATGACTACTTGATAGTTTAGTGCACCATGCTTAACGGCTTAGAATCGGGACTTCAAAGACGTTTTGAACGTCATGGACCATATGAGATGTTCCAGAGTTGAAGTTAATATTTCCAGCAAATACCGAGTTGAGAGATATGAAGTCTCCAACAAGTTCTATAGCTAAAAGATGGAGGAGAATCGCTCAACTAGTGAGCATGTGCTCGATCGTCTGGTACTTCAATCGCTTGAATCAAGTGGGAGTTAATCTTCCAGATAAGATAGTGATTGACAGAATTCTCTAGTCACCATCACTAAGTTACTAGAACTTCGTGATGAACTATAGTATGCAAAGGATGACGAAAACGATTCCTGAGCTCTTCGTGATGTTGAAATCGATGAAGGTAGAAATCAAGAAAGAGCATCAAGTGTTGATGACTGACAAGACCACTAGTTTCAAGAGAAGGGCAAAGGGAAAGAAAGGGAACTTCAAGTGGAAAGACAAGCAAGTTGTCACTCCTGCGAAGAAGCCCAAAGCTGGACCATAACCTGAAACTGAGTGTTTACACTGCAAAGGAAATGTTCACTGGAAGCGGAAATGCCCTGAATATTTGGTGGATAAGAAGGATGGCAAAGTGAACGAGGGTATATTTGATATACAGATTATTGATGTGTGCCTTACTAGTGTTTATAGTAGCCCCTGAGTATTTGATACTTGTTCGGTTGCTAAGATTAGTAACTCGAAATAGGAGTTACAGAATAAACAGAGACTAGTTGAAGGGGAAGTGATGATGAGTGTTGGAAGTAGTTCCAAGATTGATATGATCATCATCGCACACTCCCTATACTTCTGGGATTAGTGTTAAACCTAAATAAATGTTATTTGGCGTTTGCGTTGAGCATAAATATGATTTGATCATGTTTATTGCAATACGGTTATCCATTTAAAATCAGAGAATAATTGTTGTTCTGTTTACATGAATAAAACCTTCAATGGTCATACACCCAATGAAAATAGTTTGTTGGATCTCGATCGTAGTGATACACATATTCATAATATTGAGGCCAAAAGATGCAAAGTTAATAATGATAGTGCAACTTATTTGTGGCACTGCCGTTTGGGTCATATCGGTGTAAAGCGCATGAAGAAACTCCATAAACATGGATTTTCGGAATCACTTGGTTATGAATCATTTGATGCTTGCGAACTGTGCCTTTTGGGCATGATGACTAAAACTCCATTCTTCGAAACAATGGAACGAGCTACTGACTTATTGGAAATAATACATACTGATGTATGCAGACCAATGAGTATGAAGGCTCGTGGCAAGTATCGTTATTTTCTGACCTTCACAAGATGATTTGAGCAGATATGGGTATATCTACTTGATGAAACATAAGTATGAAATAGTTGAAAGGTTCAAAGAATTTCAGAGTGAAGTGGAAAAATCATCGTAGCAAGAAAATAAAGTTTCGCGATCTGATCACGGAGATGAATATTTGAGTTACGAGTTTGGTCTTCAATTAAAACAATGTGGAATAGTTTCACAGCTCACGCCACCTGGAACACCACAACGTTATGGTGTGTCCGAACGTTGTAACCGCACTTTATTGGATATGGTGCGATCTATGATGTCTCTTACTGATTTACCAATATTGTTTTGGGGTTATGCATTAGAGACAGTTGCATTCACATTAAAAGGGCACCATCTAAATCCGTTGAGACGACAACATATGAACTGTGGTTTAGCAAGAAACCCAAATTGTCGTTTCTTATAGTTTGGGGCTGCGATGCTTATGTGAAAAAGTTTTATCCTGATAAGCTCGAACCCAAATCGGAGAAGTGCGTCTTCATAGAATACCCAAAGGAAGTTGTTGGGTACACCTTCTATCACAGAACCGAAGGCAAGATATTCGTTGCTAAAAATGGATCCTTTCTAGAGAAGGAGTTTCTCTCGAAAGAAGTGAGTGGGAGGAAAGTAGAGCTTGATAAGGTAATTTGTACCTTCTCCCGAATTGGAAAGTAGTTCATCACAGAAATCAGTTCCAGTGATTCTTACACCAATTAGTGAGGAAGCTAATGATGATGATCATGAAACTTCAGATCAAGTTACTACAAAACCTTGTAGGTCTTCCAAAGTACAGTCCACACCAGAGTAGTGCGGTAATACTATTCTGGAAGTCATGTTACTAGACCATGATGAACCTACGAACTATGAGGAAGCGATGATGAGCCCAGATTCCGTGAAATGGCTTGAGGCCATAAAATCTGAGATATGATCCATGTATGAGAACAAAGTATGGACTTTGATTGACTTGCTCGATGATCAGCAAGCCATGTTAAATAAATGGATCTTCAAGAGGAAGACGGACACTGATAGTAGTTTTACTATCCACTAAGCTCGACTTGTTGCAAAAGGTTTTCAACAAGTTCAAGGGGTTGAATACAATGAGATTTTCTCACTCGTATCGATGCTTAAGTCTGTCCGAATCATGTTAGCAATTGCCACATTTTATGAAATTTGGCAAATGGATGTCAAAACTACATTCCTTAATGGATTTATTAAAGAAGAGTTGTATATGATGCAATCAGAAGGTTTTGTCAATCCTAAAGGTGCTAACAAAGTGTGCAAGCTCCAACAATCCATCAATGGACTGGTGCAAGCATCTCGGAGTTGGAATATACACTTTGATGAGTGGATCAAAGCATATAGTTTTATACAGACTTTTGGAAAGGCATGTATTTACAAGAAAGTGAGTGGGAGCACTACATCATTTCTGATAAGTATATGTGAATGACATATTGTTGATCGGAAATAATGTAGAATTATTCTGCAAAGCATAAAGGAGTGTTTTAAAGGAGTTCTTTAAAAGAAAGACCTCAGTAAAAGCTACTTAAATATTGAGCATCAAGATCTATTGAGATAGATCAAGGCGCTTGATAAGATTTTCAATGAGTACATACCTTGGCAAGATTTTGAAATAGTTCAAGATGAAACAGTCAAAGAAAGAGTTCTTGCCTGTGTTGCAAAGGTGTGAAATTGAGTAAGACTCAAATCCCGACCACGGCAGAAAATAGAAAAGAGAATGAAAGCCATTCCCTATGCCTCAGTCATGGGTTCTATAAAATATGCAATGTTATGTACCAGACCTATTGTATACCTTGCTCTGAATTTGACAAGGGAGTACAATAGTGATCTAGGAGTAGATCATTGGACATTGGTCAAGAATATCCTTAGTGAGGACTAAGGAAAAATTTCTCGATTATGGAGGTGATAAAAGAGCCCGTCGTAAAGAGTTACATCGGTGCAAGCTTTCACACCGATCCAGATGACTCTAAGTCACAATCTGGATACATATTGAAAGTGGGAGCAATTAGCTAGAGTAGCTCCGCGCAGAGCATTGTAGACATAGAATATTTGCAAAGTACATACGGCTCTGAATGTGACAGATCCGTTGACTAAGTTTCTCTCACGAGCAAAACATGATCACACCTTAGTACTCTTTGGGTGTTAATCACATAGCAATGTGAACTAGATTATTGACTCTAGTAAACCCTTCGGGTGTTGGTCACATGACGATGTGAACTATGGGTGTTAATCATATACAGATATGAATATTGGTGTTAAATCACATGGCGATGTGAACTAGATTATTGACTCTAGTGCAAGTGGGAGACTGAAGGAAATATGCCCTAGAGGCAATAATAAAGTTATTATTTATTTTCTTATTTCATGATAAATTTTTATTATTCATGCTAGAATTGTATTAACCGGAAACATAATACATGTGTGAATACATAGACAAACATAGTGTCACTAGTATGCCTCTACTTGACTAGCTCGTGAATCAAATATGGTTAAGTTTCCTAGCCATGGACATGAGTTGTCATTTGATTAACAGGACCACATCATTAGGAGAATGATGTGATTGACATGACCCATTCCGTTAGCCTAGCACTTGATCGTTTAGTATATTGCTATTGCTTTCTTCATGACTTATACATGTTCCTGTAACTATGAGATTATGCAACTCCCGTTTACCGGAGGAACACTTTGGGTGCTACCAAATGTCACAACGTAACTGGGTGATTATAAAGGAGTACTACATGTGTCTCCAAAGGTACATGTTGAGTTGGCGTATTTCGAGATTAGGTTTTGTCACTCCGATCGTCGGAGAGGTATCTCTGGGCCCTCTCGGTAATGCACATCATTATAAGCCTTGCAAGCAATGTGACCAATGAGTTGGTTACGAGATGATGCATTACAGAACGAGTAAAGAGACTTTCCGGTAATGAGATTGAACTAGGTATTGGATACCGACGATCAAATCTCGGGCAAGTAACATACCGATGACAAAGGGAACAACGTATGTTGTTATGTGGTTTGACCGATAAAGATCTTCGTAGAATATGTAGGAACCAATATGGGCATCCAGGTCTTGCTATTGGTTATTGACCGAGAATGGTTCTAGGTCATGTCTACATAGTTCTCGAACCCGTAGTGTCCACACGCTTAACGTTACAATGACAGTTTTATTATGAGTTTATAAGTTTTGATGTACCGAAGTTTGTTCGGAGTCCCGGATGTGATCACGGACATGACGAGGAGTCTCGAAATGGTCGAGACATAAATATTGATATATTGTACGACTATATTCGGACACGGAATTGTTCCGGTGATTTGGAGAAAATCGAGTGCCGGGGTTACCGGAACCCCGGGAAGTATTGGGCCTTAGTGAGCTGAGGGGAGAGAGAGGGCAGCAGCCCAGGAGGTGGCGCGCCCCCTCCCAAGGGGAGTCCGACTTGGACTAGGGGAGGGGGCGCGGCCCCTCTTTCCCTCTCCCTCTCCCCCTCTTTCCTTCCCCTTCCTCCTTCCTAGTTGGACTAGGAAAGGGGAGTCCTACTCCCACTAGGAGGAGGACTTCCCCCTCCTTGGCGCGCCCCAAGGGCCGGCCGGCCTCCCCCCTTGCTCCTTTATATACGGGGGCAGGGGGCACCCCATAGACACACAAGTTGATCTATGGATCGTTCCTTAGCCGTGTGCGGTGCCCCCCTCCACCATATTCCACCTCGGTCATATCGTCGCGGAGTTTAGGCGAAGCCCTGCGCCGGTAGAACATCATCGTCGTCACCACGCCGTCGTGCTGACAGGACACATCCCCGACGCTTTGCTGGATCGGAGCCCGGGGATTGTCATCGAGCTGAACGTGTGCTGAACTCGGAGGTGCCGTACGTTCGGTGCTTGGATCGGTCGGATTGTGAAGACGTACGACTACATCAACCGCGTTGTCATAACGCTTCCGCTTACTGTCTACGAGGGTACATGGATGAACACTCTTCCCTCTCGTTGCTATACCATCACCATGATCTTGCGTGTGCGTAGGATTTTTTTTGAAATTACTACGTTTCCCAACAATTTCCTTATCTTATTTGGAAAGAGCGTAGCTGGCAGGACCTTCATACTTATTTGGGGGCATGCCGTCTTTTTTGTGAAACGTTGCTGGTCCTCCCGTGCCACCGGTGTATCTTTTGTCTTCCCATACACGCCCAAGAAGCCTAGCAGGTTCACGTGAAGGTTCTTCATCACGTGCATCATGTTGATTGAAGAGCGGACCTCTAGGTCTTTCCATTAGGGTAGGTCCCAAAATATAGATTACTTCTTCCACATGGGTGCACGTCCCTCAGCGTCATTCGGAACAGATAGTCCGCCGGGACCCTTTCCGAAGATTACTTTTAAATCATTGACCATAGCAAGTACGTGATCACCAGTATGCATGGCGGGCTTCTTCCGGTGATCTGCCTCGCCTTTGAAATGCTTGCCTTTCTTTCGACATTGATGGTTGGTCGGAAGGAGTCGACGATGCCCCAGGTACACATTCTTCCTGCATTTGTCCAGGTATATACTTTCGGTGTCATCTAAACAGTGAATGCATGTGTGGTATCCCTTGTTTGGCTGTCCTGAAAGTTACTAAGAGCAGGCCAATGATTGGTGGTGACAAACAACAACACATGCATGTCAAATTCCTCCTGTTTGTGCTCATCCCACGCACGTACACCATATCCAATCCACAGTTGTAAAAGTTCTTCAACTAATGGCCTTAGGTACACATCAATGTCGTTGCCCGGTTGCTTAGGGCCTTGGATGAGAACTGGCATCATAATGAACTTCCGCTTCATGCACAACCAAGGAGGAAGGTTATAGATACATAGAGTCATGGGCCAGGTGCTGTGATTGCTGCTCTGCTCCCCAAAAGGATTAATTCCATCCGCGCTCAAACCAAACCATACGTTCCTTGCGTCACCTGCAAACTCCTCCTAGTACTTTCTCTCAATTTTTCTCCACTTTGACCCGTCAGCGGGTGCTCTCAACTTCCTGTCTTTCTTACGATACTCTCTGTGGCATCGCATCAACTTGGCATGCTCTTTGTTTCTGAACAGGCGTTTCAACCGTGGTATTATAAGAGCATAGCACATCACCTTGGCAGGAACTCTCTTCCTGGGGCGCTCGCTGTCAACATCACCAGGGTCATCTTGTCTGATCTTATACCGCAATGCACCGCATACGGGGCATGCGTTCAAATCCTCATACGCACCACAGTACAGGATGCAGTCATTAGGGCATGCATGTATCTTCTGCACCTCCAATCTTAGAGGGCACACAACCTTCTTTGCTGCATACATACTGTCGGGCAATTCGTTATCCTTTGGAAGCTTCTTCTTCAATATTTTCAGTAGCTTCTCAAATCCTTTGTCAGGCACACCATTCTCTGCCTTCCACTGCAGCAATTTCAGTACGGTACCGAGCTTTGTGTTGCCATCTTCGCAATTGGGGTACAAACCTTTTTTGTGATCCTCTAACATGCGATCGAACTTCAGCTTCTCCTTTTCACTTTCGCACTGTCTCCTTGTATCAACAATGACCCAGCAGAGATCATCATCGGGCACATCGTCTGGTTCCTCTTGATCTTAACAGCTTCCCCCATTGCAGCATCACGATATTCAGGGGGCACATAGTTGTCATCGTCCTCTTCTTTGTTGTCTTCCATCATAACCCCTATTTCTCCGTGCTTGGTCCAACCATTATAGTGTGGCATGAAACCCTTATAAAGTAGGTGGGTGTGAAGGGTTTTCGAGTCAGAGTAAGACTTCGTATTCCCACATATGGGGCATGGACAACACATAAAACCATTCTGCTTGTTTGCCTTAGCCACTTCGAGAAAATTATGCACGCCCTTAACGTACTCGGAGGTGTGTCTATCACCGTACATCCATTGTCGGTTCATCTATGTGCATTATATATAATTAAGTGTGTCAAAAACCATTACAAAACATCATTAATAGATAATTAAGTGACCAAATTAATAGATGGTCATCATCACATTAAAACCAAAGTACATACATAGTTCTCATTGAAGAACACATGGCTCTCTAGAGCATCTAATTAAACCACACATTGAAACTATGTTAAACATTTCAATGTGAAAAAATGCGATCATAATCACAACCAAGGTAACAATTGATCCAACGACAAAATGATACCAAGCCTTGGTATGAATGGCATATTTTCTTATCTTTCTAATCTTCAAGCGCGTTGCATCCATCTTGATCTTGTGATCATCAACGACATCCGCAACATATAACTCCAATATCATCTTCTCCTCCTCAATTTTTTTTTCCTTCAAGTAATTGTTTTTTTCTTCAACTAAATTTAACCTCTCGACAATAGGGTCGGTTGGAATTTTTCGGTTCACATACCTCCTAGATAAATAAAATCTATGCCACGTTGGTCGGCATAATTGTCATAAACAATAAATGAACCAAATAGTAATAAAAGATAATATATACCACATCCCAATCATAGACATGACGAGGGCCGACGGGGGCGGATACCAAAACCATCGCACTATATAATAAGAAGCAATACTAAAAGTAAGAAAATTATACAAGTATCTATCTAAACATACAAGTAAGAATTTTTTCCTTTCAAAAAGAAGATAAGAACAATAGGCTCACCACGGTGGTGCCGGCGACGAGATCGGCGCGGGCGATCGACAGTGGTGAAGACAGGAACGGGACGTGATAGACCGCTAAAGCTAGACAAATATTGAGGAAAATGGAGCTTGGACGTCGAGCTTGCTGAGGAGAAAGCTTAAGTAGTGTGGCTTGGGCATTCCATCGAACACCTCATGTGCATAGGAGGTGAGCTAGAGCACCACAAAGCCCCCCCCCCTCGCCGGCCAGAGAAAACAGAGCAGTGTGGAGTGCTCTGCTCGCCGACGAGGGGGTATATATAGGCATCACATTGGTCCCGGTTGGTGACTGGAACCGGGACTAAAGGACACCCTTTGGTCCTGGTTCAAGCCACCAACCGGGACCAATGGTGGTGGGCCAAGAGCGAGGCCCATTGATCCCGGTTTGTCCCACCAACCGGGACCAAAGGGGCCAAACGAACCGCGACCAATGCCCCCACGAGTCCCGGTAGACCCCCTGGCCACACGAACCGCGACCAATGCCCCCATGGATCCCGGTTCTTGGCTGAACTGGGACTAATGGGCTGGGTCGGCCTGAACCAAAGCCCTGTTTTCTACTAGTGTTATTACTTCCCAATGCCTTCCCCTAGGCCCAAATCATGGTGAAGTGTCATGTAGTCGATGTTCACATAACACCACTAGAGGAGAGACAACATACATCTCATCAAAATATCGAACAAATACCAAATTCACATGATTACTTATAACAATACTTCTCCCATGTCCTCAAGAACAAACATAACTACTCACAAATCATATTCATGTTCATAATCAGAAGGGTATTAAATATCATTAATGATCTGAACATATGATCTTCCACCGAATAAACCAACTAGCATCAACTACAAGGACTAATCAACACTACTAGCAACCCACATGTACCAATCTGTGGTTTTGAGACAAAGATCGGATACAAGAGATGAACTAGGGTTTGAGAGGAGATGGTGCCGGTGAAGATGTTGATGGAGATTGACCCCCTCTTGATGAGAGGATTGATGGTGATGACGATGGCGACAATTTCCCCTTCCCGGAGGGATGTTTCCCCGGCAGAACAGCTCTGCCGGAGCCCTAGATTGGTTCCGCCTCGAGACGGCAGTGCTTCGTCTCGAAAGCTTCCTTCTGATTTTTTCCAGGGCAAAAGACACCATATAGCAGAAGATGCTCATCGGGGGCTTGCCAGGTAGCCCACGAGGCAGGGGGCGTGCCCAGGGGGTACGGCGCGCCCTCCACCCTCGTGGCTGGTGGGTGGGCCCCCTCTGGTGCTTTCTTCGCCTAATATTTTTAATATATTCCAAAACTGACTTTCATGGAGTTTCAAGAATTTTGGAGTTGTGTAGAATAGGTCTCTAATATTTGCTCCTTTTCCAGCCCAGAAAACAGCTGCGACATTCTCCCTCTTCATGTAAACCTTGTAAAATAAGAGATAAAAGGCATAAGTTTTGTGAACATAATGTGTAGTAATAGCCCATAATGCAATAAATATCGATATAAAAGCATGATGCAAAATGGACGTATCAACTCCCCCAAGCTTAGACCTCGCTTATCCTCAAGCGAAAGCCGGTACCGAAAAATATGTCCACATGTTTAGAGATAGAGGTGTTGATAAAATAAAATACGGACATGAGGGCATCATGATCATTCTTAGAACAACAACACATATATTATCATATGATTTCTTATGCTAAAGTAACAATCTATTCACAATGTAAAGTATGAATCAGAAACTTAACTGAAAACTAACAAACTATGATCTCGGTCATTGAAGCAATTGCAATTTATCATAACATCGGAAAGAGTCAATATAAGAGCTTTTCAGCAAGTCCACATACTCAACTATCATTTAGTCTTTCACAATTGCTAACACTCACGCGATACTTATTGGTATGAAGTTTCAATCAGACACAGAGAAAGATAGGGGCTTATAGTGTCGCCTCCCAACCTTTTACCTCAAGGATAATGTCAACAATAATACTTTATGAAAACCTACATCCAAGTGGATATGTATGTCAGGATCTTTCCAACACATAGTGCATGCCAAAGGATAAAGTGTAAAAAGGAAAGGTGAAGATCACCTTGACTCTTGTATGAAGGTAGAAGATAAAAATAAAAGATAGGCCCTTCGCAGAGGGAAGTTGAGGTTGTCATGCGCTTTTATGGTTGGATGCACAAAATCTGAGTGCAAAAGAACGTCACTTTATATTGCCACTTGTGATAAGGACCTTTATTATGCAGTCCATCACTTTTATTTCTTCCACATCGCAAGCTCATATAAAGCTTATTTTCTTCACACTAATAGGTCATACATATCTAGAGAGCAATTTTTATTGCTTGCAACGATGACAACTGACTTGAAGGATCTTACTCAATCCATAGGTAGGTATGGTGGACTCTCATGGCAAAATTGGGTTTAGGGAGTTTGGAAGCACAAGTAGCATCTCTACATGGTGGAAAGAATTTGGCTAGCATGAGGAGAAAAGCAAACTCAACATGTTGAATGATCCATGACAATATAACTGTTCGGATATAGGAAAACATAACCCATTACGTTGTCTTCCTTGTCCAACATCAACTTTTTAGCATGTCATATTTTAATGAGTGCTCACAATCATAAAAGATGTCCAAGATAGTATATTTATATGTGAAAACCTCTCTTTCTTTATTGCTTCCTATTAATTTCAACGATTGCCAAAACTATGTTTGCCAACTCTCAACAACTTTTATCATACTCTTTATATGTGAAGTCATTAGTTTCCATAAGATCAATATGATCTTTTTATTTATTTTTATTATTTCTTTTATTCCCCCTAGATCATAGCAAGATAGCAAATCCCTCAACTCAAAACTAATCTTTATTATATATAGCTCACGGACTCGATTACATAGATAGAGATCAAAACAAAACTCAAAGCTAGATTATACTAAAACTTTATTCTACTAGATCAAGATATAACCAAAAGGATGGTGATATGATACCGGGGCACCTCCGCCAAGCCTGGAAGTTGCCAAGGGGAGTGCCCATACCCATGTATTTATGTCTCTTTCTTCGGAGGTGGTGATGATGGAGTTCTTGATGATGTAGGCTTGTCGTCCGTCTTCCAAGGCATAGGCTCGCCATCATAGAAGGATGAAAGAGTCTCCGGGATCCTCAAAACTGCAGCCAAACTCATCCTCTTGAATCTATATTCATACTCACAGTTTTGGTTTTGCAGGTCATAGATTTGGGCTTGGAGGTGCTGGATTTTCTCTTGAAGCTTGAAGATGGTCTCCCCGATGTTCTTGGCATCCAGCTTGTGGTTGTTGGTGAACTCCGCGATCATCATATGGTTAGCGTTGAGTCCGTGTTCCACCATCCCTTGGCACTTGAAAACTTGTTGCTCTATTGCTTCAAGTCTTGTCTCCACGCTTCCAGTCCTCCTCGATCCCTCTACATCACGGATGTGCAGCACCCCCTCACGCATCTCAATGGTTCGAGGGTGTTGCAGCACCTCCGCGAGGTAAGGGTTGATGACCTTCCCGAAAAACTTGTCCTTGGGGGCCTTGAAGACGTCATGGTGATCTAGATCTGTCAGAAAAACAGCTCGAAACAAAAGCAGAGGATTTTATCGTGGTACAGTGGTCAAAACCTTTGGGAGATTATATAATGAATTTTTACCGACCAAAAGAAGTATCGTGCAAGAAAACGGAGTCCGGAGGGCACATGAGGTGGCCACGAGGCATGGGGGCGCACCCAGGGGGTAGGGCGCGCCCTCCACCCTCGTGGCTGCCTCGTGTCTCTTTCGGACTACTTTTAATTTCATAATTTTTTAAATATTCCAAAACGGAGAAAAATTGCTATTTGAGCAGTTTTGGAGTCGGTTTATTTACCGTACCACATACCTATTCCTTTTCCTAGTCTGAAACGTTCTGGAAAGTGTCCCTTATGTACTCCTCCGGGGTTACGGTGTCCATAACATTGGTTTCAAAATTTATGGGATTACCTGAGATTTAATGTTTGCCTTCAACGTTGTTGATTTTGATGGCACCGGAACGATAGACCTCCTCGATAATGTAAGGACCTTACCATTTTAGAGAGAAGTTTTCCTGCAAAAAATCTTAAACGAGAGTTGTATAGCAAAACATAATCACCTACATTAAACTCAAACTTTTGTATCCTTTTGTCATGCCATCTTTTAGCTTTTTCTTTAAACAATTTGGCATTCTCATAGGCCTGGGTTCTCCATTCATCAAGTGAGCTAATGTCAAATAGCCTTTTCTCATCGGCAAGTTTGAAATCATAATTGAGCTCTTTAATAGCCCAATATGGCTTATGTTCTAGTTCGAGAGGTAAGTGACATGCTTTTCCATAAACCATTTTATATGGAAACATACCCATAGGATTTTTATATGCAGTTCTATAGGCCCATAATGCATCACCAAGTTTCTTGGACCAATTCTTCCTAGATCTATTAATAGTCTTTTGCAAGATCAATGTAATCTCTCTATTACTCAATTCTACTTGACCACTAGACTGAGGGTGGTATAGAGATGCAATTCTATGATTAACATCATACTTTGCAAGCATTTTAAGAAAAACACCATGAATAAAATGAGAACCACCATTAGTCATTAAATATCTAGGGACTCCAAACCTCGGAAAAATAACTTCTTTAAGCATCTTAATAGAAGTGTTATGATCAGCACTACTAGTTGGAATAGCTTCTACCCACTTAGTAACGTAATCAACAGCAACTAAAATATATGTGTACCCATTAGAGGAAGGAAAAGGTCCCATATAATCAAATCCCCAAACATTGAATGGTTCAATAACAAGTGAATAGTTCATAGGCATTTCTTGATGTCTACTAATATTACCAATTCTTCGGCATTCATCACAAGACAAGACGAACTTAAGGGCATCTTTGAAGAGAGTAGGCCAATAAAAACCGGATTGCAATACCTTATGTGCAGTTCTATCTCCAGCGTGGTGTCCTTCATAAGCCTCGGAGTGACACTTGCGTAGGATCTGTTCCTGTTCATGCTCAGGTACACAACGTCTAATAACACCATCTACTCCTTCTTTATAAAGGTGTGGGTCATCCCAAAAGTAATGTCTTAAATCATAGAAAAACTTTTTCTTTTGCTGGTATGTGAAACTAGGCGGTATAAATTTAGCAACAATGTAATTAGCATAATCAGCATACAATGGAGCAGCATGAGAAGCATTTATGACAGCTAATTGTTCATCAGGAAAGCTATCATCAATAGGTAGTGGGTCATCAAGAACATTTTCTAACCTAGACAAGTTGTCTGCAACGGGGTTCTCAGCTCCCTTTCTATCTATAATATGCAAATCAAATTCTTGTAGCAGGAGAACCCATCTAATAAGTCTAGGTTTAGCATCTTTTTTTCCATAAGATATTTAATAGCTGCATGATCAGTGTGAACAGTTACTTTGGAATCAACAATATAAGGTCTAAACTTATCACAAGCAAATACAACTGCTAAGAATTCTTTTTCAGTAGTAGCATAATTTCTCTGGGCACTGTCTAGAGTTTTACTAGCATATTGCATAACATTTAATTTCTTATCAACTCTTTTTCCTAGAACAGCACTGTAACATCCCAAATTTCCAATTTGGCATGTTATACATAGGTCATTCATGCATATCATATTTCATTGCTTTTTCGTTTGCAATCCTCGAAATCCTAAGCAACTCAAGGACCCTCGGAGAGAGTTGGGGATTTTCCAATTTTCATATTTGAATTTTTATCAAATAGTGAAGACGAGGATTTTGATTTTAATTATTTTCTCTCAGGAAAAATATTTCATTTTAAAATAATAAATGTGGGGAGATAATATGACTTCTCCAAAATAATTGAAATATCGGAGGAAAAATGTTAAAATCATTATTTGGTTTTTATTTGAGTAATTCGGAATTTTATTTGCCCTAGAAAAATTTGCATGTTTTAAAAAAATTGCATTTTAGGGGCCAAGAAAAGTTCATCTCTTTCTAAATATTTCATTTAGACGGAGAAAACTTGTTTCGCAAAATTTTAGATTTTTATTTATTTTTCTAGGATTTTTCTATTCGGCGGAATGTTTTTTTTAAAAGAGACCTGCGCCCGACTGGGCCTAGGGCCCAGCCGAGCAGGCCGGCCCAGCCGAGCCGAGCCGCCGCCACCTCCTGCAGACGCTGCCGCCCGCCGACCCGGACTCGAGTCTGAGCCGGACTCCGCCGCCGCTTTGCCCCCTCCTCCAAGTCGCCACCCGCCCCTTTATATACGCCGCCTCCCCTCTAGCCACCACCACCGCCGCCTCCCCGGAGCCCGAGCATGAGCCCGAGCCCGAGCCGCCGCCGCCCTAGCGCCGCCCGAGTCGCCGCCCCTCCCGCCGCAGCCCAGCGCCCTCGCCGAGCCCCCCGCCTGCCGAGCCGCCGGAGTCGCCCCGCCTCGCCGGACGACCTCGCCGGAGGTAGCCACCCCGCCGCTGTTTTTTTTTTAAAATAAACCCCTTCGTTTTTTTAGAAAAACCCTAGTTCGTTTTTTATTTAGATCGGTTTTATTCTTCGGTTTATTTACTTAGCGAGCGTTCGCTCGTCAGTTCGTTCTAACGAACGTGTGCATCGTTTAGTATCTGTTAACGAACGTTCGTTCGTTTAACCGTTCGTCGTTTTCTTTTTATCAGATTTATTCTGCGATTATTCTGATCGCGATTTCTGATCCGATGTTCAAACCTGTTTATCTTTTCGCTCGTTTGTCAGAATCAGGCGATTCAAGTGCCTGGAGTTTCATCTCGAAACCCTCTTTCCGAATAACCAACTCAAACAAGTTTTTATCTCTGTAAAAGTTGACCCTAGTCCAGATTAGTTAACGGATCTTGTTTCTTTCGCTGTTTGAGTTTTGTTGCTCCGTTTGAATTCTTTCGTTTTGCAAACCGGAGTTCTTAAGTTGAACTCTCTGGTCAAACTCTTTTATTTGGAGTTCTACCTATGCATCTTGGATTGTTGCTTATGTATGTTATTGTTTGCTTGCGATAGAATTCCCGGAGTGCGAAGCGTGTTACTATGAGTCTCTAGGATTCACGGATCGTCAGCAAGGCAAGTAACACATTGATCATACTCTTTTCATATCCAGTTTTTATGCATTAGTTTCAATCCTCAAAAATTGCATGACTAGGATGCCTTTAACATGTGGGTATTGGGAAGTAGTTGCTGAGGTAGAACCTATTGCCCTGTTTATTGTCAAACCTTGGGAGTTACTTCTACGTTATGCTTATATTGCCATGCTATGCTCGTAGACGTGGATTGGGTTTGAGTGTTCCATGACAGATGTGAGATTTTAATTAATGGTTAACTTAAGGTGGCAACTTTAATACACAATTGGGTGGATTGAGGCACCTGGGGTACCAGTGATTGCTTGTTTTTATTTTTGGAGATCCCGGGGTTACCGTGTGATTTTCCTATGTACCGCCACCCAGGCTCAGAGGGAACTGAGTCTATTCATGCTAGAAACTTCCATGTGCAGCCGCAAGCTATTATGGGCTCTAGCATAGTTGAGTAAGTTACGTGAATCTCTCGAAGAGGTGGATCAGCAGGTAGTGGGTTTGTAGGTTTGGTATGGTCTACCCGGAGTAGAGAGTTAATGTTTCTGAAAGACTGTGTCTCGGTCATCCGTCTCTCAAACACCATGTAGTGCGAGAAAACAACGGAGGCGATCGAGTCTTGCGGGGAAAAGTGCGCAAACCTCTGCAAAGTGTACAATCTAATCATGGTGAGCCGTGTCCCCGGTTATGGAAAATTCTGAGTATCTAGTACTTGAGTATTCACATGTATCTCAACACTCTAAATTAATATTGCTAGGATGTTAATTATTTTAATTGGGATCATTGAGTTGGGTTACCTTCTCAAATGATGTTTCAACCACCATGATAGTTCAATTAAAATTTTATTCCTTTGTTTTAGGGAAAAACTAGCTTTTTGCAAAAACTGTAACCAATTATGCATGTAGTGGTAGCATTATTCCGTTATTGCTCTTTTGTGTTACATTGCCAGCATATTCCATGTGCTGACCCGTTCTCGGGCTGCAACGTATTATGTTGCAGACTTTTCAGACGAGGAGTAAGGTTCGTAGGTCGTTGCCATGCAGCTCAGCTATGCCGTTGGAGTTGATGGACTCACTTTATCTTCCAAGCCTTCCGCTGTTATCACATTAGATGGCCTTAAGCCATATTATTGTAATAAGTTCTCTTTTGAGACATTCGATTAATAAGTGTGTGATTGCTACTCTGTTATAAATCCTTCGAGTACTGTGTGTGTCAGCATTACCGATCCAGGGATGACATGGAAGCACAAGACTTGACCATCTGAGGTCGGGTTGCTACAAGATGGTATCAGAGCACACGCTGAGTGTAGGACACGACCACTAAGATAAACCATAGGTCACTCTTCTCTTCTCATTTCTGACTCCTCTCCATTTTCCACTCTTTAGGATGAAGGAGAACAAGTTTTCACAACCGGATGAAGACACACCTTTTTGACGCCACTTGAAGGAAGTCGCTAGGTACTTGAATATTGGAATTCCAAGCTTCACCGGGACATACAACGCCACTCTACCAGAAGAAGAGCGATGGATGATTCAAGTACGAGTTCCAGGAAGGACGTTCTCGCCAACTTCCAAACCCATAGAGTTTTCTTTCGAAGCACCCACTTGGAGTCTTGGCAAGAGTATGGCAGCTCATATTACCATGGGACACATTGGAGAAATCTACAACAGGGAGCTGGAGGACACCACTTATCAGATATGTGGGCGCTGAGATGAACAATGGGAGATGATCAGCACCAGGAAGGATAGATCTGTCGCAGCATTTATCCAGGAGCAAAACCAGCACATTCGACGTCAGGAGAACCAGATGTGCGCAGACATGATGGAGTTGAAGAAGGCGAAAACTAGGATCATCGAGCTAGAGGAAGAACTCAAGTTTACACGCGATGGATATGAGGAGGAAATCAAGACCCTACTGGAGAAGAATGATGACCTAGTCGAGAAGATCGGAATCTTCATGGGAGGACCAGCCCCGAGGGAAGAAGAAGAAGGTCCCACTTGTCCAGAAAACTACATCATCATCGACGACACCGATTCAGATCCAAGTGATGATGACTACGAAGATGAAGCTGGAGCAGACATCATGGAGTCTTCCACCGATCAAAATTTCTAGATGACCACCATATAATAGTAGTATTCCCCCATGTAACTAGTAGTAGTTGAGCACTTTTGCGATAGTCCGTTTTGTATGGCCTTGCTTGTTTGATTGAATAAATGCTTGTGTTTGCCTCATATACATATGGGTAGTGTTTTCTCCCTAGATCTTTTTCTATTCTAATCTCTTCCATCTAAACCCATCAGATGCCTCCGAGGAGAGACCCCGATTTTGTTTTCCCACCAGAGATCACCCAGTTGATCCAACAGCAGAATGCCTTGATGCAGTTGATAGTTCAGAACCAGGGTAATGCTAACAACAATGCCAACAACAACCCGCCGCTAGTGGATAACCTCGCCCGTTTCTTAAGGTTACAGCCGCCGGTGTTCTCCAGTAGTATCGAGCCAATAGTTGCAGATGATTGGCTACGCCGTATTGGAAGGGAGTTAACCACCGCAGGTTGCACAGATGCTGAGAAGGTGCATTTTGCCGCACACCAACTGGATGGACCTGCAGCAGCATGGTGGGAGAATTTCACAGCCACCTATCCTATCGACACTGTCACATGGGCTCAGTTTCAGCAGGCTTTTTGTACTGCCCATGTCTCGACTGGAGCTATGCAAATGAAGAAGCGTGAGTTTCGCAATCTACGCCAGGGGAACCGTACTGTTGGCCAGTACGTGGATGAGTTTAGCAAGTTATCACGCTATGCCCCTAATGATGTGGCCACAGATGCCGCAAAGCAGGAGAAGTTTATGGAAGGGCTGAATGATGAGATGAGCATGCAGTTGATGGTAGCAACTTTCAACAACTACCAGGAGTTGGTAGATAAGGCTCTAATGATTGAAGGAAAGCAGCAGCAAATGGAGAGCCGTAAGAGGAAGTATGGACAAGGGAAATACAACTCAGGAGCTCACCAAAAGCCTCGCTTAACCCCGAACTCGGGAGGACTTGTTCATAACCATGGAGGTCATAACCATACTGGAGGAGGATCGCATAACCATAATGGTGCGAAGAACGGGAATGGGAATGGAGCCAACAATAATCAAAATCGGTCCAACCCATCTACACCCGCAAAGAGGGACTTAAGCCAAGTTGTTTGCTACAAGTGCGGGAAGTCAGGGCACTATGCCAATGACTGCCCTGAAGGAAAGAATGTAAACGGAAATGGGAGCGCTGGGAAGAAGCCCAATCCATTCAACAAAGGACAAGTGAACCACGTTAACGTGGAGGAAGTTGAAGACCAGCCGGGCGCGGTAATAGGTAAGTTTTTGGTTCAGTCGTTTACCGTAATTGTTCTTTTCGATACTAGTGCATCTCATTCATACATATCAAGGGGATTTGTGGAAAAGTTCAAGTTACCAACCCAAACCCTTAGGACACCTCTTTTAGTGAGCTCGCCTGGAGCAGAGTACATGGCTAGCAGATGGTGCACCCAGATACCCCTAATCATTGGCACACATGTATTTCCGTCTGACCTAATTATCTTGGAGTCGCAAGGATTGGATGTGATATTAGGAATGGACTGGATGTCAAAGTATGGAGGAAGTATTGACTGTGCTAGCAAGTCAATTTAACTTACCACCCCGGAGGGAAAAAGGATTAAGTATGTAACCATGCATGTGCCTAGGAGGAGCCAAGTAAATGCCCTCACGGGAGTTGTACAGGAGGAAGTACCTATAGTAAAGGATTTTTCGGATGTTTTCCCCGAAGAGTTACCAGGTATGCCACCAGATAGAGACATCGAGTTTTTGATAGAGCTATTGCCCAGTACAGGGCCAATATCCAAGAGACCCTATCGGATGCCAGCAAATGACCTGGAGGAAATTAAGAAGCAGATCAAAGAGTTGTTGGAGAAAGGTTACATTCGTAGAAGTTCATCACCTTGGGGAGCCCCAGTACTTTTGGTGGAGAAGAAGGATAAATCCCTGAGGATGGTCGTTGATTACCGAGCTCTGAATGAAGTAACAATAAAGAACAAGTATCCCCTACCGATGATTAATGATCTGTTTGATCAGTTGCAAGGAGCTAAGGTGTTTTCGAAGATTGATCTACGATCAGGATACCATCAGTTGAAGATCCAATTGAAGGATATACCAAAGACAGCGTTTACCACACAGTATGGATTATATGAGTATACCGTCATGTCATTTGGACTGACTAACGCCCCGGCCTATTTCATGAGTATGATGAACAAGGTGTTCATGGAGTATTTGGACAAGTTTGTTGTGGTGTTTATTGATGATATTATGATATACTCGAAGAACAAAGAGGAGCACGCGGAACACTTGCGTTTGGTTCTTGAGAAACTCAGGGAACATCAGTTATACGCCAAGTTCAGCAAGTGCGAGTTGTGGTTGAAAGAAGTTGGATTTCTTGGGCATGTTATATCAGGAGAGGGTATAGCAGTGGATCCCAGTAAGGTTCAGTCGGTCACTGAATGGTTGGCACCCACTTCAGTTGGCGAGATCCGCAGTTTCCTTGGACTGGCATGATACTATCGGAGATTCATTGAGAATTTTTCCAAGATTGCTAAACCGATGACTGAATTGTTAAAGAAGGATACTAAGTTCAAATGGACAGAGGATTGCGAGACAAGCTTTCAAGAGCTGAAGAAATGATTGACCACATCCCCAGTGCTAACCTTGCCAGATATACATAAGGAGTTTCAAGTGTATTGTGATGCCTCTCGCTTGGGACTTAGATGTGTGCTTATGCAGGAAGGAAAAGTTGTTTCGTATGCCTCACGACAACTGAAGCCACACGAGTTGAACTATGCCACGCATGATTTGGAGTTAGCAGCCGTAGTGCATGCACTGAAGACCTGGAGACACTATCTTATTGGAAATTGTTGTGATGTGTACACGGATCATAAGAGCTTGAAGTACATTTTCACACAGAAGGATTTGAACCTCAGACAGAGAAGATGGTTGGAACTTATAAAGGATTATGATATGAAGCTACACTATCATCCAGGAAAAGCCAACATTGTAGCGGACGCTTTGAGCCGGAAGAGTTATGCTAATGTTCTTGTGAGCCAAGGAATGCCAAAGGAGTTAGCTGCGAAGATCATGGAACTTTGATTAGAGATTGTTCCAAGAGGTTTTCTTGCAGCAATGGAGGTTCAGTCGACGTTGGTGAACAAGATTCGAGAAGCTCAGAAGGAAGACAAAGAGGTTGCTGAGATAAGAGAGAAGATGGGCGAAGGTAAAGCCAAAGGTTTTCGCGAGGATGAGCACGATACCTTGTGGTTTGAGGACCGGATTTATGTGCCCAACAATTCGGAGATCAGGAAGTTGATACTGCAGGAGGCCCATGACTCACCATACTCAATTCATCCCGGAAACACGACGATGCATTTGGACTTGAAGGAACATTTCTGGTTGACTGGTATGAAGAAGGATATTGCCGAGTATGTAGCCGTATGTGATGTATGTCAGAGAGTAAAGGCAGAGCATCAGAAGCCAGCAGGACTGTTATAGCCTATGCCAATACCCGAATGGAAGTGGGACAAACTTGGTATGGACTTTATTACCGGATTACCCAGAACCAAGGCAGGATATGATTCTATATGGGTAGTTGTGGATCGATTAACTAAAGTAGCTCACTTCATCCCGGTGAAAACAACGTATACAAGTGCCAAGTTGGCCAAGATATATATGTCCAAGATCGTATGTTTACATGGAGTTCCGAGGAGCATCGACGATAGAGGAACCCGGTTTACTTCAAAGTTTTGGCATCGACATACACGGACTTTGGGTACCCGATTGGAATTCATGACCGCTTTTCACCCTCGCATGTATGGATGCATGTAAAGAGTCAATTAGATTCTAGAGGACATGTTAAGGGCCTGTGCGCTAGATTATGGATCTAGTTGGGACGACAATTTGCCGTACGCAGAGTTATCTTATAACAACAGCTACCAGACCAGTTTGAAGATGGCACCGTTCGAAGCTCTGTATGGACGCAGATGTAGAACACCATTGATGTGGGATGAGGTAGGAGACCATCAGTTGTTTGGACCAGATTTGATCAAAGAATCAGAGGAGAAAGTTAAACTGATCAGAGACAGACTAAGATTGCTCAGTCCAGACAGAAGAGTTATGCAGATTCAAAACGCAAGGAAGTAACCTATGAAATTGGAGACAGAGCCTATCTACGAGTATCACCCTTGAGGGGAGTAAAACGTTTTGGAGTTAAGGGAAAGTTAGCCCCGAGATTTGTAGGACCGTATCGTATTTTGGAAACGATGGGAGAAGTTGCCTACAAGCTGGAGTTACCTGAAGGATTGTCAGGAGTTCACGATGTGTTTCACGTATCACAGCTGAAGAAGTGCTATGCTGAGATGGCCGATATACCGTTGAATGATACAGTGCCTTTGGAGGCGATTCAGCTGGATAACAATCTGACCTATGAGGAGAAGCCAGTAAAGATTCTTGATTTTGACAGCCAAGTCACTCACAACCAGGTGATCAAGTTTTGCAAAGTTCAGTGGAGTCATTATACTGACGAGGAAGCCACCTGGGAGCGAGAAGAGGATATTCGCAAGGATCATCCGCACCTATTTTCTAGCCAACCCGAATCTCGAGGGCGAGATTCATCTTAAGGGGGGTAGGTTTGTAACATCCAAAATTTCCAATTTGGCATGTTCTACATAGGTCATTCATGCATATCATATTTCATTGCTTTTTCGTTTGCAATCCTCGAAATCCTAAGCAACTCAAGGACCCTCGGAGAGAGTTGGGGATTTTCCAATTTTCATATTTGAATTTTTATCAAATAGTGAAGACGAGGATTTTGATTTTAATTATTTTCTCTGCGGAAAAATATTTCATTTTAAAATAATAAATAAGGGGAGATAATATGACTTCTCCAAAATAATTGAAATATCGGAGGAAAAATGTTCAAATCATTATTTGGTTTTTATTTGAGTTTATTCAGAGTTTTATTTGCCCTAGAAAAATTTGCATGTTTTAAAAAAATTGCATTTTAGGGGCCAAGAAAAGTTCATCTCTTTCTAAATATTTCATTTAGACGGAGAAAACTTGTTTTGGAAATTTTAAATTTTTATTTATTTTTCTAGGATTTTTCTATTCGGCGGAATGTTTATTTTTTAAAAAGAGACCAGTGCTGACTGGGCCTAGGGCCCACCCGAGCAGTGCCGGCCCAGTGAGCCGAGCCGCCGCCGCCTCCTGCAGCACAGGCTGCCCACCGACCCGGACTCGAGTCCGAGCCGGACTCACGCCGCCGCCCTTGCCCCCTCCTCCAAGTCGCCACGCCCCTTTATATACGCCGCCACCCCTCTAGCCACCACCACCGCCGCCTCCGGGCCGAGCCCGAGCCCGTGCCGCCCGCCGCCCTAGCGCCGCCCCCCCCCAGCAGCCCAGCGCCCTCGCCGAGCCCGCCCCCGCAGAGCCGCCGAGTCGCCCCGCCTCACCGGACGACCTCGCCGGAGGTAGCCACCCCGCCGCCGTTTTTTTAAAATAAACCCCTTCGTTTTTTTAGAAAAACCCTAGTTCGTTTTTTTATTTAGATCGGTTTTATTCTTCGGTTTATTTACTTAGCGAGCGTTCGCTCGTCCGTTCGTTCTAACGAACATGTGCATCGTTTAGTTTCTGTTAACGAACGTTCGTTCGTTTAACCGTTCGTCGTTTTCTTTTTATCGGATTTATTCCGCGATTATTCTGATCGCGATTTCTGATCCGATGTTCAAACCTGTAAATCTTTTCGCTCGTTTGTCGGAATCAGGCGATTCAAGCGCCTGGAGTTTCATCTCGAAACCCTCTTTCCGAATAACCAACTCAAACAAGTTTTTATCTCTATAAAATTTGACACTAGTCCAGATTAGTTAACGGATCTTGTTTCTTTCGCCGTTTGAGTTTTGTTGCTCCGTTTGAATTGTTTCTTTTTGCAAACCGGAGTTCTTAAGTTGAACTCTCCGGTCAATCTCTTTTATTTGGAGTTCTACCTGTGCATCTTTGATTGTTTCTTATGTATGTTATTGTTTGCTTGCGATAGAATTCCCGGAGTGCGAAGCGTGTTACTACGAGTCTCTAGGATTCACGGATCGTCAGCAAGGCAAGTAACACATTGATCATACTATTTTCATACCCAGTTTTTATGCATTAGTTTCAATCCTCAAACATTGCATGACTAGGATGCCTTTAACATGTGGGTATTGGGAAGTAGTTGCTGAGGTAGAACCTATTGCCCTGTTTATTATCAAACCTTGGGAGTTACTTCTACGTTATGCTTATATTGCCTTGCTATGCTCGTAGACGTTGATTGGGTTTGAGTGTTCCATGACAGATGTGAGATTTTAATTAATGGTTAACTTAAGGTGGCAACTTTAATACACATTTGGGTGGATTGAGGCACCTGGGGTACCAGTGATTGCCTGTTTTTATTTTTGGAGATCCAGGGGTTACCGTGTGATTTTCCTATGGACCGCCACCCAGGCTCAAAGGGAACTGAGTCTATTCATGCTAGAAACTTCCATGTGCAGCCGCAAGCTATTATGGGCTCTAGCATAGTTGAGTAAGTTACGTGAAGCTCTCGAAGAGGTGGATCAGCAGGTAGTGGGTTTGTGGGTTTGGTATGGTCTACCCGGAGTAGAGAGTTAATGTTTCTGAAAGACTGTGTCTCGGTCATCCGTCTCTCAAACACCATGTAGTGCGAGAAAACAACGGAGGCGATCGAGTCTTGCGGGGAAAAGTGCGCAAACGTCTGCAGAGTGTACAATCTAATCATGGTTAGCCATGTCCCCGGTTATGGACAATTCTGAGTATCTAGTACTTGAGTATTCACATGTATCTCAACACTCTAAATTAATATTGCTGGGATGTTAATTATTTTAATTGGGATCATCGAGTTGGGGTTACCTTCTCAAATGATGTTTCAACCACCATGATAGTTAAATTAAAATTTTATTCCTTTGTTGTAGGAAAAAACTAGCTTTTTGCAAAAACAGTAACCATAGAGCTTCCCACCAGCCAATTATGCATGTAGTGGTAGCATTATTCTGTTATTGCTCTTTTGTGTTACATTGCCAGCATATTCCATGTGCTGACCCGTTCTTGGGCTGCAACGTATTATGTTGCAGACTTTTCAGACGAGGAGTAAGGTTCGTAGGTCGTTGCCGTGCAGCTCAGCTATGCCGTTGGAGTTGATGGACTCACTTTATCTTCCAAGCCTTCCACTGTTATCGCATTAGATGGCCTTAAGCCATATTATTGCAATAAGTTCTCTTTTGAGACATTCGATGTAATAAGTGTGTGATTGCTACTCTATTATAAATCCTTCGAGTACTGTGTGTGTCAGCATTACCGATCCAGGGATGACACGGAAGCACAGAGACTTGACCATCTGAGGTCGTGTCGCTACAAGCACCTACAACATAATCACTAGCATCACGCATAATTTCAAAGGGTAAACTGCAATCAGGTGGCTGAACAATGGGTGCAGAAATCAAGGCTTTCTTAAGTATTTCAAATGCTTCTACACAATCATCATCAAAAACAAAAGGAACATCTTTTTGTAAGAGATTAGTCAGAGCCCTAGAAATTTTAGAGAAGTCTTTAATAAACCTCCTATAAAAACCAACATGACCAAGGAAACTTCTTATACCTTTGATGTCCTTAGGACATGACATCTTTTCAATAGCATCTACTTTAGCTTTATCAACTTCGATACCTCTTTTAGAAATTTTATGCCCCAAGACAATACCTTCATTAACCATAAAGTGGCACTTCTCCCAATTCATGACAAGATTAGTTTCTTCACATCTCTGCAAAACTCTATCAAGATTGCTTAAGCAATCATCAATAGAAGTTCCATAAACGGAGAAATCATCCATGAAAACTTTAACAATCTTTTCACAAAAGTCAGAGAATATAGCAGTCGTACATCTTTGAAAAGTAGCGGGTGCATTGCATAAACCAAAAGGCATACGCCTATAAGCAAAGGTATCGAAAGGGCAAGTAAAAGTGGTCTTTTCCTGATCCTCTTTCGACACAGGTATTTGAGAGAAACCAGAATAACCATCTAGAAAGCAAAAATGTGTATGTTTGGATAATCTTTCTAGCATTTGATCAATAAAAGGTAGAGGGTAATGATCTTTTCTAGTAGCTTTATTTAATTTGTGGAAATCAATTACCATTCTATAACCTATAACAATTCATGTAACAATTCTTTGTGGGATCAATTCATCCTTATCATTAGGAACAACAGCAATACCTCCCTTCTTAGGGATACAATGAATAGGACTTACCCACAGACTATCAGCAACAGGATAAATTATACCTTCCTCTAGAAGCTTTAATATTTCATTTCTTACCACTTCTTTCATCTTAGGATTTAACCGCCGTTGGTGATCAACAACCGGTTTAGCATCCAATCTTATTTTGTGCTGGCACAGAGTGGGACTAATGCCCTTAGGATCATCAAGAGTGTATCCAATAGCAACACAGTGCTTCTTCAGAGTTTTCAATAATTTCTCTTCTTCATGCTCTGAAAGGTTAGCACTAATAATAACATGATATATCTTCTTTTCATCAAGATAAGCATATATATTGAAGAGTATCATGTAATTTTTTAAGCTCAAACACAGGATCACCATTGGGTGGAGGAGGATACCCTAAGATTTCAATAGGCAAGTTGTGTTTCAAAATAGGTCCCTATTTAAAGAATACTTCATCTATTTCCCTTCTTTCATTCATAAACATATCATTTTCATGGTCTAGAAAATATTGTTCTAAAGGATCATCAGGAGGCGCGACAATAGAAGTAAGACCAATAATTTCATATTTACTAGGCAATTCTTTATGATGGGGTTGTCTACGAAATTTAGTAAAGTTCAAATTGTGAGACATATCCCCTAGACCGACAGTAACAATATCCATTTCACAGTCTATCTTAGCATTAACAGTATTCAAGAACGGTCTACACAATATAATGGGACAAAAGTAATCTTGTGGGGAACCAAGAACAAGAAAATTAGTAGGGTATTTAATTTTCCCACACAAGACTTCAACATCTCTAACAATCCCAATTGGTGAAATAGTATCTCTATTGGCAAGCTTAATAGTAACATCAATATCTTCTATCTCAGCAGGTGCAATATCATGCATAATTTATTTGTATAAGGAATGAGGTAGTGCACTCACACTAGCACCCATATCACATAAGCCATGATAACAATGATCTCCTATTTTAAAAGAAACAACAGGCATGCCAACAATAGGTCTATGTTTATTTTTAGTATCGGGTCTAGCAATTCTAGCAGCTTCATCACAGAAGTAAATAACATGCCCATCAATATTATTGACCAAGAGATCTTTAACCATAGCAATACTAGGTTCAACTTTGATTTGCTCAGGGGGTGTAGGTGTTCTAGCATTACTCTTACGAACCACACTTGAAGATTTAGCATGATCCTTTATTCTAACAGGAAAGGGTGGTTTCTCAATATAAGCGGTAGGAACAACATGATCAACATTATAAGTAATAGTCTTTTCTTCAACTTTAATAGGTTCTACTGCTTTTACTTCAATGGGAGATGGTATTTAAACCACTTCTCCTTAGGGAGATCAACATGAGTAGCAAATGATTCACAGAAAGAAGCTACCATCTCAGAGTCAAGTCCATATTTAGTGCTAAATTCACGAAAAGCATTGGTATCCATAAAATATTTAACACAATCAAACTTAGGGGTTATACCTGACTCATTACCTTCGTCGAGTTCCCAATCTTCAGAGTTGCATTTAATTCTTTCCAATAAATCCCATCTAATTTCAATAATCTTCATCATAAAAGAACCAGTACAAGAAGTATCGAGCATGGAGCGATCATTAAGAGAAAGTCGGGCACAAAATTTTTGAATAACAATTTCTCTTGAGACCTCATGATTGGGGCATGAATATAACATTGAATTAAGCCTCCCCAAAGATTGAGCGATACTTTGTCCTTCACGAGGCCAAAAATTATATATATAATTATGATCAAGATGAACCAGATGCATAGGATAAAGCTTCTGATGAAATTCCAATTTCAATCGGTTGTAGTACCATGATCCAATATCATCACATAACCTAAACCATGTCAATGCCTTTCACTTAAAAGATAAAGGGAAGAACTTCTTATTTATAACATCCTCGGGCATACCTGCAAGCTTAAATAATCCACACACTTCGTCCACATATATTAGGTGCATATCGGGATGTAATGTTCCATCTCCTGTATAGGAATTAGCTAGCAGTTTCTCTATCATACCCGAAGGAATTTCAAAGTAAATATTTTCAGTAGGTTCAGTAGGTTGAGGAGAAACCCTTTGCTCTTCTGGTGGGGGTGAAGATACCCCGAACAAGCCCCTCAAAGGATTATTTTCCATAGTAACAAGTGACAGTAAATTTCAGCACACTACATAAATGTTTACTTACCAAATTCCACCTATCAAAGGCGCTTCACTCCCCGGCAACAGTGCCAGAAAAGAGTCTTGATGACCCACAAGTATAGGGGATCTATCATAGTCCTTTCGATAAGTAAGAGTGTTGAACCCAACGAGGAGCAGAAGGAAATGACAATCGGTTTTAAGTAAGGTATTCTCTGCAAGCACTGAAATTATCGGTAACAGATAGTTTTGTCATAAGATAATTCGTAATGGGTAACAAGTAACAAAACTAAACAAGGTGCATCAAGGTGGCCCAATCTTTTTTGTAGTAAAGGACAAGCCTGGATAAACTCTTATATAAAGCAAAGCGCTCCCGAGGACACATGGGGATTTTTGTCAAGCTAGTTTTCATCATGCTCATATGATTCACGTTCATTACTTTGATAATTTGATATGTGGGTGGACCGGTGCTTGGGTACTGCCCTTCCTTGGACAAGCATCCCACTTATGATTAACCCCTCTTGCAAGCATCCGCAACTACGATAGAAGAATTAAGGTAAATGATACGTCTCCAACGTATCTATAATTTTTGATTATTCCATGCTATTATATTATCTATTTTGGATGTTTAATGGGCTTTAATATGATCTTTTATATTTTTTTGGGACTAACCTATTAATCGAGGGCCTAGTGCCAGTTTCTGTTTTTTTGCCTATTTTAGAGTTTTGCAGAAAATGAATACCAAACGGAGTCCAAACTGAATGAAACCTTCGCGATGATATTTCTTGGTCCGAAAGCAAACCAGGAGACTTGGAGATGAAGTCGGAGACACAACGTGGCGTCCACGAGGTAGGAGGGCGCGCCCAAGGGGGCTAGGCACGCCCCCACCCTTCTGGGCCCCTCGTAGCTCCACCGACCTAGTTCTTTCGCCTATATATACTCTTATACCCTAATAACATCAGAGGGAGCCACAAAACCACTTTTTCACCGCCGCAACCTTCTGTACCAGTGAGATCCCATCTTGGGGCCTTTTCCGGCGATCTACCGGAGGGGGATTCGATCACAGAGGGCTTCTACATCAACACCATTACCTCTCCGATGAAGCGTGAGTAGTTTACCACAGACCTTCGGGTCCATAGTTATTAGCTAGATGGCTTCTTCTCTCTCTTTGATGCTGAATACAAAGTTCTCCTCGATGTTCTTGGAGATCTATTCGATGTAATAATCTTTTGCGGTGTATTTGCCGAGATCCGATGAATTGTGGATTTATGATCAAGATTATCTATGAATATTATTCGATTCTTTTCTGAATTCTTATATGCATGATTTGATATCTTTGCAAGTCTCTTCGAATTATCGGTTTAGTTCGTCCTACTAGATTGATCTTTCTTGCCATGGGAGAAGTGCTTAGCTTTGGGTTCAATCTTGCGGTGTCCTTTCCCAGTGACAGTAGGGACAGCAAGGCACATATTGTATTGTTGCCATCGAGGATAACAAGATGGGGTTTTCATCATATTGGTTGAGTTAATTCCTCTACATTATGTCATCTTGTTTAATGCATTACTCCGTTTTTATGAACTTAATACTCTAGATGCATGCTGGATAGCGGTCGATGTGTGGAGTAATAGTAGTAGATGCAAGCAGGAGTCGGTCTACTTGACATGGACATGATACCTATGTTCATGATTATTGCCTTAGATGTCGTCATAATTATGCGCTTTTCTATCAATTGCTCGGCAGTAATTTGTTCACCCACCATAATATATGCTATCTCGAGAGAAGCCACTAGTGAAACCTATGCCCCCGGGTCTCTTTTCCATATTATTGAATCTCGTTTATATCTTGCTAGTTTCCGATCTACTATTTTGCAATCTTTACTTTCCAATCTATAAACCAAAAATACCAAAAATATTTACTTTATTATCTCTATCAGATTTTACTTTTGTGAGTGACCGCGAAGGGATTGACAACCCCTTTGTCATGTTGGTTGCAAGTTCTTGATTGTTTGTGCAGGTATTCGGTAACTTGTGCGTCGTCTCCTACTGGATTGATACCTTGGTTCTCAAAACTAAGGGAAATAGTTACGCTACTTTGCTGCCTCACCCTTTCCTCTTCAAGGGAAAACCAACGCAAGCTCAAGAGGTAGCAAGAAGGATTTCTGGCGCCGTTGCCAGGGAGATCCATGCCAAGTCAAGCCATACCAAGTACCTATCATAAACTCTTCTCCCTTGCATTACATTATTCGCCATTCACCTCTCGTTTTCCTCTCCCTCACTTCTAAAACAATTTTCAAAAACCTTTACCTTTTCTTCACCCTCTTCCGTTCGTCTCTTTTTGCTAGCTTCTTGTGTGCTTGTGTGTTGATTGCTTGTCATGATGGCTCAAGATAATACTAAATTGTGTGACTTTTCCAACACCAACAACAATGATTTTATTAGTACTCCAATTGCTCCTACTACCAATGCTGAATCTTGTGAGATTAATGCTGCTTTGTTGAATCTTGTTATGAAAGATCAATTTTTTGGCCTTCCTAGTGAAGATGCCACATCCCATCTAAACAACTTCATTGATTTGTGCGATATGCAAAAGAAGAAAGATATGTATAATGATATTGTTAAATTGAAGCTATTTCCGTTTTTGCTTAGAGATCGTGCTAAAACTTGGTTCTCATATTTTCCTAAAAATAGTATTGATTCATGGAATAAGTGCAAAGATGCTTTTATCCTCCCGCTAAGATCATCTCCCTTAGGAACGATATTATGAATTTTAAGCAACTTGATCATGAGCATGTTGCACAATCTTGGGAGAGGATGAAATTGATGATACATAATTGCCCTACACATGGTTTGAATTTGTGGATGATTATACAAAATATTTTTGCCGGATTGAATTTTGCTTCTAGAAATCTTTTAGATTCCGCCGCGGGAGGCACTTTTATGGAAATCACTTTAGGAGAAGCTACTAAACTCCTAGATGATATTATGGTTAATTATTCTCAATGGCACACCGAAAGATCCACTAGTAAAAAAGTTCATGCGATTGAAGAGATTAGTGTTTTGAGTGGAAGGATGGATGAACTTATGAAATTATTTGCTAATAAAAGAGTTTCTTCTGATCCTAATGACATGCCTTTTTCCACTTTGATTGAGAATAATAATGAATCTATGGATTTGAATTTTGTTGGTAGGAACAATTTTGGTAACAACGCTTATAGAGGCAATTTTAATTCTAGACCGTTTCCTAGTAATTCCTCTAATAATTATGGTAATTCCTACAATAAATCTTATGGAAATTTTAATAAGATGCCCTCTGATTTTGAGAATTGTGTTAAAGAATTTATGAGTTCACAAAAGAATTTCAATGCTTTGATTGAAGAAAAATTGCTTAAGATTGATGAATTGGCTAGGAATGTGGATAGAATTTCTCTTGATGTTGATTCCTCGAAACTTAGATCTATTCACCTAAGCATGATATCAATGAGTCTCTCAAATCCATGAGAATTTGCATTGATGAGTGCAAAGAAAGAACCGCTAAGATGCATGCTAAAAAAGATTTGTTTTTAAAAGTGTGTTCTTCTAGTTTTCATGATAATAATGATGAAGATCTAAAAGTGATTGATGTGACTCCTATTAAATATTTGTTTTCCAATATGAATCTTGATAAAGATGGGACTAGAGATGAGTCAACTTTAGTTAAAAGGCGTCCCAATGATTTGGAGTTTTTAGATCTAGATGCAAAAATTGATAAAAGTGGGATTGGAGAGGTCAAGACTTTAAGTAGCAATGAACCCACTATTTTGGATTTCAAGGAGTTTAATTATGATAATTGTTCTTTAATAGATTGTATTTTCTTGTTGCAATCTGCGCTAAATTCTCCTCATGCTTATAGTCAAAATAAAGCTTTTACTAAACATATCGTTGATGCTATGCAATCTTTTGAAGAAAAGCTTGAACTAGAAGTTTCTATCCCTCGAAAAGTTTATGATGAGTGGGAACCTACTATTAAGATTAAAATTGAAGATTATGAATACTATGCTTTGTGTGATTTGGGTGCTAGTGTTTCCACAATTCCAAAAACTTTGTGTGATGTGCTAGGTTTCCATTAATTTGATGATTGTTCTTTTAATTTGCATCTTGCGGATTCCACCATTAAGAAACCTATGGGAAGAATTAATTATGTTCTTATTGTTGCAAATAGGAATTATGTGCCCATAGATTTCATTGTTCTTGATATAGATTGCAATTCTACATGTCCTATTATTCTTGGTAGACCTTTCCTTAGAACGGTTGGTGCAATTATTGATATGAAAGAAGGAAACATTATATTCCTATTTCCGTTAAGGAAGGGCATGTAAAACTTTCCTAGGAAGAAAATTAAATTTCCTTACGAATCTATTATGAGATCCACTTACGGATTGCATACCAAAGATGGCAATACCTAGATCTATTCGTGTTTTTATGCCTAGCTAGGGGCGTTAAACGATAGCGCTTGTTGGGAGGCAACCCAATTTTATTTTTGTTCTTTAATTTTTTCTCCTGTTTAGTAATAAATAATTCATCTAGCCTCTGGTTAGATGTGGTTTTAAGTTTTAATTAGTGTTTGTGGCTCTGTGCCAAGTAGAACCTTTGGGAAGAGTTGGGTGAAGTCATTGCGATCTTGCTGTAAAAAACAGAAACTTTTGTGCTCACGAGAATAGCTGTAATTTTTTACAGACGAGTGCTTTTAGGTTGATTCTTTTTGCACAAGATTAATAGAAAATTTATCACGTCCACCAATTTATTTCAGAATTTTTGGAGTTACAGAAGTATTCGAAAGTTACAGATTGCTACTGACTATTCTGTTTTTGACAGATTCTGTTTTTCGCTTGTTGTTTGCTTATTTTAATGAATCTATGAGTAGTATCGGGGGGGTATGAACCATAGAGAAGTTGGAATACAGTAGGTTTTACACCAATATAAATAAAGAATGAGTTCACAACAGTACCTTAAAGTGGTGATTTATTTTCTTATACTAACAGAGCTCATGAGATTTTCTGTTGAAGTTTTGTGTTGTGAAGTTTTCAAGTTTTGGGTAAGGATTTGATGGACTTTGGAATAAGGAGTGGAAAGAGCCTAAGATTGGGGATGCCCAAGGCACCCCAAGGAAAAATTCAAGGACAACCAAAAGCCTAAGCTTGGGGATGCCCCAGAAGGCATCCCCTCTTTCATCTTCGTCTATCGGTAACTTTACTTGAGGCTATATTTTTATTCACCACATGATACGTGTTTTGCTTGGAGCGTCTTGTATGATTTGAGTCTTTGCTTTTTAGTTTACCACAATCATCCTTTCTGTACACACCTTCTGGGAGAGACACGCATGATTTGTGATTTATTAGAATACTCTATGTGCTTCACTTATATCTTTTGAGCTAGACAATATTGCTCTAGTGCTTCACTTATATTTTTTTAGAGCATGGCGGTGGCTTTATTTTATATAAATTGTTGAAATCTCATGCTTCACTTTATATTATTTTGAGAGTCTTTTAGAACAGCATGGTAATTTGCTTTGGTTATAAAACTAGTTCTAATATGATGGGCATCCAAGATGGATATAATAAAACTTTCATAAAAAGTGCGTTGAATACTATGAGAAGTTTGATTCTTGAAGATTGTTTTGAGATATAAAGATGGTGATATTAGAGTCATGCTAGTAGAGTAATTTTGAAATTGAGAAATACTTGTGTTGAGGTTTGTGATTCCTGTAGCATGCACGTATGGTAACCATTATGTAACAAATTTTGAGCATGAGGTATTCATTGATTGTCTTCCTTATGAGTGGCGATCGGGGACGAGCGATGGTCTTTTCCTACCAATCATCCCCCTAGGAGCATGCGCGTAGTACTTCTTTCACTAACTAATAAGATTTTTGCAATAAGTATGTGAGTTCTTTATGACTTATGTTGAGTCCATGGATTATATGCACTCTCACCCTTCCACCATTGCTAGCCTCTCTAGTACCGCGCAACTTTCGCCGGTACCATAAACCCACCATTTAATTTCCTCAAAACAGCCACCATACCTACCTATTATGGCATTTCCATAGCCATTCCGGGATATATTGCCATGCAACTTTCCACCGTTCCGTTTACTATGACACGCTTCATTATTGTGATATTGCTTTGCATGATCATGTAGTTGACATCATATTTGTGGCAAAGCCACCGTTCATAATTCTTTCATACATGCCACCCTTGATTCATTGCACATCCCGGTACACCGCCGGAGGCATTCACGTAGAGTCATATTTTGTTCTAACTATCAAGTTGTAATTCTTGAGTTGTAACTAAACAGAAGTGTGATGATTATCATTATTAGAGCATTGTCCCATATGAGGAAATAAAAAAACAGAGGCCAAAGAAGCCAATGAAAAAAAAGAGAAAAAGAGAGAAGAGGCTATGCTACTATCCTTTTTCCACACTTGTGCTTCAAAATAGCACCATGATCTTTATGATAGAGAGTCTCTTATTTTATCACTTTCATATACTAGTGGGAATTTTCATTATAGAACTTGGCTTGTATATTCCAATGACGGGCTTCCTCAAAATGACCTAGGTCTTTGTGAGCAAGCAAGTTGGATGCACACCCACTTAGTTTCTTTTTGAGCTTTCACACTTATAGCTCTAGTGCATCCGTTGCATGGAAATCCCTAATCACTCACATTGATATCTATTGATGGGCATCTCCATAGCCGATTAATACACCTAGTTGATGTAAGACCATCTCCTTCTTTTTGTCTTCTCCACAACCACCATTCTATCCCACCCATAGTGCTATATCCATGGCTCACGCTCATGTATTGCGTGAAAGTTGAAAAGGTTTGAGAACATCAAAGTATGAAACAATTGCTTGGCTTGTCATCGGGGTTGTCATGATTTGAGTATTTTTGTGTGAAGGAGATGGAGCATAGCCAAACTATATGATTTTGTAGGGACAAGCTTTCTTTCACCATGTCATTTTGAGAAGACATGATTGCCTTGTTAGTATGCTTGAAGTATTATTATTTTTATGCCAATATTAAACTTTTGTCTTGAATCTTTCAGATGTGAACATTCATGCCACAATAAAGAAAATTACATTGATAAATATGTTAGGTGGCATTCCACATCAAAAATTCTGTTTTTATCATTTCCCTACTCGAGGACGAGCAGGAATTAAGCTTGGGGATGATTGATATGGCTCCAACATATCTATTAGTTTTTTATTGTTCCATGCTATTATATTAGATGTTTTGGATGTTTAATGGACTTTAATATGCTCTTTTATATTATTTTTGGGACTAACCTATTAACCAAGGGCCTAGTGTCAGTTTCTGTTTTTTTGCCTATTTTAGAGTTTTGCTGAAATGAAATACCAAACGGAGTCCAAAAAAAATGAAACCTTCGCGATGATCTTTCTTGGACCGAAAGCAAACCACAAGACTTGGAGATGAATTCGGAGACGCAACAAGGAGTCCACACGGCAGGAGGGTGCGCCCGGGGGGGTAGGCACGCCCCCACCCTCGTGGGCCCCTCGTAGCTCCATCGACCTAGTTCTTTCGTCTATATATACTCTTATACTGCAAGTGCATCTAGTGCCCCTTAGTGATTTTGGTGTATTGAAGACTTATAGGTTAAGGGACTAATGTGTTTGTGAGTGTACACAGGCTCTATAAGTCAATGAGGAGTTCGATATTTACAGTGAAAGTCGACCCCTAAAAATGAAGACTTTGGTTCTCCTGAAGACTTTGAAAGTGAAGAAATTGGTGTGACCTTGAAGACTTCGATATTCATGTGAGGAATCTGGAGCGTGAAGACTTTTGTTTTTGTAGTTTCATTTTCTTCTTCTTGAGTCATAGGAAACACCGTACTGTTAAAGGGGGCCGAGGTAATACTGAGGAAACAGATTTCCAAGTGATGCTCATCTCAAAATCCTACACCTACCCAATCCTTCGTGTGAAGCCATTGGAAATCTCATATCAGTTCAGTCAATTTCTTCAGTGACAAAGACGATGATCTTCTGGTCTCTGAGGAATTTATTCTGACTGAGGAGTTAGGAATTTGCCAGTGCGGATTGCCTACATAGTGAGGAACATGATAGCCCTGAGGAATTTGAACCTCAAAATATCCGACTGTTGCTGAGCCTCGCGCTAGCCGTTCCAAAATATCTACCACCTAATGGTCATATCATTGAAGGGCATTTATGTCTTATCATGTCGGGCTGCTCCTTAGGCAATAAATAGCTGCCCCCTACAACCACTAGCTGGTTGGCTGCTTCGAGAGAAATTGACACTTGTCATTTGTGAGCATCCCATCCTCCGAGGACTTTGAGCGAAAATCATCAAGTGAGGAAAACCCAAATCCCAAACCCAAACCTACAAACCCCAAAGTGATTGAGCATCAGTGAAGAGATTGTTCCTGTGTGGAACTGATGCTTGTTACCTTTGAGGACTGTGTATCCTCCAAACGGTTAGGCGTCATGGTCTGAGCATCCAAGAGGAATTGTGGATTGCCGAGTGACCTAGTCTCTAAAGGTTTGGAAGTCACCTGTGAAGACTTACCACTACTGTTGGGCGAGATTTGCATGGTCTTAGCTGAAGGAGAATACTGTGAGGACTGTGTGTCCGGGACTGTGTGTCCTCGAGTTTAAATACTCAGCCGCTTCAACCAGACGTACAACTATCACAACAGTTGGAACTGGTCGAACAAATCATTGTCTTCACCAAGCCAACTGGTTCTATTTCCTCAACCCTTTCATTTCCTCAGTTATGTGTTGATGTACCTGATCATTACTGCTTGAAGACATTGACTGAAGACTTTCTCTATTTCCTCAATCCAAATTCTTCAGTCTATTTGTCTTCATCCTGCTTATCCTGTGTTTACACTTTCTGTACTCAGTGCTTGTCTTTCATTTCATCATGATGACTATGTTGTTACTCTATTTTTCTTATACCTGAGTACTTATTCCGCTGCAAGTAGTTCTTCGCTTAGGAATTTCCTCACCTTAAAATTACTCATTGAAGTTTTTTAAAAATCGCCTATTCACCCCCCTCTAGTTGACGTAAGACACTTTCAATTGGTATTAGAGCAAGGTACTCCCTTGTTTTGTGTGATTTTGGTTTAACCGCCTGGAGTTTTAGTTATGTCGACTACAGGAATGAGGAGTGTGTCCTGCCCCATCTTTTACGGTCATGAGTATCCCCGGTGGAAGGCCATGATGAAGAAGTGACTCATGGCAATGAACAGCGAACTGTGGACCGTCACTGAGATTGGTCTTACCGATCTATGCAAGATGGCGGAGGCTGATGACATTCGCAAGTACACTCTACTCAACCTCACACCGAAGGATGTCATCTGCTCCTATTTATCCCAAAATCAGTCCAGGAACGTCATGCATCTCAACCATGTGAAGCAAATCTGGGACCGGCTCTCTGAGGTCTATGAAGGTCATCATACTCGTCATGATCCTTGGTTTGAGGATTTCAAGGAATCACTCAAGGAGATGAGTTTCGCACCTGAATCATCATCCTCTTCACCATGCCTTATGGCAAAGGGTGCCAAGGTAACTGAATGCTACCTTTCTGAATCTAGTGATGATGAATCAGGTGATAAATTTGGCCCCAGCTATGTCAAACTTGCTTCCCTTGCCACTAAACAACTGTCACGTCCCTAGTTCTGGTATGATCTAGGCTTGCTTTGTGCATCATGTTTAAGTTCCAAATGAATTTGAAATGGGGAATGTTTCAAACCCTAGCACCAAAGCAAATTCAAATAGGTGCAAATTAAAAATGGAATTTCAATTAACCCAAAATGCTTTTCAAAAATGTCCATGGTCTTTGGAAAATGTTGCAAACAACAACCAGAGGTGATGCACATTTTTGCTAAACATTTTGGATTTTTGAATGAACCCATATGTATTTGAATTGGAGCTGTTTAAAATAATATAAATATTTTGAAGGCTCCGAAAATGTTGGAAATTGGTGAGGGCCTCTGGTATATTATAACCAGTGGTCACAAGGAATCTCAACATTTTTATAATTATGCTAGTATTTGTTTTAACTCAAAAACAAATGTCAGAAATAGAAAAGAAAACAAGAAAGGGAAATACTTACCTGGGCCTCCTACCTGGCGCCTCTGGCCGGCCCATTCCTGTTCTGGCCCAGCCCACCAGGGGCAGAGCCGTCTTCCTCCTCTTGCCAGTAGGCAGAGGGGAAGCGGTGCCCGACGCCGTGCACGCCGGCACGCAGCTGCCTGCCTGGCCCCTTCCCCTCACGCCAAGCGTCGCCACGTAGCCCCCGACCTCTCTCGCACTCTCCCTCGCCCTCATCCCCTCCTCTGTCTCTCTCTCACAAGACGGCTGAACACCACCGCCACCACAGCCATTGTTGCCACCCACAGCCACGGCTCGCCTCCCGACGCTCCACGGCTCCTCCGCGACCCCTCTCCTCCTCACTGCCAAGCAACCCGGCGAGCCCGCTCAAATCCTCGGCGCCGTCGTCAGATCTCCGCCGCGGAGATCGTCTTCGCCGCCCGCCGACTCCAGCGGTCCCCGAGCTCGCCGTCAAGCCCATCGAGATCGCTGTGAGCTGCTGCTCCTCCTCCCCTCTCGCCTCGCCCTACTTTTGCAGCCGCATCCCTGCTCGCGCCCGACTCCGGCCGCCGCCGCGAGCTCTGCTCCGGCGAGCTCCGCCGTTCCCACGGCCTCCCCTGAGCGCGGCTGGATGCGCCCGTGCACGGGCTACCCGCCGGTGGCCTCCGTGTGCCAAACCGTGGCCTCCACCTCGTTCCGGCGAACTTCCGCCGTGGCTCGAGGTTGTCGCCGGCGAAACTCCGGCGACTGACGTGGCGCGTGATTAGCTGCTAACCTCACCACTTAGTTAACCTTGAGACAGCGGCAAGGGGCCCAGCCGCCACTAATCTAAGTTAGATTAGAAATAACCCCCCGTTAACTAATCAGGACAATCGACGTGTGGACCCCACACGTCGGGTTTGACCTGGCGGCGCCGCTGCCTCTTTGATGCAGCATGACGTCATGCTGACGCAGTTATCCTTCTTCTGGAATTATTATTTTTAAACAGGAAATTCCAGAAAATGTTCAAAACTTCAAAAATTCATATCAATTCAACCGTAGCTCAGATTGAAATAAATTATATATGAAAAATTATCAAAAAATGCAATCTATCCATCTGTACCAGTTTCATGCATGAAAAGCAACTTATACATGCTGTATAGGTGAAAACACATAAATGGCATTTATAAAGACTTAGCTTGGAGCTGCATTTGAATTCTTGATTCAAATGGACTTCAAGCAAATGAATGCTAGCTACATTAGCTCAACAGCATCACATCTACATGCCATGATCATGCATCATATTGTTGCATATGCTTGTGTTTTGATTGTTGGCACCGTTCCTTCTCGATAGGTCCTGCTCCGGAGAGTGCTCGAGAGTACCTGTCTATGAAGCAGTGCCTTCCTTGTTGATCTACCAGGCAAGCAAACCCCTTGTTCATTCCGATACAATCCTACTCTCTCTCTCCTGCTCTCAGTTATTGCATTAGGACAACAACGATTCATCTGCTACTTTGTGCTGCGGTAGTTGAACCCATTCCTCTTCATGACCTGTCATTGCCACAGTAAATAGTTAAAACCCACTAGCATGTGTAGGAGTTGATTGAGCCATGTTGTGTTCCTACCATGCTATGCCTGCTATTGCTTAGAGTTGTGTCAGGTCTGATTCATTGGGAATGAATTGGAGTGTTACGATATGTTTTGATGCCGAGAGTGAAGTGTGTGAACACGATTTGATAAAGGTAGCGGTGGGAGGCCATGTAGGAGTACATGGTGGGTTGTCTCACTGGAACCGTCCTTAAGCACTGAGTTCTATGTATGTTGTCCAATGACTCGATACTACCACACATTGGGATCCTTAATTGACTCTCTCGACTTATTAACCAACTTGGTCTCTGTCCAGGAGTCGCAACTAGTTTCTGGTGTTTGTACGTAGTGCTATTTTTCTACCAAGTGGCACCCGCAGGTGGGCTTGGGACAGACTAGGCACACGTGGCCTGTGTACCGAGTGGCACCGGACGGTGGGCTCGGGAACCCTGCACACATCGTTTGGGGCCGTGAGCGACACCCCGGCCGGATCTCCTTGCGGATGGAACCCGAATAGGCGATAAACCTGGGCTAGAGTCTTGTGCGGTTAGTCAGGTCGTGGCCGACACCCTCGCCAGGCTTCCGCTTGAAGGTTGCCGAGATACATGACGTGTACATGGTGGTAAGTGGCGAGAGCGTGTGTGAAGAAGTACACCCCTGCAGGGTTAACATGATCTATTCGAATAGCCGGGTCCGCGGTTATGGACCTCTTGGATGCTTACATGGTACATAGACAACTTGAAGTGGACACTCTAAAATGCTCAAGACAAGTGTGAGTGCTATGGATGGCCTTCTCGTAGGGAGATGGGGATGATTCCATAGTAGTGTATTGTGTGGTGATTAGTGGACTGCAGCGCCATATCATCTCAAAGAAGTTCTCGTAGTCGAGAACAGATAGCCACAGAGTCAAAGCTGGCTTGTCGCAACTAAACCCCACATTACCCTCTTGATACAAATGCATGTATGATAGGATCGATGTAAGTCTTGCTGAGTACCTTTGTACTCATGGTGCTTTATTTATGTTTTTGCAGCGGAGACTTCGGTCTTACTAGTGTTCTCGTGGACTTGACAAGTAGCTTATACCTCAGCTACGATCTTGATCGGATGTTGTAGATAGTCGGGCTCTTCACCTTTTTCATTTGTAGATGTCTGCATCTGCACATGTAATGCTTCCGCTTGTTGCTTGTGTGCTCAATGTTGGGTCATGTGACCCCTGCTTGTAATAAATGCTATGATGGCTCTTCTGAGCCTTTATCTATATGAGTTGTTGAGTTATGCTGTGATGCCATGTTGTACAGCACATACTTGCATGTTATGCGTACGTGTAATGTGTATTGTTATGTGTGGGATCTGACTATCTAGTTGTTTATCCTTAGTAGCCTCTCTTACGGAAATGTCTCCTAGTGCTTCCACTGAGCCATGGTAGCGTGCTCTTGCTCCGAACACTTAGGCTGGCCGGCATATGTCCTTCTTCGTTCTCGTGTCTGTCCCTTCGGGAAATGTCACGCGATGAATACCGAGTCCTGTTAGCCCGCTACAGCCCGGTTCACCGAGTCTGTTAGCCCAAAGCTACAGCCCGATTCACTCGGCGATGACCGACACGCTCGATCTTTGGGTCATGGATGCCTGTCCTCGTAAGTTTGTGCCACTTTGGGTTTACGACTAGCCATGTCAGCCGGGCTCCTTTTCATATGGATGCTAGCGACACTATCATATACGTGTGCCAAAAGGCTAAACGGTCCCAAGAAGGTAAGGCGACACTGTGGGGATACCGTGCGTGAGGCCGCAAAGTGATATGAGGTGTTACATGCTAGATCGATGTGGCATTGAGTCGGGTCCCGACAGCTTTGGTATCGAGCCCGATCGCTCAGAGGATTACCAAGCCAAACTGGTCAAGTTGAGTCTAGAAATTCTTTAATTATGTAAGGGAATTGATTGTGGGATGGAACGTAAGGCTCTTTTTACTCCTTATACCTCATGGCCTTCTGATGTGAGTCATCCTATCTTTCCTACAGGGTTAAGAAACTAGGCTTTCTCTTCCATCTATCAGGATCACGTGTTACTTCTCCGTAGTCCCATAGGATTGGTTGATCAGAGTCATATCTTAGTTTCGAGTACTTCCGGTATAGCCTGATTAGTACTATCTCAGAACCTTGAGTGATGATGTTGAGTATGTTACTACCCCATTTTAGCAGGATGTCTCATTCTGAGCATTTTTCTGTCGTTATGCTGCCGGAATTGCCCTATGAGTTTGAGAGATGCTAATCTCCTTGTCCTACATTCTATAGCTTATAGTTAATGCTGATTCCGTCCCTGGTTTCGTTTCTCAGGATGTCATCAGTTAAGAGAAGTTCTGTTGCTTGTAGCCAGAACCACGGAGATGGTAGGGATGAGGACCCCCCCGACCAGCCTTCGTTGACAGAGTTCATGCTAGAGATGGAGAAAAACAAGCATGAGTCTAACCGCTTGTTGGCACGTATTGAGGAGAACACCGCACATCAGTTCAAAGGATCTGTGACCCTTCATGACTTTATCCGCTTGCACCCACCCACCTTTCATCATTCTATTGAGCCACTCGATGCAGATGACTGGCTCCGTAGCATCACTCATAAGCTGCGTTCCACGAACGTAGCTGAAGATGACAAGGTCACCTATGCCACATACCACCTGGAAGGTCCTGCTAGTCTTTGGTGGCAGAACTATGAGGCTATGCTTCCAGCTGGCCAGATTCCTACCTGGAGGGATTTCACTGAGGCCTTTCGCAAGCATCATATTCCTCAGGCCCTCCTTGATCGCAAGAGAGAAGAGTTCTGTAGCTTCACCCAGAGTAAGATGGCTGTTGATGCTTACAGCCGAGAGTTTGAGAACCTCGCCCGCTATGCCACAGAAGAGGTGTCCACGGACACCAAGAAGCAGGCTAGGTTCCGGAAGGGTCTCAACCCCAAGTTGCGTCGTGATCTCCACTTGCATCATTGTGATACATTCCAAACTCTTGTGAACAAGGCAATTAATGCAGAGATAGCTCAGCTCACTTACGAGGAGTCTCGTAAGCACACCCGTGATTTGGGATCTTCTTCCGGTTCTGGTTCTCAGAAGCGCCGGATTTGGGTTCCGAACTCCGCTCTTCCTTCCGGATATTCACCGAGGCCATACTATGTGGTGCCTCCCCCAGCTCAGTCGTATGCTCCACCCAGGCCTACTGGTAGACCGCTTGTCAGTGCGGGTCCACGTCCAACTTCAGGGACTTGCTTCACATGCGGGAAGCCAGGACACTATGCACGTGACTGCTCTCAGACTAGTTATGCTCCACCCCCGCCTGAGAAGTCTGTTGGTCGTGGTAAGCCATCACTCAAGATGATCAGTGTCAAGTCAGCCCCCACTGAACGTGGACGTGTGCATCACGTCTCAGCTAAAGACGCTCATGATGATCCAGATGTCGCTCTTGGTACACTCCTTGTCAATTGTCATCCAGCATCGGTTCTGTTCGATACTGGAGCATTTCATTCTTTCATTTCTGAAGGCTATGCTCGTTTGCATGACATGTAATTTTGTGATATGCCAACACCACTTGAAATCCAAACCCCAGGATCTAGATGGCAAACCACTAGAATCAGCTATGGTAATGAAATCCTTGTTGATAGACTTGTATTCCTCGCATCACTTGTAGCCCTCAAGTCCTCAGATATTAACATCATCTTGGGTATGGACTGGATGACAGCTCATCATGCCAAGATTGATTGTTACACCAGATCTGTTCAGCTTACACACCCATCTGGCAAGATAGTCACTGTCTCCACTAGAGTTGCAAAGTGTCAGCTCTATTCTCTTAATGCCAGCCCTCTTCCAGACCTTGAAGATATCCCGGTAGTCCGTGACTTTCCGGATGTCTTTCCAGAGGAACTGCCAGGTGTTCCACCTGACAGAGATGTAGAGTTCGTCATAGATATTATCCCAGGAACCGCTCCAATCTCTAGGAGACCTTACAAGATGGCACCCTTAGAACTAGCCGAGCTTAAGAAACAACTTGATGAGTGTCGGTGTCAAAACCGGCGGATCTCGGGTAGGGGGTCCCGAATTGTGCGTCTAGGCGGATGGTAACAGGAGACGAGGGACACGATGTTTTTACCTAGGTTCGGGCCCTCTCGATGGAGGTAAAACCCTACGTCCTGCTTGATTAATATTGATGATATGGGTATTACAAGAGTGGATCTACCACGAGATCAAGGAGGCTAAACCCTAGAAGCTAGCCTATGGTATGATTGTTGTAATGTATCTTGTCCTACGGACTAAAGCCCTCCAGTTTATATAGACACCGAGGGAGGCTAGGGTTACACAGAGTCGGTTACAATGGTAGGAGATCTACATATCCGTATTGCCAAGCTTGCCTTCCACGCCAAGGAAAGTACCATCCGGACATGAGCCGGAGTCTTCAACCTTCTATCTTTGTAGTCTTGGAGTCCGGCGGATAATGATAGTCCGGCTGTCCGGACACCCCCTAGTCCAGACTCCTCAAGAGCCCTGAACCAGTCTTCAATGATGGTAAGTCCGGCGCGCATAATGTTCGGCATTGCAAGGCGGGTTCCTCCCTTGAATAATCCAAAGAAGATCATGAACACCAGGATAGTGTCCGGCTCTGCAAAAATAATTTCCACATTCCACCGTAGAGAGAATAAAATGTACACTTAGTTCAATCTGCTGACGTATTATGCGGCGTGACATCACACCGCTACCAAGCCTTTGTTTGAATCGTTTTTACCATACCACCTCAAAGACGCTTAGCGAAGCGGTTTCCTGGCACGCCTTGTCAATGCAGAGATCGTGTTCCCCTTATTCCGTGATTCTCATCAATACGTCGTGGGTAACCCAACCGCGCCATTGATGGTGGCGCTTGGGAGATAAGCGAGTTTTACCAGTGGTGGGGGCGATAGTTTCGTCCGCCTATATATAAGGGATAAGGATTCACCTTCTCACCCACGCCTTCTTCCTCCTTTGCTCATCCATCCCGCAACTCAAGCTCCAACGCTGAGCTCGCGCATCTTGCCTCGACCTTCTCCGAATATGTCCGGAGCGGAGGTAAATGGTTGGCCTCCACCGCTAAGGAGGAGGACATCACCAAGCTGCTTGCAGCGCGGATACCTTTCCGCAATATCGCGCATCAGCTGCCCGACGAGGGCAGCTCATCCCTACCCCCGGCCTCATGAGAGGGTCGTCTTCCTCCCCACTTCCTCCGCTGGATCGGGCTTTCCGCTCCATCCATTTGTCTGGGGGCTCATGTTTTACTACGGCCTGGATTTCCACGATCTGGCGCCGAACTTCATCCTCAACATCTCGGTGTTTATCGTCGTGTGTGAGGCCTTCCTCTGCATCCGGCCCCACTTCGGCCTGTGGCTCAAGATCTTCAACGTCAAGCCGAAGGTTGTGAAGGGCACGCATGCGGAATGCGGGGGCGCCATGTTGGGCAAATTGCCCAACGTCCCATGGCTCGAAGGGACCTTCGTGGACTCCGTCAAGGGGTGGCAATCGGGGTGGTTCTATATCACCGAGCCGCGCAAGCCCACATGGGCGGCGGCCCCCGAGTTTAGATCCGGCATCCCCACGCAGCTCACCTCCCGGAAAGAGAAGGGCTTGCGGTGGGGCAATCCGTGGAGGTGACGGACTCGAGCCTGCATCAAGAAGATGGTGAGCAATAGGCTCCGGCTTGTCGACGTGGTCCAAGTCATGCTCATCCGGCGGATTCTCCCATGCCAAGAACGGGCATTTAATCTGTGGGAGTTCAATCCGGAACAGCACCAGGCGCTAAGCAAGCTCTTCGATACAACATACGAAGGCGCCTGGAGGGTGATGTTCAAGGGCGCCGAAGCCCCCGCGTCCGCGACGGAAGATCGCGGATTCAGCTCGCAGTATCCAACTGACGAGGTAAGTGATTCGACCCCATTACGGGACACTTGTGATAATTAAATTGAATCTGAGTGAGTTTTCATTCTGCCTATTCCTTTGACAGGAATGGATGGAGAAGGCCAAGCTGCTTATCAGCCCGGCTCCCATGCCAGAAGACCTAGTGGACGCCCGCTTAGCAGGGCTGCTGGTTCCGGCACCGCACGTGGTGCCGGAGAAGAAGGCCAAGAAGGTGGCCGCGGGGACTCGAAAGAGTTCTCGTAATCAGGCGTCTGACAACGACGAGGACTCCTCCCAAGATGAGGAGGAGGAGTATTCTCCCGAGGAGGAGAGAAGAAGAGGAAGGCTTCCCCAATCGGGAGGCCAAGGGTCAAGAGGGGAGAACCATCCCCCCGGACAGTTTCGCCAACATCAGCGTTGGCGAGGATGAGTGGCCTCCAAGGGCGAGGCGTCCGGCGAGATCGTAAGTATCCGGATCCTTGATGTGTAATTTCTTTTATGTCGCGTAGTATCCTTCTAACGCCACATTCTGCCCGTAGTCCGGCCAATGATGATCTCCCCGACTCATCGAGCGGGTCATTGGCCTCGTCGGATGTGAATTCCATCCCGACTGCCTCTACCCCACGCGCCGACGAGGACACCGAGGTGGGATCCCAAAGAGGGACCCATCAGGAGGAGGCTCCGGAGGCGCCGTCAGGCAGCCTCCCGGACTTTGTGCCGGACTCTACATCGGAACCCGCAGTGGTTCCAGAGTCCGGCAAGCGGCCCCTTTGAAAGAAGGGCAGGACCGTGACGCCGGTGGCCTCCGTCCAACCGGAGGCGCCGGATAACCTGTTGGAGGCGCTTAAAGGCGCTTCCATCGAGGAAGAACACCGCACTATCATGAGTGCGGTGATTGAGAAGGTTCAGCTCGCTAAGAGCGGGCTGACCAAAGCCTGCAGCAGCCTTCTAACAGGCTTTGAGGTAAGAAGTTAAAATATGTAATGTAATACCGCATAGACAAGAGCCCTCGATGCTTAGTTCGGTGTTTGGAAAGAAAAGCGGATGAGGATCTAACAAGATATACATGGGTTGCCTAAAATATGTCAATATGGGTTTGCAGGGCTGCTGCTGACCTCTGCCGCGTGCTTGGCGGAGGTCGAGGTGTTGAAGAAGGATCTCGAGCGATCCGAGCAAGAGCTCGGCCATGCCAAGAGGCAGCTCGAGGAAAAAGAAGGTGAATAACACCACTTTGAATAAGTACCTTCTGAGAAAAGGATTTTGGTTGCAAACAAAATTAACAAGGATAATATGTGTATTGCAGGGCCACTTACGAGGTGGCAGCCACGAAGGATCTTGTGTCCGCGTCGAGCGTAGTCTTGGCCGCTGAACGGTCTGAGCGAGAAAAGCAAGAGGCACGGGTGGCGGAAGTTCGGCAAGAGCTCCGGGCTCTCATGGAAAAGCATGAGAGTTTGGGCGTGACTCAAGACTTCGAGAGTCCAAGCTTGCCTCGGCTCTCGAAAGTGCCAAGTCCGCCAAGGCCGAGGCCCATAAGGCCCTTCGAAGTTGAGGACATAAAGAAGATAGCGGCGGTAAGGCATTTTTCATGCAAAGCAGGCATGTTAATGTGAACTACCTGACACTTACCCGAATTCGGAGCTCTCCAGGGGCGTTTGCAGATCTGCCGCGTAGTGCGTCTGAGCCGCCGCATTCTATCGTGTCAAGGAGGGGAGCTCGACGGAGAAGGTCTTCTGGTCTCAATACTCGAGGCCGCCATCCAGTGCCCCCAAGCGACCAAATGAAGCAGCTGGTCGAACTCCACAAGGTAGCCGGGAGGCCATGAAGGGTCTCATAGTCCGGTTGTGGCTCGACAGGCCATGCACAGGAGCTACTTTGGCCTCGTCGGCGGCTGGTGGATGCATGCCCCGGCTGGATGTAGTCAGCGCTCCCTTTGTATTGAAGGCGCTCATCGGGCCCTTGCCCGCATAAAGGTGCAATGGGGCAAATTGGGCGCGAGAAGCTTCTCACGGATCCACCGCCGGGGCAAGGAGTATCGCACGCCGGAGAAGTATTATAAAATTGTCCTCAAGGGAGCTGCGATATTGCGTATGAGTGCTCCCGAAATGTAATCTTTGAGTGAACTTCGCTGTGTATTTATCCTCAGGCGCTGAAAACTTCGCTCATATGCGCCATGAGCAACACTTGTTTAATTTAAAATATTACCTTCAGGCGGCCGCTTTGTAAAATCGAGAGATGGCAAGTCGTTGGCTTGACCCCCAAGCCGCACGTCTTTGGGGTGTTTGGGATAAACATGAGCACTCTTGTTCCCATTGTTGGGTCCATCGAGGAGGCGCCAACACAACGAACAAGGCAACCGGACTTATAATGCTTGAACACTCTCACTTAGCCATAGAATTCTATAATTTTAAATTTGGTGAAGCCCCGGTATTCGGAAGACCGAATCCGGGCGCTATCCACGCCTTCTTCTGACATTGTCCGAACTTCGCTCAAGCGGCGTGAGTCTTTAAGGACCGAAAAACCTCTCGAACAGCGACCAGTCTCTCGCCTTATCATGCCAGTCAGTTTTAGCTTTCTCCACTGAGGCGCTCGCCCGGCTCAACCGGGGCGCAATCGCAGTGGTTCTCCCAGTGCTACCTTAGCCGACGGAACGGAAAGTAAGGCACCAAAACATGGGAGCCGGGCAAACCCAACTATTGACCCAAGACATGATTCGGAGCCGATTCATATAATGCTATAAGTTCGGGGTGCCGCACTTGTGAAAGTGTTCGGACTTATCACACCATAGAGTGGGGAACATAAGCCCCCGGTGTATTATGCCGTACCAAAATATACGGGTGCAAGATGTCATGTGATGAACATATATATGAAAGATAATGCTATTGCAATAAAAAGGTGCTGCATTATTTATGAAAGAAAGTCTGTTAGTAGAGCGGACTGATACAAATAGTGCGGTAAGTAAGGGATTTGGACTAAATAAACATGTCCCCCTCCAGGGATGAGCTGCATACTTGGTGTATATAATCGAATTTAATGCTCGTAATTGAGACCACCTGGGTGTTCGTCGCGGCCTTCTTTAGTCCCCGATCACAGCATCATGAGTTCGGCAGGTTCGCCGCCGGACAGGGCTTCTGGCTTACAGAGTCCTGTGTACATAAAAGAATAAAAATAAATAAAAAAGGGGGCACACTTGCGAGCCCCTAGTGTGGTCGAACCACACTCTGGGTCCATTGCGATCGTGCCCCCTCCCCTGTGCCTATGGTATCTCCAAAGCGTAATGATGTATGCGGAGTGTTATTCTTGCGATCATGCACGGGCGAGGGTTGGGGCCGCATTGCTACGCGTGCTCTGATCGCGCCAGGTGGTCTTGGTTGGCGTTGCTCCGGGCGCGCTTTGCTGTATCTGGCCGTTTAACGGCCGGACTAGAGAATTGCCTTAAAAGGCTGCTCAGACTTCGCCATGAGAGCATTGTATGTTCCTCCGTTCGGAGGGCGTTCCGTATTCCCATTGACCGTGATGACTCCACGAGGGCCTGGCATCTTGAGCTTTAGGTATGCATAATGCGGTACCGCGTTGAATTTTGCAAACGCGGCTCGTCCGAGCAGAGCGTGATAGCCGCTGCGAAACAGGATTATGTTGAAGATTAACTCTTCGCTCCGGAAATTATCCGGGATCCAAGACCACTTCGGTGTGGTGAGCCTGTCTGAGTTGGCCTCCACTCCTGGGATGACACCTTTAAAGGTTGTCTTTGTAGGTTTAATCCTTGATGGGTATATGCCCATTTTGCGCACTGTGTCCTGATAAAGCAGGTTCAGGCTACTACCGCCGTCCATCAGGACTCTTGTGAGGTGAAATCCATCGACGATTGGGTCTAAAACTAATGCGGCGAATCCGCCATGGCGTATGCTGGTTGGATGGTCTCTTCGATCGAAAGTGATCGGACAAGAGGACCATGGATTGAACTTTGGGGCGACTGGCTCCATCGCATAGACGTCCCTGAGTGCGCGTTTCCTCTCCCTCTTGGGTATGTGGGTCGCGTATATCATATTCACCGTCCGCACTTGTGGGGGGAAACCCTTCTGTCCTCTGTTGTTCGGCAGTCGGGTCTCCTCCTCATCGTCGCTGTTTAGCCCCTTGTCATTGTTTTCGGCAATTAACTTGCCGACCTGCTTGAACACCCAACAGTCTCTATTGGTGTGGTTAGCTGGCTTTTCAGAGGTGCCATGTATCTGGCATAAGCGGTCGAGTATTCGGTCCAGATTGGACGGACCCGGAGTGGTTCTTTTGAATGGCTTCTTCCGCTGACCGGGTTTAGAGCCTCGGAATCCGGCATTGACTGCTGTATCCTCCTTATCGTCGCCGTTAATGCGGCGCTTGTTTTTGTTTCGACGTGACCTGCCGTTGTTGTCCTTTGTATCCGGACTGCCAGAATTTTTACGGAGATTGTTGCTGCGGGCTAGCCAGCTGTCCTCTCCCGCGCAAAAGCGGGTCATTAACGAGGTGAGGGGTGCCATGGATTTCGGCTTTTCCTGCCCCAGGTGCCGGGCTAGCCATTCGTCCCGGATGTTATGTTTGAAGGCTGCAAGGGCCTCTGCATCCGGACAGTCGACGATTTGATTTTTCTTCGTCAAGAACCATGTCCAAAATTGTCTGGCCGATTCGTCTGGCTGCTGAATGATGTGGCTTAGGTCATCGGCGTCTGGTGGTCACACATATGTGCCTTGGAAGTTATCAAGGTATGCGGCCTCCAGGTCTTCCCAACACCCAATTGACTCTGCGGGCAAGCTGTTAAGCCAATGCCGAGCTGGTCCTTTAAGCTTGAGTGGGAGGTACTTGATGGTGTGGAGATTGTCGCCGCGGGCCATATGGATGTGGAGAAGATAGTCTTCAATCCACACCGCGGGGTCCGTTGTGCCATCGTAAGATTCGATGTTTACGGGTTTAAGCCCTTCGGGGATCTGATGATCCACTACTTTGTCAGTGAAGCATAACGGGTGTGCGGCGCCCCTGTATTGAGCGATATCGCGACGCAGCTCGAGAGAGCGCTGTCTGCTGTGTTCGGCCCGGCCGGGGTTATTGTATCCGGCATGACGGTATTCGTCGTGGGTCGTAGGGCGCCCACGTGATCCATAGATGGATCTGGATTGCCTTGCTTTGTCCTCCAATATGTCTCGCAAGTCCGGCGCGTTCCCTCTTGGCTTCGTACTTTTGGAGCGATGCCGGGGTGTGGTCTTGGCTGGGGGCCTGGATGCCTCTCTGTCACGACCACGGGGTGGTCGGTCAGCCATATCGTGCGCTGCTGATGTAGGTATGTATGCTTCCTCCTCTAATCGGGGGAGCAGCTTGCGTCTTGGGTAACTTTTGGAGGGACGTTCTAGTTTATACTCTTCGGCCGCGAGGACCTCGGTCCATCGATCGGCCAGCAGGTCCTGATCATCTTGAAGCTGTTGCTGCTTTTTCTTTAGGCTGTTTGCTGTGGCGATAAGCCTGCGCTTGAAGCGCTCTTGTTCGACGGGATCCTCAGGTACGACGAATTCATCATCGTTGAGGCTTGCTTCGTCTTCGGAGGGAGGCATATAGTTATCATCCTCAACCCCTTCGTCTGCCGCCCTCTCGTGGGGGCTTGCTTCTGCATCCTCCTGCGCTGAGTCTTGCTGGAGGGGATTGTCTTCGGCACTCTCCGGAGTATTATTATCTCCCGTGCCGGAATCTCCATTCTTGCTGTGGCGGGATTTAGAGCGGCGCCGCTGACGTCGGCGTTTGGGCTGCTTCTTTAGAGAATCTGCCTCCGCTGCTTCTTCGCCATCCCCGTCTTTTGGGGTGTCCACCATATATATGTCGTATGACGAGGTGGCCTTCCAGTGCCCTGTAGGCGCTGGTTCCTGTTCGTCTCCGGCATCGTTGTCCATAGCGTCGATGTTGTCGGAGTCGTAGTCTAGCATGTCGGTTAGATCATTGACAGTGGCTACAAAGTGGGTGGTGGGTGGGCTCTGAATTTCTTCGTCGTCCGTACCCCAGCCCTCCCGCCATAGTCCGCCAGACTCTCGATAACGAGAGATGCTTTAGTGAATTCAGGATATCGCCAAAAGCGAGTATTGAAAAGATGTCCGCGCGGTGAATTCCATAACCGCGCCCAATCGAGATCGATTGGTAGGCGCGGGAGGTTCGAGTCCGCGAGGAGTCGGCGCCTCGGAATCACGAAGTTCGCGAGGGACAAGATCGGTGTTCGGCTCCATCGCCGTGGTGTTGAAGCCCCTGTGGCGTCTATCCACCGCCTCAATATGGGCGATCAGCTCCGGGCTAATGGCGAAGCGGATCCGGTGCGCCACCAAGGCACTTTGCTCGCGGCGAGGGCTAGATCGTGCCCATCGTCCACAAGGCTTGGCGCTTGGCAGGCTCGAGTCCGTCGAAGATCAAGTCTCCGCGACATCGGCCGTGAAGTTTAAGCTTCCAAATCTGACTGACGGCCAGGCGTAGCTTCGATCTGCTCGGATGGCCAAGTGAATTGGCCCGTGGTCGAAAGCCGCCGAACACGAAGATCTGTCCGGGAGAAAAGTCTCACCACGACAGCGTTGTTGGTTGAAGATGCCATCAAGCCTATCGGTGACGACACAGAGGAACTCTCAATGAAAGCACCAATGTCGGTGTCAAAACCGGCGGATCTCGGGTAGGGGGTCCCGAACTGTGCGTCTAGGCGGATGGTAACAGGAGACGAGGGACACGATGTTTTTACCTAGGTTCGGGCCCTCTCGATGGAGGTAAAACCCTACGTCCTGCTTGATTAATATTGATGATATGGGTATTACAAGAGTGGATCTACCACGAGATCAAGGAGGCTAAACCCTAGAAGCTAGCCTATGGTATGATTGTTGTAATGTATGTTGTCCTACGGACTAAAGCCCTCCGGTTTATATAGACACCGAGGAGGCTAGGGTTACAGTCGGTTACAATGGTAGGAGATCTACATATCCGTATCGCCAAGCTTGCCTTCCACGCCAAGGAAAGTACCATCCGGACACGAGCCGGAGTCTTCAATCTTCTATCTTCGTAGTCTTGGAGTCCGGCGGATAATGATAGTCCGGCTGTCCGGACACCCCCTAGTCCAGGACTCCCTCAATGAGTCCTTGCAAAAGGGTTTCATCCGTCCTAGTTCTTCTCCTTGGGCTTGCCCCGTCCTCTTCGTCAAGAAGAAGGATGGTACGGACCGGATGGTTGTAGATTTTCGTCCCGTTAATTTGGTCACGATAAAGAACAAATATCCGCTTCCCAGGATCAACGATCTGTATGATCAGCTCGCTGGATCCTCAGTCTTCTCCAAGATGGATTTGAGGTTAGGCTACCACCAAATCAAGATCAGAAACGGGGACATCCCCAAGACAGCCTTTGTCACTCGTTATGGTCAGTACGAGTGCACCGTCATGTCGTTTGGTCTAACCAACGCTCCAGCAACATTCTCCCGCTTGATGAACTCGATCTTCATGGAGTACTTAGATAAATTCATCGTGGTTTACCTCGATGATATTCTTATTTACTCGAAGAACGAGGAAGAGCATGCTGAACATCTTAGACTTGTGCTAGAAAAACTCAGAGAGCATCGCCTTTATGCCAAGTTCTCCAAGTGTGCATTTTGGTTGCCAGAAGTGACCTACCTAGGCCACGTAATCTCTGGTAAGGGCATTGCTGTTAATCCCGAGAGAGTTAAGGCCGTTCTTGATTGGACTCCACCAAACCGTTAAACAAGTTAGGAGTTTCCTTGGTCTAGCCAGCTATTATCGCCGCTTTGTTGAAAACTTCTCCAAAGTAGCCAAACCCTCACGGAACTTCTCAAGAAAGATAAAAAGTTTGAGTGGTCCCCACAGTGTGAGTAAAGTTTTGAGAACTGAAAAGACGCTGACTTCTGCTCCCATACTTGTGCCACGGTTTCACTAAGGACTTTGTTATCTCTGCGGCGCCTCACGACAGGGACTAGGTTGCATTCTTATGCGGGATCGTCATGTGATTGCCTATGCATCTTGTCAGTTGCATCCACATGAGGAAAATTATCCTACACATGATCTAGAGCTTGCAGCCGTAGTCTATGCACTCAAGACCTGGCGACATTACCTCCTTGGTAAACGTTGCGAGATCTACACCGACCACCAGAGTCTCAAGTATATCTTCACCCAACCAGATTTGAACCTTAGGCAAAGACATTGGTTGGAGTTGATCTCAGATTACGACTTAGGGATTACCTACACTCCAGGCAAAGCTAGTGTCATGGCTGATGCGGTAAGTCTTAAATCCTATTGCAACAATCTCATGTTGCAGCAGGGCCAACCACTTCTCCATGAGGAATTCTGTAAGCTTAATCTTCACATTGCTCCTCACAGATTCCTTTCTACCTTGGTGGCGAAACCTACTCTTGAGGATCAGATCATAACTAGCCAGCAGTATGATACGGGTATTTCTCGAATCAAGGATAATGTGAAGAAGGGAGTTGCTGGTAGTTTCTCTGTTGATGATCAAGGTGTTGTTTTCTTCGAGAACCGTCTGGTGGTCCCCAAGAAGCAGCATCTTCGACAACTGATTCTTAAGGAGGCGCATGAATCTCCTCTCACGATTCATCCCGGTAGTACTATGATGTATCAGGACCTACGCCAGAGGTTCTGGTGGACTAGGATGAAGTGAGAAATTGCTCACTTTATTGCTAACTGTGATGTTTGTCGTCGCGTTAAGGTAGAGCATCAAAGACCTGCTGGCACCCTTCAGCCTTTGGCTATTCCTGAGTGGAAATGAGATAAAGTTGGTATGGACTTCATCACCGGCTTTCCCAGGACCAAGAGAGGGAATAATGCTATCTTCGTAGTCATTGATCGTCTTTCCAAAGTGGCTCACTTTCTACCTGTTCGAGAGAGTATCACTGCTAGTCAGCTCGCTGACTTATATATTTCTCGAATAGTATCACTTCATGGTGTTCCACTAGAGATCAATTCAGACCGTGGCGTCTTTTCACTTCTCATTTAGGAGAGTTTCCAAACTGCCATGGGAACCCATCTTTCCTTCAGTACGGCTTTCCACCCTCAGTCGAGTGGTCAGGTGGAAAGGGTCAACCAAATTCTCGAAGACATGCTTAGAGCTTGCGTTATCTCATTCGGTATGGATAGGGAGAAATGTCTTCCTTTCGCCGAGTTTGCTTATAACAATAGCTATCAATCCAGTCTCAAGAAAGCTCCTTTTGAGATTCCCTATGGACGAAGATGTCGAACACCTTTGAACTGGTCAGAAACCGGTGAAAGACAATTCTTTGGAGCGGACATGATCCAGGAGGCAGAAGAGCAAGTTCGCATCATTCGTGAGAATTTGAAAACAGCCCAGTCTCATCAAAAGAGCCAGTATGATCGTCATCATAAGGATATGACTTATGAAGTTGGTGACAAAGCTTACCTTCGGGTTACTCCTTTGAAGGGTACCCATCATTTCGGTATCAAGGGCAAGTTGGCTCCTCGTTACATTGGTCCTTTTCGCATTCTCGCTAAACGAGGAGAGGTTGCCTACCAGTTGGAACTACCCCCACATCTTTCTCGAGTTCATGATGTCTTCCACGTCTCTCAACTCAGCGTTGCTTCTCGGATCCTATCCGCGAGTGGACCACTTAAACGCTTGATCTCCAAGATAACCTCACATATCGAGAGTATCCAGTTCGCATTCTTGATCAAGCGAGCGTGTCACTCGGCGTCATAACATCAAGTTTCTCAAGGTTCATGGTCTCATCATTCCGAGAGAAGCTACTTGGGAGCGAGAAGATCGTCTTCGATGGAGTACCCCACTTTCTTACTGTCGACCCACGAATCTCGGGGCGAGATTCTTTCAAGTGGGGCGAGTTGTCACGTCCCTAGTTACGGTATGATCTAGGCTTGCTTTGTGCATCATGTTTAAGTTCCAAATGAATTTGAAATGGGGAATGTTTCAAACCCTAGCACCAAAGCAAATTCAAATAGGTGCAAATTAAAATGGAATTTCAATTAACCCAAAATGCTTTTCAAAAATGTCCATGGTCTTTGGAAAATGTTGCAAACAACAACCGGAGGTGATGCACATTTTGCTAAACATTTTGGATTTTTGAATGAACCCATATGTATTTGAATTGGAGCTGTTTAAAATAATATAAATATTTTGAAGGCTCCAAAATGTTGGAAATTGGTGAGGGCCTCGGTATATTACAACCAAAGGTCACAAGGAATCTCAACATTTTTATAATTATGCTAGTATTTATTTTAAATCAAAAACAAATGTCAGAAATAGAAAAGAAAACAAGAAAGGGAAATACTTACCTGGGCCTCCTACCTGGCGCCTCTGGCCGGCCCATTCCTGTTCTGGCCCAGCCCACCAGGGGCAGAGCCGTCTTCCTCCTCTTGCCAGTAGGCAGAGGGGAAGCGGTGCCCGACGCCGTGCACGCCGGCACGCAGCTGCCTGCCTGGCCCCTTCCCCTCACGCCAGGCGTCGCCACGTAGCCCCCAACCTCTCTCTTACTCTCCCTCGCCCTCATCCCCTCCTCTGTCTCTCTCTCACACGCACGGCCGAACGCCACCGCCGCCACCGGCCACTGTTGCCGCGCCCACAGCCACGGCCTCGCCTCCCCGACGCGCTCCACGGCTCCTCCGCGACCCCCTCTCCCTCCTCACCAAGCCAAGCAACCCGGGCGAACCCCGCTTCGTCCTCGGCGCCGTCGTCTGCATCTCCGGCCGCCGGAGATCGTCTTCGCCGCCCCGCCGACTCCAGCGCGTCCCCGAGCTCGCCGTCAAGCCCATCGAGATCGCTGTGAGCTGCTGCTCCTCCTCCCCCTCTCCGTTCTCGCCCTCGCACACCGCAGCCGCATCCCTGCTCGCGCCCGACTCCGCCACCCATGAGCTCTGCTCCGCGAAGCTCGGCCGTTCCACGGCCTCCTCGAAGGCTGCTGGATGCGCCTGTGCGGCAGACTACCGCCGGTGGCCTCCGTGTGCCAAACCGTGGCCTCCAGCTCGTTCCGGCGAACTTCCGCCGTGGCTCGAGGTCGTCGCCGGCGAAACTCCGGCGACTGACGTGGCGCGTGATTAGCTGCTAACCTCACCACTTAGTTAACCTTGAGACACTGACAGTGGGCCCCAGCGCCACTAATCTAAGTTAGATTAGAAATAACCCCCCTGTTAACTAATTGTGACACTGACGTGTGGACCCCACACGTCAGGTTTGACCCAGTCAGCGCCGCTGGCCTGCTGACGCAGGCATGACGTCATGCTGACGCAGTTATCCTTCTTCTGGAATTATTATTTTTAAACAGGAAATTCCAGAAAATGTTCAAAACTTCAAAAATTCATATCAATTCAACCGTAGCTCAGATTGAAATAAATTAGATATGAAAAATTATCAGAAAAATGCAATCTATCCATCTGTACTAGTTTCATGCATGAAAAACCAACTTATACATGCTGTATAGGTGAAAACACATAAATGGCATTTATAAAGACTTAGCTTGGAGCTGCATTTGAATTCTTGATTCAAATGGACTTCAAGCGAATGAATGCTAGCTACATTAGCTCAACAGCATCACATCTACATGCCATGATCATGCATCATATTGTTTCATATGCTTGTGTTTTGATTGTTGGCACCGTTCCTTCTCGATAGGTCCTGCTCCGGAGAGTGCTCGAGAGTACCTGTCTATGAAGCAGTGCCTTCCTTGTGGATCTACCAGGCAAGCAAACCCCCTTGTTCATTCCGATACAATCCTACTCTCTCGCTCCTGCTCTCAGTTATTGCATTAGGACAACAACGATTCATCTGCTACTTTGTGCTTTGCGGTAGTTGAACCCATTCTTACGCATGACTGTCATTGCCACAAGAAATAGTTAAAACCCACTAGCATGTGTAGGAGTTGATTGAGCCATGTTGTGTTCCTACCATGCTATGCCTGCTATTGCTTAGAGTTGTGTCGTGTCTGATTCATTGGGAATGAATTGGAGTGTTACGATATGTTACGATCTTTGAGAGTGAAGTGTGTGAACACGATTTGATAAAGGTAGCGGTGGGAGGCCATGTAGGAGTACATGGTGGGTTGTCTCACTGGAACCGTCCTTAAGCACTGAGTTCTATTTATGTTGTCCAATGACTCGATACTACCACACATTGGGATCCTTAATTGACTCTCTCGACTTATTAACCAACTTGGTCTCTGTCCAGGAGTCGCAAGTAGTTTCTGGTGTTTGTAGGTAGTGCTATTTTTCTACCAAGTGGCACCCGGCAGGGTGGGCTTGGGACAGACTAGGCACACGTGGCCTGGTGTACCGAGTGGCACCCGGATGGTGGGCTCGGGAACCCTGCACACATCGTTTGGGGCCGTGAGCGACACCCCGGCCGGATCTCCTTGCGGATGGAACCCGAATAGGCGATAAACCTGGGCTAGAGTCTTGTGCGGTTAGTCACGTCATGGCCGACACCCTCGCCAGGCTTCCGCTTGAAGGTTGCCGAGATACATGACGTGTACATGGTGGTAAGTGGCGAGAGCGTGTGTGAAGAAGTACACCCCTGCAGGGTTAACATGATCTATTCGAATAGCCGGGTCCGCGGTTATGGACCTCTTGGATGCTTACATGGTACATAGACAACTTGAAGTGGACACTCTAAAATGCTCAAGACAAGTGTGAGTGCTATGGATGGCCTTCTCGTAGGGAGATGGGGATGATTCCATAGTAGTGTATTGTGTGGTGATTAGTGGACTCGTGTGCGCCATATCATCTCAAAGAAGTTCTGGTAGTCGTAGAACAGGATAGCCACAGAGTCAAAGCTGGCTTGCTGCAACTAAACCCCACATTACCCTCTTGATACAAATGCATGTATGATAGGATCTGATGTAAGTCTTGCTGAGTACCTTTGTACTCATGGTGCTTTATTTATGTTTTTGCAGCGGAGACTTCGGTCTTACTAGTGTTCTCGTGGACTTCGACAAGTAGCTTATACCTCAGCTACGATCTTGATCGGATGTTGTAGATAGTCAGGCTCTTCAGCCTTTTTCATTTGTAGATGTCTGTACCCAGACATGTAATGCTTCCGCTTGTTGCTTGTGTGCTCTGAATGTTGGGTCATGTGACCCCTGTTTGTAATAAATGCTATGATGGCTCTTCTGAGCGTTATTTATCTATATGAGTTGTTGAGTTATGCTGTGATGCCATGTTGTACAACACATACTTGCATGTTATGCGTACGTGTAATGTGTATTGTTATGTGTGGGATCTGACTATCTAGTTGTTTATCCTTAGTAGCCTCTCTTACCGGGAAATGTCTCCTAGTGCTTCCATGAGCCATGGTAGCGTGCTCTTGCTCCTAACACTTAGGCTGGCGGCATGTGTCCTTCTTCGTTCTGTGTCTGTCCCTTCGGGAAATGTCACGATGAATACCGGAGTCCTGTTAGCCGCTTCAGCCCGGTTCACGGAGTCTGTTAGCCCAAAGGCTACAGCCTGGATTCACTCGCGATGACCAACACGTTCGATCTTTGGGTCATGGATGCTGTCCTCGTAAGTTTGTGCCACTTTGGGTTTACGACTAGCCATGTCAGCCCGGGCTCCTTTTCATATGGATGCTAGCGACACTATCATATACGTGTGCCAAAAGGCGCAAACGGTCCCGGGCAAAGGGAAGGGGACACTCGTGGGGATACCGTGCGTGAGGCCGCAAAGTTATATGAGGTGTTACATGCTAGATCAATGTGGCATTGAGTCGGGGTCCTGACAACAACAAAGAGCTCTTGAAAAGTTCAAAACATGCTAGATGAAAGCAATGATATGTTGGGTGAGCAATTGGATGAAAATAAGGCTTTGACTGATAGTCTTCAAAAACTCTAGTCAAAGTTTGACAACCTTCAAAATCACCATAACACTCTCTTAATTGATCATGAGACGCTTTCTTATGAATTTCTTCAGAGAAAGCAAGATCTTGAGACGTTAAAAGTGAGTTATGAAGATCTTCACAAGGAAAATGATTCATTGCTTGCTCAATAGATCAGTTCCGCTCAGGAAGAATTTGTTCCACCATGTCTTAAATGCATTGAGTGTGAATCTTCTAATTCATCACCTGAATGTTCAAATGCTTCTATTGCTGCAAGTTCTTCAACTACCTCTGTGGTCACAAATTCCTCATCTAAGGATACCACATGCATCACTGACGATAATGCAGGGCTGAAGGAATTGTATGTGACATGCATTTACAAATGCCTCAAAGGGCATCAGACTCTTTGTGATGTGCTCAAAAAGCAGATCTTGAACAGGAACCCTAGGAAAGAGGGTATTGTCTTTGAGAGGAAACTCAATGCTAATGGAACCTACTGGAAACCTGAGCAGTACCCCAAAACCTCATGGGTTGCTACGAAAGGACCTCCTGTAGATCCATGCAATTTATCTGGCTTTACGTTTGATTCTTCATATTCCTCTGATGGGTCATTTGACTCCAATTATAAGCTATTCAAGAATCAGAACGGTGAAGTATTTGCTCGATAGGTTGGAACTAACTGTAGGAACGGCCCCCCTATGAAGAAAATCTGGGTTCCTAAAAGTTGCCTTGAAAATCTTCAGGTGAATGTCATCATGCCACCATTCATGAAGAATAGGAACCGCAAATCAAATTCTTCATCTGGACCAAACTCTTCATATGGATAAAAGTCCTCATATGGACCAAATTCTTTACGTGGATCAAATTCCTCACATGGATCAAAATCCTCATATGAACATCATCGTGCTAACACTTCTGTTTCGCAGGGAAAGTCTAAGGGCCATGAATATGTGCATTATTCTTCAAACCATTATGTTCATAAGTCCTCGAAGAATTTCTCTGCTTATTCATATGCTTACCCTAACCACTCTTCTGTGAAAACGAAGTGCACTGGCTTCTATGCCATCATTTTCTTATGGAGCTCGCAGAATGATGAACTCTTTGCCACCCCTCCAGATGTGGGTGGTGAAGAAAAAGAACTAATCTCTTATGGAGGGTTAGGTCTCCAGACGAACTTGATCGTCTGAAGAATTTACTGGAGACCTGAATGTGCTTGAAAGGACGCAAGCTAAACAATGAAGAAATGAATCATTCATTTCTCGCGTCCTCATATTGCTGTATTTGTTACTGTTGATGAAATTGATATCATATTCTTCACTGATGAATATGGGTTCGTAAGTTGCACTAATTCATCTGCAGGATGAACAACCCAAAGCTACTGAGTGGGTCCTCGACAATGGATGTACAAATCACATGACTGGTGATAGAAGCTTGCTGATGGACGCTAATTTGTCACCATCTCATCTGAAGCATATCACCTACGCTGACAAAGGGAAAAGCAAGGTATTGGGTCTAGGTAAGGTTGCAATCTCAAAGGATAAACACATGGACAAAGTCAAGCTTGTTGAGTCCTTAGGATTCAATCTTATGTCAGTCTCAATGCTTTGTGATCTTGATAAGGTTGTTGTCTTCAGCAAATTTTGCTGCCTTGTGCTAATGGAATCTGACAACTCCAAAGTCTTTGAAGGCTTTAGGAAAGGAGACTTGTATATTGTTGATTTCTCTGCAGGACCACAGCCTGCCACATGTCTACTCGCAAAAGCTTCAGAATGCTGGTTATGACATCAACAACTTGGTCATGCTGGGATGAGGAACTTGCATACACTCACGAAGAAAAAGCACGTCATTGGCATCGAGGGTGTCAAATTCCTCAAAGATCATCTTTGTGGGGCTTGTGAGGCTGGAAAGATCACCAGAGCCAAGCATCCCGCAAAGACTATCATGACCACTTCTCGTCCCTTTGAATTACTTCATATGGATTTATTTGGCCCTACTCATTATGCCACGTTCACTAGTTCTGCATCATTATATGGCTTTGTCATAGTTGATGACTATTCTCGTTACACATGGGTGCGTATCATCACTTACAAAAATGAAGTGCAAGAAGTGTTCAGACGATTTTCCTCAAAGGCTTCCACAAACTTTTGTGTGAAGATCAAGCATATCAGGAGTGATAACGGAACCGAGTTCAACAACACTAGCCTCGATGAATATCTCGATATGCTTTGTATTACTCATGAATTGTCTGCTCCTTATACTCCTCAACAGAATAGAACAGGACTCTTGTTGAGATGGCTTGCACTATGCTTGATGAATACAAGACAACTGAGCGCTTCTGGCCTGAAGTAATTGATACTGCGTGCCACATCATCAAGATGGTATATCTTCACAAATTCTTCAAAAAGACCTCATATGAACTCCTCACTGACAAGAAACCCAATGTAAGTTATTTCAAAGTCTTTGGTGCTAAATTCTGGATTAAAGATCCTCACCATCACTCTAAATTTGCACCGAAAGCACATGGGGGTTTTATGCTTGGTTACGAAAAGGACTCGCACACCTACAGAGTCTTCAACACCGTTCACCACAAGGTTGTTGAAACTATACATGTGCGGTTCGATGAAACTAATGGCTCGCAAAGAGAGCACCTACCTCCTATGCTAGATGAAATGTCACCTGAGGATTCCATCAAGTTCAAAGCTACTGAGAATGTCATCCCTACCGAAGAAATTGCTGAAGAAATCATTCCTGATCGTGAATAAAATTATCTTTGGTCTTCTTTGAAAAGCGGTCTGAAGAAACTGCTGGGCCTAAGCAAAGTCATCAACCCACACATCCTCGCATTGCAAATGAAGTGCAAGTCGAGAAGATCATCGATGACATTCGTGCACCTGGTCCGCTCACGCGCTCAAAAGCTTCACATTTATCTAACTTTTGTGGGCATTTTGCATTTGTCTCTATCACAGAGCCCACCAAAGTAGATGAAGCATTCATGGAATCCGAGTGGATTCATGCCATGCAAGATGAATTGCATCAGTTCGAGCTCAACAATGTGTGGGAGCTTGTCAAGCGACCAGACCCTCGCAAGCACAACATCATCAGTACCAAATGGATCTACCGCAACAAACAAGACAAAAATGGCCTCGTGGTGAGCAATAAGGCTCGTCTTGTAGCTCAAGGCTACACACAGGTTGAAGGAATTGATCTCGATGAAACTTTTGCACCTGTTGCTAGACTTGAGGCTATTCGCATATTGCTTGCTTATGCTAACCATCATAATATCATCTTACAACAAATGGATGTGAAAAGTGCATTCCTCAATGGTAAGCTTGAGGAAGAAGTATATGTTGCTCAACCACCAGGTTTTGAGGATCCAAAATTTCCAGATCACGCCTACAGACTCAACAAGGCCCTCTATGGCCTCAAGCAAGCACCTCGGGCGTGGTGTGACACACTGAAGGAATTCCTTACGAAGAAAGGCTTCAAACCCTGTTCACTTGACCCAACTCTTTTCACCAAATCATATGATGATGAATTATTCATGTGCCAAATATATGTTGATGATATTATCTTTTGGCTGTACTAACCAACGTTATAGTGATGAATTTTCATATATGATGAGTGAAGAATATCAAATGCCTATCATGGGAGAATTGAAATTCTTCTTAGGTCTTCAAATTCGTCAACAATACAATGGCATATTCATATCTCAAGAGAAATACCTCAAGGATGTGTTGAGGAAATTCGGCATGCAAGACTGCAAAGGCGTCAAAATTCCTGTGCCCACAAATGGCCATCTATGCACTGATGAAAATGGTAAAGACTTCGATCAAAAGGTATATCGTTCCATGATTGGCTCTTTATTGTACCTATGTGCATCTAGGCCGGATATTATGCTTAGTGTTTGCATGTGGGCCCGATTTCAAGCTACACCGAAGGAATCACACCATAAGGCTGTGAAGCATATTCTTTGATATCTAGCTCACACACCAACACTTGGATTATGGCATCCCAAGGGCTCTTCCTTTGATCTCATTGGATATTCAGACTCTGACTATGCTGGCGAACGGGTGGACCGCAAGTCAACGTCAGGCACATGTCATTTCCTCGGACGATCGTTGGTATGTTGGTCCTCGAAGAAGCAGAACTGCGTATCACTCTCCACTGCAGAAGCTGAGTACATTGCTGCCGGATCATGCTATGCTCAGTTACTATGGATGAAGCAAACACTCAAGGACTATGGCATCAACATGAAGAATGTGCCTCTCCACTGCGACAATGAGAGCGCTATGAAGATTGCTCATAACCCAGTTCAACAATCGAAGATAAAGCACATCCAGGTTCGTCATCATTTTCTTCATGACCATGTGTTGAAGGGCGACATCTCCATCGACCACGCAAGCACTGAAGACCAGCTGGCTGATATCTTCACTAAGCCCTTGGATGAGAAGAGATTTAGCAAGTTGCGTGTGAGCTAAATATCCTAGAATCTTCGAATGTTCTTTGAAAAGGACACACATCCTAACACTTATGCTGACTTGCTGACTTAGATGTGCAACACACGAAGTAACATTTTTCTTCAATCAATGAAGACTAACCCTCTAAGTGTGAAGAAATTAATGAAGAAATTGATTCTCAGAACCCTACGAGAATTGTACGCGGTGTCTGAAATCAGCTTTCTTATATGGTGGGTTACGCCACCAACCAAAGTTGAAAATCTTCAATTTGAGTTTTTCTTCGTTTTTGAAATTCCTCAGTTTTTCAAATTCTTCAACTTTGCATTGTCTTCACTCTTTCCGATGTTGTTCTTCATTTGACTATATATGTATATGAGTTTCTGTCCTCTACGGCATTCACTTATAGCTAATTCTTCAAGTTGACTTTTTCTGCTAAGTGAATGGGATCGGACCCTTTCCCCTCTATGCTAAACTCAACCCAATCTGTTCACGAATTCTTCATGTGCGTTCTATTTGAAACTTGTTCAAATTCTTCACTATGTCCTTGTCAGCTGAAGAAATTGCGAACAAAGCTTTAAAATATTCTTATATGAAATTTTCGGCTTTTTCCACTCAACCGTTATGCATTCCATGGTATAATTTTTATTCACCCACGATCTCACACGATCTCCACTTCATAGTACGTGGGTGACACATGTCGCGCGAATGAGAAGGGTCAGGGGCACGTTCGTCCAAATTCTTCGGGCGAACAGTTATTCATCTCCACTATAAATACCCCCTTCCCTTCCTCATTTCACTTTTACTCCGCTCGACCCCACTCCCTCGCTCGAGCTTCTCAAACCCTAGCTCCACCGCTAACTTCATTGTCACCGGTGAGGAAGAGCTTTATTGCCTCGACCTCGTCGCCGTCGTACTCGTGCCGGCCGCGGAATTCCTCCCTCCACCGCAGCCGTAGACGTCTTCCTCCGCCGAGTTAGGGCGTGAAGATCCAAGCCGACGAACTTCCAAATCTACACTTCTAGTTCGTCGTGTTCTTCATCAAGGGTAATTAAAAGTTACTTTTACCACATTTATTGTATGATGATTTTCATTAAATCCTCAAAAGGTGTTTATTCTTCGATCTCCACACTCTAAACACCTAGCACAAATCTTCAGTTCTTGATTTGTTTCTCTAAGTGATGTTTTTCTTCATGATTCCTCAATTATGTGAATCTTACGATCCGCACAACTCTAGAACCTAAGACAAAGAATGCTTAGTTAAATTCTTCAAGACACATCGGGTCAATTTCCTCAAACTTCATCAAATTTTACAAAACCTTCTGAGAACTCATATGACATCTCCAAATTCTTTGCACCTATACTCTGTTCGCAGGTACTCATGTCAGCTGCTAAATCACTAGGCTCTGATCACCTTAACTAGTTTGCAACATTCCTCGAAGAAAAGCTGCATACTTCTTCAGTGAACTCAATTGTGCAAATTCCCCAGTTGAAGAAAATGGCTGACGGTAAACGTCCTCAGTAAGGAGGAAAGAAGCTTGAAGTAAATACTGCCTTTGAGATCCCTGCGGACATCTATGCAGGGTACTGCACGCCCGATGAGGCAAAATATGGCAAGGAAACAAAGAATGAGCGCAAAGTGCACATTCAGAGGATCGAAAGGAGATGGGCAAGAGAGTGGAGGGAGTACAGATATGTTACTCCCAAATACATGAAGAAATTCGCTCTCAATCCTCCGTGCTCAAGACCTCCTCTTGCACCTGGCTAGCTAGCTGATCCAACAAGCCTTAAACGTGGTGAGGATTATGCTGATGAATGGGCCAGGCGGCAAGCAAAGTTGGCCAAGCAGGCCAAAGAAGCAGTGAAGAAATTCAATGAAGATTCTATTGCTGCCGCTGCCACTGCTGAAGTTTCTTCAAGTAAGAAGGCCATGCCTAAGAAGCCAGCAAAGAAACCACCAAGTTCTTCTGCAATGCCCTCACGACCAATTTCCTCAGTGCCACCGAGGAAAATTCCTCAAGCTGCCCCAGTTCCTCAAGCTGCACAAATTCCTCGGGCTTCAAAACCTCAGCTCTTCCGGCAAAGTCCTCAGCACCCGTGCATATCGCCACGTGCCAACGGACCACAGGCATGTCTATTGCCTCAGGAGCTTCAGTGAGTTCTTTAGCTCACCCTTCATCAACCGGTCCCACTCTGCTGAAGACCAAGGCCACTGCTAGACGAGGCACTAGACCAAGTCCTCACAAGAAGCAGGTGGTCTTTCAAACACCTTCTTATGATGAAGCTGATGATGATGAATTAGCTGATATCATCATGGACAGACAGCAGCGGGCCGCTAGAGCCAAAGGGAGTGTTGTTCCCCTTCTAATCGATCCGAAGAAAATACTCGATTTCATCGACCTGTGGCACAAGGATCGAAATGCTCCAATGCCAGAGCTGGGCCTCACTCCTGGACAAAGTCACATTGTGACTGCGTTCATCATTGAAGAAAAAAGGAAGTTTGACCAAGCCGGGTCAATCAAGAAAGCGCAGTACAAGAAGCAGCACTACTTAAAGGACAATGTCCTCAGTCTTTCGCCTGAGCAGCTTATTGCACTGCAAGCTGACATCAAGAAGCTCAGGAAAGATTTTGAAGCCTACAAGGCTGACTGGAAGGGCACCAAGGTCCGATTCGTCAAGCTGACAAAGACATTCACTTCAAGTGCTGCTGCTCCTGTGCGCATTGAAGTCACTCCGACTGAAGCATCTGCCCAAGCCACTGAAGGAATTGCCAGCACCGCCGATGAATTCAGAGCTCTTTGGTGGCTGCAAGCACCAGGGCTACTGAAGAAATTCCAGCCTCTGAAGAAACTGCCAGGGCAACCACTAGTGTTGCGCCTGAAGAAATTGTCAGGCCAGCTGACTTTGTCGCTGCCCCTGAAGAAGCTGCTCAAGATAGGCCAACTGCATTAGTTGTGCCTGAAGAAATTGATCCCACTGCCACTGCTCCGCCTGCACCAACACCAAGTCCGATTCTTCCTTCTACTCTAGAAGTGTAGAAAACCAAAGCTGCGGAGAATGCTGCTTTGAAGAAGAGGAAGGCATCAGCTGCATCACAATCTTCGATCCCCAAGAAGGCTAATATTTTGACAAGTTCACTGGAAAATCCCATTGATGCTGTTCCTCTCGCAAGCATGCCATCCAAGGAACTTGTTCCTCATGGCGAAGAATATCAGATTCCCGAAGAATCTGCAGAAGAAGATCCCTCTGCTACTTCCACAGAGCAAATGGATGAAGAAATTGAGGTTGAAGCTTTCACCTCAACCCCTCAGGTATCATCGCCAACGCCTCAGTTCACTGCTGAAGAGGTCGGCGTTGAAGAAATGGAAGTGGATGAGGATGTGGACATTGGCTGCACCACTCCCGTGCTGAATGATGATTTCTAGGAGAGTCAGCACCCCAACTCACCTCAGTTCACACCGATCCAGCAAATTCCTCAGTTCCCGACTCCAACTGAAGTTCTCATGGGTTCTGAAGAAATTCATGCCACCCCTTCCATTCCTGAAGAGATTCCAGCAACTAGTGCTGATGAACATCTTGCTGAAGAAATGGAGGCCCAGACTGCTACTGAAACAGAAGTTGAAATTCCTCAGCCTGCGGCTCCTGAAATTGAAGTCCCAAAAGTTATTCTTCAAATCACTGACAGTCCTCAGCCATAGCCGAAGAATCCATTCTCCAAGACTCCAAAGTTCAAGGCCGACGCCTTCTTCAACGAGCATGTATTCTTCACTGAATATAATCAATATGATGCAACTTGTCTGAGGAGAAAGCGATTATGGACTGCCAGCCAGGCAAACTTCTATTCTTCAGTGCTATTCAACAAAGACAAGGTCTTCGATCATGAGCATATTCCTCACTTGGATATGGAATCACTGCCTTGCTTTGCGCTAGTCCTCGCTGCCACATGATGCTGGCCTGCTCAATTTCTGCACTGACATATGCGATTGGAATGAAGAACTCATTCTTCAATTCTACACGACACTGCACATCACCGAAAATGCTGAAGATGTGAATTCATGGGTGTTGGACTGGATGACTGAAAACACTCACTACAAGGCACCAACAACTGAATTGCTTCGTGCCATGCTAGTCAGTCCTCCCTCAGAAGGTGCGCGTCTGATATATTCTGAAACTGAGCTGTCTGATCATTTTATGCAAGTGCTGATGAAGCCGCTAAAGACTGGACAAGCATCAAGGACCAAATTCCTCGTGAAGGAATTGTAGTATGTGCCGAGGACAGTCTATCGTATTCTGACGAAGACTTTGAGTCCAATCAAGGGCCACGACACAAATGATGAGGAAGTCGTTGGCATCATGAATAATCTATTATTCAACATCATGCACAGTATTCCCATGAATTATCATGATTTCTTCATGATGACTCTGGCAAATGTCGCTATGTCCCCGTTTGAGCTGAAGCCTTACGCTCCATGGATCATGAGATTCCTCAGAACAAGGTCTTCACTCAACTACAAAGCTAATACGCTCAACAATGTCAGTTTCTTGCCCCCAATTGAAGTCCTCAAACGGACATTTTCTTCGGCTGATGAGAAGGGCAAGGCCACTGCTGTCACTGATGAGGGCATTCGTCCATTGGATGGACAGTTCCACAAAGCTGCTTCATACTCCACCAATGATGATTTTTCCACTCATGATACTGCCGCAAATGCTTCAAAGCAAAGTCCTGAGGCAACAGCTCCAAGGGTGATGACTGATCGTGAGCTTCTCCTCAGTCTTCATCAGAAGGTGGATCGCAATCACAAATGGGTGAAATGCCAGTTTGGTTCAATTCTTCACAATATGACTACCACTTATAATTCAGTGAAAAAGAACCACTACTACCTCAACGAAGTGTTCGATCGCACCTGGGCTATATTGTCTCACCTTTACAGTGATGAGGATCTCAAGCAGATGGGCTTCAAGCAGAACTTCGGCTGGGCTAAGCCTCCAAAGAAGAAATTCAAGAAGGTCGAAGTTCCTTCTTTGGTGCCCAGTTCATATTCCTCGTCCCGCGACACTGATGAAAATGAAGATCTGGACGACACTGCGGCAGGCCCTACTCCAATCGATGACCCCAACAATGCTAGCGCTCCTCCATCGACTTCGTGAAGAAATTCTTCAGGGGCGTTAGTCCTCATCTTTCGTCCCTTTTGGTCAGTTGATGACAAAGGGGGAGAAATTTGAGTTAGTCTTCAAGCAGGTCTCTATATATATGGGTGTTTTTTTGTTAAGTTGCAACTCTCGCTCTTCTGAAGCTTTTGTTGATTGAGTTGTCAACTTAAGTCTGATGGAGACCTGATACTTTTGCTTTGTTTTCAGCATGCTATTTCCTCATTAATCCTATGCATGCATGCTGAATTACATCAGTCACCATATTTCATCATGCATTTCAAATTCTTCATTCTACAAGTTAAATGCGTGTATTAATTACAAGATATAGGGGGAGATCTGCATGATTCTACTTTTCAAGTGTGCATTGCTTCAAAAGCAAATACCTCACTATGCACATCTTCGGCGGGAGTTGTTCTATATCTTGCAATCAAATTCCTCAATATTGAGTACCGTCATTTCATATGTTTATCCCTGTTGAAAACTTAACCTATATTGTCATCAATCACCAAAAAGGGGGGAGATTGTAAGTGCATCTAGTGCCCCTTAGTGATTTTGCTGTATTGAAGACTTATAGGTTAAGGGACTAATATGCTTGTGAGTGTGCACATGCTCTATAAGTCAATGAGGAGTTTGATATTTACAGTGAAAGTCGACCCCTAAAAATGAATGTCTTCGGCTGAAGACTTTGGTTCTCCTTAAGACTTTGAAAGTGAAGAAATTGGTGTGACCTTGAAGACTTCGATATTCAGGTGAGGAATCTGGAGCGTGAAGACTTTTGTTTTCGTAGTTTCATTTTATTCTTCTTGAATCATAGGAAATACCGTATTGTTATAGGGGGTCAAGGTAACACTAAGGAAACAGATTTCCAAGTGATGCTCATCTCAAAATCCTACAGCTACCCAATCCTTCGAGTGAAGCCATTGGAAATCTCATATCAGTTCGGTCAATTTCTTGATGGATGTAGAAGAAGATCTTACGGTCTCTGAGAATTTGTTCGACTAAGGAGTTAGGAATTCGCCAAAGGCGGATTGCCTACGATGAGAACATGATAGCCCGAGGAATTGAACCTCAAAATATCCGACCGTTCTTTGAGCAGCGCTAGCCGTTCCAAAATATCTACCACCTAACGGTCATATCATTGAAGGGCATTTATGTCTTATCATGTCGGGCTACTCCCTAGGCTATAAATAGCCGCCCCCTACAACCACTAGCTGGTTGGCTGCTCCGAGAGAAACTGACACTTGTCATTTGAGAGCATCCCATCCTCCGAGGACTTTGAGCGAAAATCATCAAGTGAGGAAAACCCAAAAACGCAAACCTACAAACCCCAAAGTAATTGAGCATCACTTAAGAGATTGTTCCTGTGTGGAACAGATGCTTGTTTCCTTTGAGGACTGTGTATCCTCCAGACGGTTAGGCGTCATGGTCTGAGCATCCAAGAGGAATTGTGGATTGTCGAGTGACCTAGTCTGTGAAAGTTTGGAAGTCACCTTTGAAGACTTACCACTACTATTGGGCGAGATTTGCGTGATCTTAGCTCAAGGAGAATACGGTGAGGACTGTGTGTCTGGGACTGTGTGTCCTCGAGTTTAAATACTCAGCCGCTCCAACCAGACGTACAACTTTCATAGCAGTTGGAACTGGTCAAACAAATCATTGTCTTCACCAAGCCAACATGTTCTATTTCCTCAACCCTTTCATTTCCTCAATTATGTGTTGATGTACCTGATCATTACTGCTTGAAGACATTGACTGAAGACTCTCTCTATTTCCTCAATCCAAATTCTTCAGTCTATTTGTCTTCATCCTGCTTATCCTGTGTTTACGCTTTCTGTACTTAGTGCTTGTCTATCATTTCATCATGATGACTATGCTGTTACTCTGTTTGCTTATACCTGAGTACTTATTCCGCTGCAAGTAGTTCTTCTCTTAGGAATTTCCTCACCTTGAAATTCCTCATTGAAGTTTTCTTTAAAATGGCCTATTCACCCCCTCTAGTCAACGCAAAGCACTTTCATATACCCTAAAAACATCAGGGGGAGCCACGTAACCACTTTTCCACTACTGCAACCTTCTGTACCCATGAGATCCCATCTTGGGGCCTTTTCCGACGATCTGCCGGAGGGGGATTCGATCACGGAGGGCTTTTACATCAACACCATTTCCTCTCCAATGAAGCATGAGTAGTTTACCACAGGCCTTCGGGTCCATAGTTATTAGCTAGATGGCTTCTTCTCTCTCTTTGATGCTCAATACAAAGTTCTCCTTGATGTTGTTGGAGATCTATTCGATGTAATACTCTTTTGTGATGTGTTTGCCGTGATCCGATGAATTGTGGATTTATGATCAAGATTATCTATGAATATTATTCAGTTCTTCTCTAAATTGTTATATGCATGATTTGATATCTTTGCAAGTCTCTTCGAATTATTGGTTTAATTTGGCCTACAAGATTGATCTTTCTTGCCATGGTAGAAGTGCTTAGCTTTGGGTTCAATCTTGCGGTGCACTTTCCCAGTGACAGTAGGGGCAGCAAGGCACGTATTGTATTGTTGCCATCGAGGATAACAAGATGGGGTTTTCATCATATTGCTTGAGTTAATTCCTCTACATCATGTCATCTTGCATAATGCATTACTCCGTTCTTTATGAACTAAATACTCTAGATGCATGCTGGATAGGTGTTGATGTGTGGAGTAATAGTAGTAGATGCAGGCAGGAGTCGGTCTACTTGACAGGGACGTGATGCCTATGTTCATGATCATTGCCTTAGATGTCGTCTTAATTTTGCGCTTTTCTATCAATTGCTCGACAGTAGTTCGTTCACCCACCATAATATATGCTATCTCGAGAGAAGCCACTAGTGAAACCTATGGCCCCCGTGTCTCTTTTTCGTATTATTGAATCTCGTTTATATCTTGCTAGTTTCCGATCTAATATTTTGCAATCTTTACTTTCCATTTTATAGACCAAAAATGCCAAAAATATTTAATTTATTATGTCTATCAGATTTCACTTTTGCGAGTGATCGTGAATGGATTGACAACCCCTTTATCGCGTTGGTTGCAAGTTCTTGATTGTTTGTGCAGGTATTTGGTTACTTGTGCGTCATCTCCTACTGGATTGAGACCTTAGTTCTCAAAACTGAGGGAAATACTTACGCTACTTTGCTGCATCACCCTTTCCTCTTCAAGGGAAAACCAACTCAACCTCAGGAGGTAGCAGTAAACCTAACCATAGCATGAAACATATGGATCCAAATCAGCCCCTTACGAAGCAACACATAAACTAAGGTTTAAGCTTCTGTCACTCTAGTAACCCATCATCTACTTTTTACTTCCCAATGCCTTCCCCTAGGCCCAAATCATGGTGAAGTGTCATGTAGCCGACGTTCACATAACACCACTAGAGGAGAGACAACATACCTCTCATCAAAATATCGAATGAACACCAAATTCACATGATTACTCATAACAAGACTTCTCCCATGTCCTCAAGAAAAAACATAACTACTCACAAATCATATTCATGTTCATAATCAGAGGGGTATTGAATATCATTATGGATCTGAACATACGATTTTCCACCTACTAAACCAACTAGCATCAACTACAAGGAGTTATCAACACTACTAGCAACCCATAGGTACCAATCTGAGGTTTTGAGACAAAGATCGGAAACAAGAGATGAACTAGGGTTTGAGAGGAGATGGTGCTGGTGAAGATGTTGATGGAGATTGACCCCCTGTCGATGAGAGGATCAATGGTGATGATGATGGTGATGATTTCCCCCTCCCGAAGGGATGTTTCCCGGGCAGAACAGCTCCGCTGGAGCCCTAGATTGGTTTCGCCTAGATTCCACCTCGAGACAGAGGCTCTTCGCCCCGAAAGCTTCCTTCTGATTTTTTCCAGGGCAAAAGACACCATATAGCTGAAGATGGGCATCGGGGGCCTGCCAGGTGGCCCATGAGGCATGGGGCGCGCACCCTCGTGGCTGCACTACTGGAATCAGCTTATTTGCCGTCTGCCAGTTCTTTGCCGTCAGCTGGCGGACGGCAAAGAGGCACTTTGCCGTTTGCTTGCAAAAAACAGACGGCAAAGAACTGACAGACGGCAAAGATGCCAGTTGCCATCAGCCAATTATTTGCCGTCTGCCAGCAGATGGCAAAGAATCTTTACCATGTGCTGGCGGACGTCAAAGAGGTGGGGCTATCTCTTTTTTTGCGGGTACAAAGAAAATCGTTGACCCCCACCTCCTCTCTCTGTCTCCCTCTCTCCGTACGGCCCCCACCTCCTCTCTCTCTCTCTCCCCTCTCTCTCTCTCCCGCTCGTCTCTCCCTCTCCCTCACGCGAGCACCTACGGCGGCCGATTTCAGCGAGCTCCGACGGGATTCGACGGCGCCCAGCACACCCATGTGACCCCCTCGCCCCGCTCCTCCATCCCCTCCAACCAGATCTGACTCGCGCGTCCTCCAGCGACCATGCATGACCCTCCCTTGCGGCTAGGGTTTCGGCCACCACATCGCCGGCGTGGCTCTGGTGTTGCTCCGGTGACTCAGGTGAGTCTCTTCACTCCTCCTCGTCACATCCATCCCTCTCTTTCTCACCGCGTCGTGTCGCGTCTCCTCTCCCTCACAGATCCATCACGCCGGGAAGCCATGGACGGGAAGGACTCCATGGACGGGAAGGACGACGTGGAGGACGCAGCTCCACCACTGCCCCAACGCCATCCAGGTCCGCCCCTCCTCCTCTCCTCGCCTCTTGGATTTCTTCTTTTCCTGCCTTGCACCCGTCCACTCAAGTTCTAAACCAAACAAGAAAAATTATCAATCTTGTTTTTGCTGCATATGCAATAATGGTTGAGGAGGACTCAGTTGTTCACTTATATAATTGTGCCATAAATCGGTTTACTCTGCTTGAGGGCTGCGGTGGTTAGCTCGATTTGATAGGGTCCTTACTACATATGCTGCAGGGATTTAACTTGACTTGTTAATAATGAGTGTCAATCAATCAAACACAAGGAAACAATAAATGCTTACTATTTTGTATAGTGATTGTTGTGTTGTGTATAGGTAAAACTTGTGTTGTCCTTATCTACTTCGGAGGCATCATCATGTGTTGTCAATTTAGTTTCTGCCATGGTTTTGGTTTGGTCCTGCTTATGCCAAATCGATCATTTATTGCTTCTAAACATTCTACCTTTAATCTTTGCTTCTTTAAAACTGGCCTTTCTTCTATTGAATGGAGTGTTTGCTTGCTATGCGGGAAAAGTAGCTCATTCATCGCTGATTTGGCATGTGCAACCAAAGTGGACGGACCGCATTTAGGTCCGGTCACCGTGAGGATCCTCTGGCGGTGCTGGATGTGCCGTGGCGCGGTGGTGCCCCTGGGTGACGCCTCCGTGCTGCGGTGCCCTTGGTTGGCGCCTTCGTGCCCGTGCTCTCACTGGCGCCGCCGTTGTGGTGCTCTCTGCCAAGCCTCGGCTTGTTGTGGTGGTGTTGGTTGTGATGCTGGTCACACCATAGTGATGGTGTGGCTGCATCCTGCTTCGGCTACAACTCCTTTTGGTGAGCTTCTCCTTGCTCCCCTCCTGATCTCTCTAATGCATAGCTCTTGATCTTGTTGGATGTGAGGCTCTATTAGCTGTGGTTAGCTGCTGTAGATGAGCATCAACTTGTATTGGAGCTCTCTGTGATGGATTCTTGCTGTGTCAGGGTTTTGGTCAGTGACCATCTATGTGTATTTGTGAAGTATATATACTCCTGTAATGCTTTGTTCTGTGTAGTTGATCTTGGAGTTGTTACTTTGGTCAGTTACTTTACTCATGAACGGATCCTCACTTGTTCTTAGTTATTTTACTTCTAATACTGATATGAACAGATACCACTTGGTTTGGCTATTCCTATTTGTCTCTTTCTAATAGCCTATGAACAGATACTATACTTGGTTTGGCTGTTACTTTCCTAGTTTTCTATTGATAAGACAGATACTACATCTGATTTGGGCAGTGATGCTGGTCTGAGCCCCCCTCTCTTAGGCTTAATTTACATGTGACTATCCCTGTGCTGTGATGAACTAGCCCTGGCACTTCCAGGCTGTCTGAGCACATAATCCCTCAAGTATACCTTGAGGTCTTCTGTAGCTCTCCTTAATAGTTATCTCTTCTAAGCTGCTGGTGGTTGGATGTGTTGGGACTTGGTATGGTTGGCTGGTTGTGATGTATATCTCCTCCTGGAGCTTTGTTTTTGGCGTTGCACAGTGACATGTACCCATTGTCACTAGAAAAAACTGATTGTGGTGATGAAGTCTAATCTTTGGCTTTAATCAGTAGTTTTTAGTTGGCTTAATTCCTGGAGCTAGTACTGATAGTGGTCTTTGTGTTGGCATTTAACTTACTGCTAATTGTGGTGGCTTCTTGATTAGGTCCTTGGCTGGTTCTCTCCTTTGGCTCTTTGGTATTGGTTTACTCTATTTGGCTTTCTAATTAAGATCACTTTGAAAATCAGGATCTTAACTAAGATTATCTTGATCTCAAGTCTTGGCTCCTCTGACATTGCATTTCACCAAGTGAAATGCTACATTTCTACTCCTAACCCATTCTCTCTTTCTTAGTGTTTTTGTTATGCAGGTTGGAAGAAAAGAAGAAGATCCAGAGAAGATCTTAGTAATAAGATAGTTTTTAGGAAAATAGATATTTAGTTTTAGATCATTCCTTGTAATATTTGTTGGATATGTGTTCATGGATATGTGTTGGATATATATGTGTTCATGACTATATATTGGTAACATGTGTTGGATATGTGTTCATGGATATGTGTTGGATATATATGTGTTCATGAGTATTGGTAATATGTGTTGGATATGCTATATTGGTCATACATAGTCGTGTTTTGATTTTACGTGAAAATGAATTGATATAAGAAGAAACAGAATTAATGCCTATTTGGTCTCTTTGCCATCCGCCAGCAGATGGCAAAGAGCTCAGCAGCTTTTGCCGTCTCGCCAAATAGATGGCAAAGAGCCGTGCCCTTTACCGTCTGCCAGCAGATGGCAAAGAGCCGTGCCCTTTGCCGTCTGCCAGCAGATGGTAAAGAGCCGTGCCCTTTGCCGGCTGCCACTGACGGCAAAGGCCTCTTTGTCGTCCGCTGCAAAAAACAGACGGCAAAGAAGGCCTTTGCCGACCCTGTCTTTGTCGTCGTTGTTCGCCGTCCGTGGCGGACGGCAAAGGCCTTTGCCGTCCGCCATCCTAGCCTTTGCCGTCCGCCATGGTTGATGGCAAAGTACCAGATTCCTGTAGTGCTGGTGGGTGGCCCCCCTCTCGTGCTGTCTTCGCCCAATATTTTTAATATATTACAAAACTAACTTTCGTGGAGTTTCAATACTTTTGGAGTTGTGTAGAATAGGTCTCTAATATTTGCTCCTTTTCCAACCGAGAATTCTAGCTGCCGGCATTCTCCCTCTTCGTGTAAACCTTGTAAAATAAGAGAGAAAAGGCATAAGTATTGTGACATAATGTGTAGTAACATCCCATGATGCAATAAATATCGATATAAAAGCACGATGCAAAATGGACATATCAGTATACGTGTGGTAGAAAGTCGCTGACGGGATGGTGGACCGCGGCGGCGCATCACAGACGAGGGAACGGTCGCGTATCATGGACCGAGGAACAGAAAATGAAGAGGTTGAGGGGAGGGATAGCACTGTGAACACACTGGACAACCTGGCCTATGCGAATGGGAAGAGTTTCGACTGGGCCTGGGCCTTTGCTGGCCCGAATATGGAGAGGGACAGGATCTCGCTCTGTAGAGCAGTGCCACGAGACGGTGCATGCAGCACGGACGACCTGGGGGGATGACCTGGGGACGACTAGTACGTTCAACTAATCCGACGGCTGGGAGGCTGAAAACACCATGGAGGCTCAGTGGTAGCTGTGTTATATTGTTTCACAATAAAGATAGGCTTGAGATTTCAATGTTTCTCACATAAATGATAAAAATTAAAGGACAAAGAGAGCATCATATAACATGTAACAAAAAAAACTAAGTCTAACCCTCTCCCTATGCATAGGAATTTTATAAAAAACCAAATTATCAAGACAAGCAATATCTAGCATATGCAAATAGGAAGAATGGAGCATTAATACTTTTAACACAAAAAGATGTAAATCAGTTACATGAGGATTTTATAACCATATTTGCCTCTCTCAAAATAATTACATATATTATCATAATAAAATTCAACAATATATCTATCACACAACATATTCTTTACATGACCCACATGTCTACGGATTTTATAATCTTCCAAGATAGTGGGATTAACATCAACTAAAGTCATGACATCCCAAAGCCACTTTCCGTGTCATCCCTGGATATGTGGGATTCTCTTTACCTAATATTGACACTCTTCCAAACCCACTTTCAATAGTCTTAGCAATTTTATTATCAATAGTAGATTGACTATGAGACTCAAATTAAATTTCAAGATTGAAAGAAGCATTACAATTACCACCCCAATCATGATCATTAGCACCATTGACATTCATAGAATTAATACTAACATAATTACAATCATGCTTTTCATTTAGTACATGTTTCCCAATAGCATTTTCTTGTATCACTTCTTCATTATTAGCTGTTGGTTTATAGAATGAAGCAAATTTGAAAAGATTAGCATGTAGCGACCAGACCTCAAACGGTCAAGCCTCTGTGCATCAGTGTCATCCCTGGATCGGTAATGCTGACATGCACAGTACTCGAGGAATTATAACAAAGTTTCAATCACACACTTATTACATCGAGTCCTCATAAAGAGTATGATTACACAAAAATATCATGGCTGAAGGCCATTTTAAGTAAATAACTGCGGAAGCTTCGAAGGTAAATGAGTCCATCAACTCCAACGGCATTGCTGAGTGCAAAACAACGACCTATCACACCTTATTCATCATCTGAGTAGTCTGCAACATGAGACGTTGCAACCATGTAGGTCAGCACATTGAATATACTGGCAGAGTTACATTGTAAAGCAATGAAGTGCAAGAGCTATATCTACATGCAATATTTGGCTGGTGGAGGCTGTAAGTTTATGATTTTGCATAAAGCTGGTTTTTTCCTACAACAAAGAAGTTTCTAGCATGAATAATCTTATGATCCCTTTGAGCCTGGGTGGCATTTCATAGGATAATCACACGGGTACTCCACGATTTCCAAAAAAGAAGCAATACTGGGTTTCCCAGGTGCCTCAACCAGTCCACCCAGATGTATATTAAAGTTGCCACCTTAATGTTATCCATGATTAAATAACTCTAAAACTTCCATGTGTGAATCACGATCCAATCCCCGTCTACGAGCATGGCTAAGAAATAATAACATAACGTAAATTCCCGGGGTGATGAAAAGGTATTAGGTTCCTACCTCAAGCACTACAACCAAAACCACATGTTCCCAATCCTACTCATACAATTATTTGAGGGTAGACCTAATCCATAGTAAAAACTGGGTATAAAAGAGTATGATCAAAGTGTAAGTGTAACTTGCCTTGCTGACGATCTACAAACTCTAGAGATTCGTAGTAACAAGCTTCGCACTCCGGGTAATCTAGCGTAGACAAACAATAGCATACATAAGCAATCACTCAAACGAAACACAAGGAAACCGAGAAAAAATCCAAATCGAACACAAAACAAGCAAACGGCATAAACTAACAAGATTCAAACCTAACTGCAATATTATCATGTGGATCAGATCTTAACTGTAGGTAATATGATAAGGTATGATTTGCAAAAAGATTCAACTCAAACGGAGCAACGAAACTAAAAATACGAACGAAACAAGATCGTTTACTAATCTGGACTAAACTCAATTTTTACAGTACCAAAATCATGTTCAAGTTGGTTAACTGGAAAGGACAGAACGATACGAAGATTTAGGCGCTGGTTTCATCTAATTTGGATAAACGAGTAAAAGGTTATGCTAGTTTTAAGATCAGGGGCTAAATCGCTATAAAACTATACGGATAGGTCCCTGGCCGAAAACTAAACTCAAAAGAAAAACCTACAGCGCAAACGTCCGCTATCTGAACTTAATCGGTGAAAAACGTTCGTCAAAACGAACGAACGAACGAACAGACGTTCACTAAATAAATAAACCGAACAAAAAACCGATCTAAAAACCGAACCGGCTAAAACAAAAAGAAGACAAAAACCTAAGAAACCGATCTAGGTTTTATTATATATCTAAAATCGACAGTCGGCAGCGGCGGAAGTCTGGCGAGTCAGCGATGATGGTGAACGATGGCGCGGCAGCGGCGCGGGCGTCGGTGGCGATCTTGAGCGCGGCGGCGGCACACGGGCGGCGGCGAGCTCTGCGGCGGGGCAGCAAGGCTAGCAGCGGCGCGGCGGCAGGCGGCGGCGACCTCGGCGTGCGAGCGGCGAGTAGCGACAGCACTGGCGAGGGGCGGCAGTGGCTGCGGCGACTCGGGGCTCCACGGGGCCCCAGGGTTCGGCTTTTAAGGGAGGGCGAGGCGGCGGCGGCGAGGCGTGGCGTAGTCGGAGGAGGACTCCGGCTCGGGCACGACGGCGATGTCAGTGGTGGCGGCTGGGCCTTCGGCCCAGTCGGGCGACGAAGTTTATTTTTTAATAATTTCGCCCGAAAGAAAAAATCCTAATAAAATATATAAAAATTCTAAAAATGCCAAAAACAATTTTTGCCGTTTAAATAAAATATTTAGAACAGAGTGAATATTTTTCTGGCCTAAAAATGCAATTTTCAAAAATGCAAAATTTTCTAATTCAAATAAAATAGCAAATAGAATACCAAATAAATCATAATTTGATTTTAAAATTCTTTCTTCAATATTTCTCCTAGTTTGAAGAAGTCATATTATCTTCCTCATATATTTTTAATATTGGAAATAACTAGAGAAAAAAATTCAAATTGATCCTTTCTTCAATTTGAAATAAATTCAAATATGAAAATTTTGAAACCTCCAACTCTCTCTCCTTGGGTCCTTGAGTTGCATTCGATTTCTAGGATCTCAACAAAATGCAAGAATAAACATGATATTCATATGATGATCTATGTATAACATCCAAATTGAATATTTGGGATGTTACAAACCTACCCCCCCCCTTAAGAGGAATCTCACCCTCGAGATTCGGGTTGGTCAGCAAAAAGGTTTGGGTGGTCTCTATGGAGATCTTCTTCTCGCTCCCAGGTGGCTTCCTCCTCGGTATAGTGGCTCCACTAAACTTTGCAAAACTTGATAACCTTGCTGTGAGTAACTTGACTGGAAAACTCGAGAATCTTGACTGGCTTCCCTGCATAAGTCAAATCACTGTCTAACTGAATTGCTTCCTGTGGCACTGTATCTCTCAGAGGAATATCGGCCATCTCTGTGTGGCACTTATTCAACAGGGAAACGTGAAACACATCATGAACTCCTGACAATCCTTCTGGCAATTCCAGCTTTTATGCAACTTCTCCCACGCGTTCCAAAACTCGGTATGGTCCCACAAAACATGGTGCTAGTTTTTGCTTGACTCCAAAATGCTTAACTCCTCGAAGCCGGGATACACGAAGATATGCTCTATCTCCGACTTTGTAAACTATCTCCTTGCGTTTAGTATCCGCATAACTCTTCTGCCTGGACTGGGCTACCATGAGTCTATCACGAATCACCTTAACCTTCTCGTCAGAGTCTTTTATTAAATCCGGTCCGAATTATTGTCGATCTCCAACTTCATCCCACGATAACGGTGTCCTGCACCTCCTTCCATACAAAGCTTCGAAAGGGGCCATCTTCAAACTAGCTTGATAACTGTTGTTATAAGAGAACTCTGCATATGGCAAATTGTCGTCCCAACTAGCTACATAATCTAGCGCACAAGCTCTCAAAATGTCCTTCAGAATCGGATTGACTCTCTCGGTTTGTCCATCTGTCTGTGGACGAAAGGCTGTACTGAACTCTAGCCTGGTACCCAAAGTTTCATGCAATTGATTCCAAAACTTGGAAGTAAACTGGGTTCCTCTATCTGATACATTGGTCCTCAGAACTCCGTGCAGACATATGATCCTGGTCATGTATATCTTTGCCAACTTAGCACTCGTATAGGTGGTCTTCGTCGGGATGAAATGAGCTACTTTCTTCAAACGATCGACTACAACCCAGATAGTGTCATAGCCTGAACGAGTCCTGGTTAATCCAGTGATAAAATCCATGCCAAGCTTATCCCACTTCCATTCGGGTATCGGCAATGGCTGTAGCAATCCGGCTGGCTTCGAATGCTCTGCCTTAACTCTCTGACATACATCACATACTACTACATACTCGGCTATATCCTTCTTCATTCCTGTCCACCAAAAACCTTCTTTCAAATCCAGATACATCTTAGTGTTTCCTGCGTGAATTGAATACGGCGAATCATGGGCCTCCTACAAAATAATCTTCCTGATTTCGGGGTCATTAGGCACATATAAGTGATCCTCAAACCATAAAGTGTCATGCTCATCCTCACGGAATCCGTTAGGCTTTGCTTTACTCATCCTTTCCATTATCTCGGCAATCTCCTTGTCTGTCTTCTGGGCTTCTCTGATCTTACCCAAAAGAGTAGTCTGAATTTCCAATGCTGTGACATAACCTCTCGAAACTATCTGCAAACATAGCTCTCGAAGATCATCTACTAACTCCTTAGGTAATCCTCCGGTTATGAGCGTGTTAACATAACTCTTGCGACTCAACGCATCTGCTACAACATTGGCCCTTCCGGGATGATAGTTTAATTTCATATCATAATCCGTGATGAGCTCCAACCATCTCCTTTGCCTGAGGTTCAATTCCTTCTGCGTGAAGATGTATTTTAAACTCTTATGATCCGTGTATACCTCACAATGGTTTCCGATGAGAAAGTGTCTCCATGTCTTCAGCGCATGCACTACGGCTGCTAACTCTAAATCATGTGTAGCATAATTCAGCTCATGAGGTTTAAGCTGTCGTGAGGCATATGGAACAACTCTCCCTTCCTGCATAAGTACAACTCCAAGTCCTCGACGTGAAGCATCGCAATATACTTGATAATCCTTACGTTGGTCTGGGAGAATCAGCACTAGGACTGTAACCAAACGCTTCTTCAACTCCTGAAAGCTGGCTTCACAATGCTCAGTCCATTTAAACTTGGTGTCCTTCTTCAATACTCTGTCATGGGCTTTGCAATCCTGGGGAAATTCTCAATGAACCTTCGATAGTAACCTGTGAGTCCAAGAAAACTTCTGATCTCTCCAACTGATGTGGGTTCCACCCATTTAGTAACAGAAGCAACCTTGGTAGGGTCTACTGCTATTCCTTCTTTGAATATAACGTGTCCGAGAAATCCAACTTCCTTTAGCCAAAACTCACATTTTTCTGAACTTGGCATACAACTGATGTTCTCTGAGCTACTCAACAACCAAACACAAATGCTCCTTATGCTCCTCTTTGTTCTTCGAGTAGACCAATATATCACCAATGAACACCATGACAAACTTATCCAAAAAATCCATAAACACTTTGTTCATCATGTTCATGAAATAGGCAGGCGCGTTAGTCAGACCAAATGACATAACGGTATACTCATATAGACCATACCTTGTGGTAAAAGCTGTCTTAGGTATATCCTGCTGTCGGATCTTCAACTGATGATAACCTAATCGAAGATCGATCTTAGGGAAAACTTTACCTCCTTGCAACTGGTCAAACAAATCATTGATCATCGGCAGTGGGTATTTGTTCTTGATCGTCACCTCATTGAACGCACGGTAATTAACAACCATCCTTTAAAGATCCATCCTTCTTTTCCATTAGGAGCACTAGGGCTCCCCAAGGTGATGAACTTCGTCGAATGTATCCTTTCTCCAGTAACTCCTTTATCTATTTCTTAATTTCCTCCAGATCTTGTGCGGCCATCCGATACGGTCTCTTTGATATTGGTCCGGTGCCTGGCAATAGATCAATCAAAAACTCATGTCTTTATCCGGTGGCATGCCCGGTACCTCCTCCGGAAATACATCGGGATAATCCTGTCGGATTTACGGATCCACAAACCTTGAGAGGTTTGAACTCTGGGGTGCGTGCGGAGTTCTCAACCTACCTAGCCTGCCTACTCGCGATCCTCCTAAGCCTAGCACGTCGAGCTCATAGAGACACAAAGACACAGAGATTTATACTGGTTTGGGCCATCGTTGTGGTGTAATACCCTAATCCAGTGTGGTGTGGTGGATTGCCTCGAAGGGCTATGGATGAACTGATACAGTGGATGAACAAGCCTCAGGAGGTGAGGTGTTCTTTAGCTGGTGAGGTGCTCTCCTTGTTCTGATTTCGGTCCCTTCTATGATGGTGGCTAGTCCTATTTATAGTGGCCTTGGTCCTCTTCCCAAATATGAGCGGGAAGGGATTCCACAACGGCAGGATTTGAAAGGGGACAAGTAGTACAGTCTATCCAGACAAAAGTAGTCTTCACCTGCAAAAAGCCTCTAGTCGTGACGCTGTGGTGGGCTCATCGATGACCTCCGTCCCGCCGTCCTGGCGGTCTTGGTATCGTTGCACTGAAATGGAAACCTTTGGCTGATTCCTCGGGACTCCGCGCCTGTGGCTTGCCTCCCTTGCACCAAAGAGGAAACCTGCGCTCTGCGCCCGCTTGGCGCCCATCTGGCCTTGGTCGTCATGGCTCATGTCAGCTGAGCCTCGTGAGGTAGCTTGCATAGAACTCTCCGCCCCTCAGGAGCCCTCCTGAGGAGGCCAAGTCCTTCGGGGGTCATGGCGTCGTCCGCCTTGCGAGGCTTGGCCCCTCGCGAGGGTCTTGTGGTGTTGGTGTTGAAGCTGGGATGTACCAGGTCGTCAATGAAGCCACGTGGTTGGCCACGGGTAGGCAGGATTGGATACCCCCTAATCCAGGACGCCGATAGTAGCCCCCGGGCCCAAGGCGCGCTCGGACTTGGCTTCCAGGCGAAGCAAAAGGGCAAGTGCGGAGCGCCGCAGGCCCTAACCGCCTGTAGCCTTGATGACGCGTGGCTATTGATTGGATGTGGGCGACTCCATTTCCCCACGGTGCCTCGGCAACTGCTCGACTTGACAACTGCATGCTGCATGCAGAGAGGATCATCATTACTGGAAATCGTGGGAGGCCGACGATTTACATTCTCCTGGCTATAAATGCGCGAGCAGGCGGAACTCCTTCCCATCTCTCTTTTGTCTTGCTTCCGTCTGCTTCTTCTCCTCTCCATCTTGCTCCCATGGCACCGATCAGGAGGTACTCCGCGGTTGAGAAGGGGAAGGCTCCTAAGGAGGGGCCTGATCCTCTCCCGCCGAAGAAACGGCTCCGCCTCCCTAACAACACTGGCGCGGGGCGAGAGGTGGCCATGCCTGTGCAATCGAGGCCTCCGCCTGGCTTCCCCCTCCCCCTATACGCTCGCTCTCAAGATGAAGAAGTGCACCGTCGAACAGCGCCTGGTGAAGACGGCAGGGCTGCCATTGCCCTGCCGACCACACCATGGACCCATGCCAAGGGAAGCTCGCGCAAGTTCATGGTGTGGGCGGCAATGCCCCCCGACACCTGGATCCGACTCTAGCGGTTCTTTGCCAGCGAGCTGCCTCCGAGGGGGCTAGCTGAGCTGTGGCTGCAACACGCAGGATGCCGCAGCCTCACCACCGGAGCTGAAGTCGAGGTGGTACCGCCTGGAGACGTCTTCATGACATGAGGATGGGGCGAGATTGCCTGGGCTTGCTGCACGGAGGGAGCCCTGGCGACCCACTTTGAGTACGATGGCGCGGCCACCCTGTTCTTCAAGATCTTCAACGAGGAGGGCAAGCGGCTAGAATGCTGCCCCCGAGGAGACAACTCGAGCGACGCCATAGTGGGTGCTGGTTATACCGCTGTCCCCTTTGGCGCTTCGTCCAGCAGCAGTGACGACTCCTGGGAATCCAGCGACCCTCCTGGGCCCATTGATTCTCCGGAGTCGAGCGATGACAGCTACATGCCGCCAAGCTCCCGCCGAGGCCGCAACACAGCAGCGGCTGCCGCCCGGCGTCATCAGCGATACCGTAGGGCCCTGTAGTTGTTTCTCCTGTGCAAGATGAAGATCCGCCCCCATGGGGTTTTGAAGGATCGGAATGCATTTAATAGTAATGCTGTCTCTTTTGATTGCGTGATGGATGCGCATATTCCAGTTCGGCTAGGTTCTTCCCTTTTCTCTTCCCTAGAGAGCGTGGCGCTCTATGCCGACAGGACCCAGTCCCCTGACAGGCTTCAGCCGTCGCTAGTATGCCAGGTCGTGATGCCGTGGTCAAGGCTAGGAGGTGAGCGGCCGATAACATGCAAGTATAGGGGATCGCAATAGTTTTCGAGGGTAGAGTATTCAACCCAAATTTATTGATTCAACACAAGGGGAGCCCAAGAATATTCTCAAGTATTAGCAGTTGAGTTGTCAATTCAACCACACCTGGATAACTTAGTACCGGCTGCAAAGTATTTAGTAGCAAAGTAGTATGGTAGTAACGGTAGTAGTAGGAAAAGTAACAGTAGCAGATTTGTAGTAATTGTAACAGCAGCAACGGTAAAGTAAATAAGCAAAGCACAATATGTGAAAAGCTTGTAGGCATTGGATCAGTGATGGATAATTATGCCGGATGTGATTATTCATGTAATAGTTATGACATAGGGTGACACAGAACTAGCTCCAGTTCATCAATGTAATGTAGGCATGTATTCCGAATATAGTCATATGTGCTTATGGAAAAGAACTTGCGTGACATCTTTGTCCTACCCTCCCGTGGCAGCGGGGTCCTAGTGGAAACTAAGGGATGTTAAGGCCTCCTTTTAATAGATTGCCAGACCAAAGCATTAACACATAGTGAATACATGAACTCCTCAAACTATGATCATCATCAAGAAGTATCCCGATTATTGTCACTTCGGGGTTGTCGGATCATTACACATAATAGGTGACTATAGACTTGCAAGATAGGATCAAGAACTCACATATATTCATGAAAACATAATATGTTCAGATCTGCAATCATGGCACTCGGGCCCTAGTGACAAGCATTAAGCATAGCAAAGTCATGGCAACATCAATCTCAGAATATAGTGGATACTAGGGATCAAACCCTAACAAAACTAACTTGATTACATGGTAAATCTCATCCAACCCATTACCGTCCAGCAAGCCGACGATGGAATTACTCACGCACAGCGGTGAGCATCATGAAATTGGTGATGGAGGACAGTTGATGATGACGACAGCGAGGAATCCCCCTCTCCGGAGCCCTTAACGGACTCCAGATCAGCCCTCCCGAGAGAGATTATGGCTTGGCGGCGGCTCCATTTCATAAAACATGATGAAACTTTCTCTCTGATTTTTTTTCTCCACGAAAGCAAATATATGGAGTTGGAGTTGAGGTCGGTGGACGTCCAGGGGGCCCACGATGCAGGGGGCGCGCCCTAGGGGAGGGGGCGCGCCCCCACCCTCGTGGACAGGGTGTGGGCCCCCTAACGCTAATTCTTTTGCCAGTATTTTTTATTAATTCTAAAAAGTTGCTCCGTGGATTTTTCAGGTCATTCCGAGAAATTTTATTTCTGCACAAAAATAACACCATGGCAGTTCTGCTGAAAACAGTGTCAGTCCGGGTTAGTTCCATTCAAATCATGCAAGTTAGAGTCCAAAACAAGGGCAAAAGTGTTTGGAAAAGTAGATACGACGGAGATGTATCAACTCCCCCAAGCTTAAACCTTTGCTTGTCCTCAAGCAATTCAGTTGAAAAACTGAAAGGGATAAAGAAAAACTTTTACAAACTCTGTTTTCTCTTGTTGTTGTAAATATGTAAAGCCAGCATTCAAGTTTTCAGCAAAGATTATGAACTAACCATATTCACAATAACACTTAGGTCTCATGTTTACTCATATCAATGGCATAATCAACTAGCAAGCAATAATAATAAAACTCGGATGACAACACTTTCTCAAAACAATCATAATATGATATAACAAGATGGTATCTCGCTAGCCCTTTCTGAGACCGCAAAACATAAATGCAGAGCACCTTTAAAGATCAAGGACTGACTAAACATTGTAATTCATGGTAAAAGAGATCTAGTCAAGTCATACCCAATATAAACTAATAGTAATGCATGCAAATGACAGTGGTGCTCTCCAGCGGGTGCTTTTTAATAAGAGGGTGATGACTCAACATAAAAGTAAATAGATAGGCCCTTCACAGAGGGAAGCAGGGATTTGTAGAGGTGCCAAAGCTCGATTTTGAAATAGAGATGAATAACATTTTGAGCGTTATACTTTCACTATCAACATAACAACTATGAGATCTCGATATCTTCCATGCTACATACATTATAGGCGGTTCCCAAACAGAATGGTAAAGTTTATACCCCCCACCACCAACAAGCATCAATCCATGGCTTGCCCGAAACAACGGGTGCCTCCAACTAACAACAATCCTGGGGGAGTTTTGTTTAATTATTTGATTTGATTTGAGCATGGGACTGGGCATCCCGGTTACCAGCCATTTTCTCATGAATGAGGAGCAGAGTCCAGTCCTCTTGAGAATAACCCACCTAGCATGGAAGATATATACAACCCTAGTTGATACATGAGCTACTCGAGCATACAAAACAGAATTTCATTTGAAGGTTTGGAGTTTGGCACATACAAATTTACTTGGAATGGCAGGTAGATACCGCATATAGGAAGGTATGGTGGACTCATATGGAATAACTTAGGGGTTTATGGAGTTTGGATGCACAAGCAGTATTCCCGCTTAATACAGATGAAGGCTAGCAAAAGACTGGGAAGCGACCAACTGAGAGAGCGACAACAGTCATGAACATGCATTAAAATTAATCAACACCGAGTGCAAGCATGAGTAGGATATAATCCACCATGAACATAAATATCGTGAAGGCTATGTTGATTTTGTTTCAACTACATGCATGAACATGTGCCAAGTCAAGTCACTTGAATCATTCAAAGGAGGATACCACCCTATCATACCACATGACAACCATTTTAATAGCATGTTGGCACGCAAGGTAAACCATTATAAGCTCCTGGCTAATTAAGCATGGCATAAGCAAATATAATCTCTAATTGTCATTACAAACATGAACGAAGAACTAATCATATTTACAAAGACAAGAGAGGTCGAGTTCATACCAGCTTCTCTCATCTCAACCAGTCCATCATATATCGTCATTATTTCCTTTCACTTGCACGACCGAACGATGTGTTTAATAATAATAGTGCACGTGCATTGGACTAAGCTGTAATCGGCAAGCATTCAATTCAAGGGAGAAGATAAGGTACTATGGGCTCTTGATTAAATCAAAAATTATGCATATGAGAGCCACTAAACATTTTCATTATGGTCTTCTCCTCTCGACCCCCAAAGGAAAGAAAAGAAATAAAACTATTTACACGGGAAAGCTTCCAACAAGCAAAAGAAGAACGAGAAATATTTTTGGGTTTTCTTTTAATTACTACTACAAACATGGAAATTAAACTAACTATTTTTTTGGTTTTTCATAAGGTTTATCAAACACACAAGAAGAAAGCTAGAAAAAGAAATTAAACTAGCATGGATAGTACAATGAAAAAGTATGAGCACCGACAACTAGAATGAGTGTGTGAACATGAATGTAATGTCGGTGAGAAAGACGTACTCTCCCAAGCTTAGGCTTTTGGCCTAAGTTGGTCTATGGCCATGGGTAGCCTGGGGTCGTACTGAGATGCAGCAGCCATTGCCTCCTGAGCTGCAGTATGGCGGCGAGCTGCCTCCGTCCTCCTCTCGTACTCATGCGCCTCCTCCTTGGTTATAACATATCTTCCTTTTGCCTGATAGTCAAAGAGGGCAGGAGCAGGGAAGAGTAATATGGACAGCGCGACGTCTGTCAAAGATTAGTCGATGGCTGAGGAATTGTTCATTCCTCTCAAGAAAATGATGATTAACCATGGCATTATAATCTAAATAAGCGGGAGGCAACACCCTATCATTTTCATGTGCAGGTATGCCAAGATAATTAGCCACACGGGTTGCATAGAACCCTCCAAACAAGTGCCCCCAAGTTGTATTGTTTATCACCTAATACAACACTCTTCAGAGCACAAATATCAAGAACACACATGTGACATGCTTCATATTTACCGTTAATACATCTACCAATGAAGAGAGCAAAATAATGTATAGAAGGAAAGTGAATGCTCCCTATGGTAGCTGGTGCTATTTCTCTAGATTCTCCCACAGTGATACTAGCAAGAAAGTCTTTATATTCAAATTTACGAGGTTCATTAACACTGCCCCACTGCGGGAGTTTACAAGCAGTAGTGAAATCTTCCACGTCCATGGTAATTTATTTATCATAAATATCAAACAGGACAGTTGGAGAATTACACGAAGATGTGAATTTAAACCTTCTCACAAAGGAGTCAGTCAAATAGTGGTATTGCGGGCACTTATCTTGCATGAAGTCCTCAAGATCGGCATTAAGCACATATGCATCAAATTCATCCTTGATGCCCGCTTTGACCATAAACTCCTCTGACGGCCATTCACAAGGCCGCACATCAGCTTCCCTCGGTGGTCGTCGTCTTGCTCATGTATTGCAAGCCTGGGTCCTTTCTTCCTTGAAGAACCACTGAGGGAGTCCTGGACTAGGGGGTGTCCGGATAGCCGAACTATCATCATTGGCCGGACTCCAAGACTATGAAGATACAAGATTGAAGACTTTGTCCCGTGTCCGGATGGGACTTTCCTTGGCGTGGAAGGCAAGCTTGGCGTCTGGATATGTAGATCTCCTACCATTGTAACCGACTCTGTGTAACCCTAGCCCTCTCCGGTGTCTATATAAACCGGAGGGTTTTAGTCCGTAGGACACAACAATCATACCATAGGCTAGCTTCTAGGGTTTAGCCTCCTTGATCTCGTGGTAGATCTACTCTTGTACTACCCATATCACCAATATCAATCAAGCAGGAGTAGGGTTTTACCTCCGTTGAGAGGGCCCGAATCTGGGTAAAAACATCGTGTCCCTTGTCTCCTGTTACCATCCGCCTAGACGCACAGTTCGGGACTCCCTACCCGAGATCCGAAGGTTTTGACACCTACATTGGTGCTTTCATTGAGAGTTCCTCTGTGTCGTCATCTATAGGCCCGATGGCTCCTTCGATCATCAACAACAACGCGGTGCAGGGTGAGATTTTTCTCCCTGGACAGATCTTCGTATTCGGCGGCTTCGCACAGCGGGCTAGTTCACTTGGCCATCTGGAGCAGATCGAATGCTACGCCCCTGGCCATCAGGTCAGATTTGGAAGTTTGAACTATACGGCCGACATCCGCGGAGACTTGATCTTCGACGGATTTGAGCCACAGCCAGGCGTCCCGCATTGTCTCGATGGGCAGGATTTAGCTCTGCTGCCGGATAGTGCCCTGGAGGCTGTACAAGAGTCCGCTCTGACCCTTGGTTCGGAGTAGACGGCGCCAATCGAGGATGGATGGTTGGACACCACCTTGGGGGCTGCTACCTCTACGGTGATGGAGCCGAATACTGACCCTGTCCCTCATGAAGCTCGTGACTCCAAGGTGCCGGACTCCTCTCCGGACCCCGAACCTTCCGTGCCCCTGCTAATCGAATCCGATTGGGCACCGATCATGGAGTTCACCGCTATGGACATCTTTCAGCACTCGCCTTTCGGCGACATCCTGAATTCGCTAAAGTGTCTCTCTTTGTTAGGAGAGCCTTGGCCGGATTATGGCCAGGACGGTTGGGATGCGAACGACGAAGAAATTCAAAGCCCACCCACCACCCACTTCGTAGCCACTGTCGATGACTTAACCGACATGCTAGACTTCGACTTCGAAGACATCGACGGTATGGACGACGATGCCGGAGACGACCAAGAACCAGCGCCTACTGGGCACTGGAAAGCCACCTCTTCATATGACATATACATGGTGGACATCCCAAAGGATGGGAATGGCGATGGAACAGCGGAGGATGACCCCTCCAAAAAGTAGCCTAAGCGCCGGCGTCAGCGGCGCCGCTCTAAATCCCGCCACAGTAAGAATGGAGATTCCGGCACGGAGATAATAACACCGGATAGTGCGAAGAAAACCCCCAAAGCAAGATTCAGCACAGGAGGACGGAGAAGCCAGCCCTCACGAGTGAGCGGCAGACGAAGAGGTAGAGGATGATAATTACATGCCTCCCTCCGGAGACGAGGCAAGCATCGATGATGACGAATTTGTCGTGCCTGAGGATCCCGTCGAGCAAGAGCGTTTCAAACGCAGGCATATGGCCACGGCAAGCAGCCTCAAGAAAAAGCAGCAACAGCTTAGAGCTGATCAAGATTTGCTAGCCGACAGATGGACTGAAATCCTCGTAGCCGAATAGTACGAACTCGAACGCCCCTCCAAAAGCTTCCCCAAACGCAAGCTGCTGCCCCGATTAGAGGAGGAAGCATATAAACCTACATCACCAGCGCACAATACGGCCGACCGGTCACCTCGTGGCCGCGACAGAGAGGCCTCTAGAGCCTCCACTAAAGCCGCACCCCGGCATCGCTCGAAAAGTACAAAGCCACGAGAGAATGCGCCGGACTTGAGAAAAATATTGGAGGATAAGGCAAGACAATCAAGATTGATCTACGGATCGTGTGGGTGCCCCACAATACGCGACGACAACCGTCGCGCCGGATACAGCAATTCCGGCCGGGCCACACACAGTAGACAAAGCTCGCTTGAGCTACGTCGTGATATAGCCCAATACAGAGGCGCCGCACACCCACTATGCTTCACAGATGAAGTAATGGATCATCAAATCCCCGAAGGGTTCAAAACCATGAACATTGAATCCTATGATGGCACAACAGACCCCGCGGTCTGGATCGAAACTATCTCCTTCATATCCACATGGCCCGCAGTGATGATCTTCACGCCATCAAATACCTCCCACTCAAGCTTAAAGGACCAGCTCGGCCTTGGCTCAACAGCTTGCCAGCAGAATCAATTGGGTGTTGGGAGGACCTGGAAGCCGCATTCCTTGATAACTTCCAGGGAACATATGTGCGACCACCAGATGCCGATGACCTAAGCCACATAATTCAGCAGCCAGACGAATCAGCCAGACAATCCTGGACTCGGTTCTTAACCAAGAAAAATCAAATCGTCGACTGTCCGGATGCAGAGGCCCTTGCAGCCTTCAAACACAACATCCGCAATGAATGGCTGGCCCGGCACCTAGGACTGGAAAAGCCGAAATCAATGGCAGCCCTCACATCACTCATGACCCGCTTCTGTGGGGAGAAGACAGTAGCTAGCCCGCATAACAACCTAACCAAAACTCGGTAGTTCGGATACCAAAGACAGCGATGGCGGTCGCGTCATAATAGCACAAACGCCGCGTGCGGCGATAATCTGAAGATACGATAGTCAACGCGGATTGAGGCTCTAAACCGGTCGTGAAAAAGCCGTTCAAAAGAACTACTCGAGCCCGTCAATTTGGACCGGATACTCGATCGCTCGTGCGGATACGGCACCCCGAAAACCAGCTAATCACACTAACGAGAGACTGTTGGGTGTTCATCTGACGAGCAAGTTAATCGCGAAGGCAATGACAAGGGCTGCATAGCGGCGACGAGGAAGAGACACGGCCGCCCGAACAATAGAGGACAGAGGATTCCCCCATAGGTGCGGACGGTGAACATGATATCGCAACCCACATACCCAAAAGGGAGGCGGAGCGTGCGCTCGAGGGCGTATCTGCGATGGAGCGATCGCCCCAAAGTTCAATCCGTGGTCCTCTTGCCCAATCACTTTTGATCGAAGGACCACCCACCAATATCCGCCACGGCGGATTCGCGCATTGTTTTAGACCCAATAGTTGATGGATTTCACCTCACTAGAGTCGATGGATGGCGGCGGCAGCTTGAACCTGCTTTATCGGGATCGGTCGCAAGATGGGCATAGACCCCTCAAGGATTAAACCCACAAAAACGACCTTCAAAGGCGTCATACCAGGTGTAGAGGCCAAGTGTACCGCTCGATCACACTTGAAGTGGTCTTCGGATCCCGGATAACTTCGAGCGAGGAGTTAATCTTCGACATAGTCCCGTTCGCGAGGCTATCACGCCTTTGCTCGGACGAACCGCATTTGCAAAGTTCAATGCGGTTCCGCTTTACGCATACCTCAAGCTCAAGATGCGGGCCCTCGAGGAGTTATCACGGTCAGCGGAAACACCGGTGATCTCTTGAGCGGAGGAGCATCTGGCGGCTCTCGCGGTGGAAATCTGAGCAGCCTCTTAAGGCAATTCTCGAGTCCGGCCGTTAGCGGCCGGACACGATCAAGCGCGCCGGAGTAACCTACAACAAGACCACAGCGCGCTCCGAACACGCAGCGTAGCAATGCGGCCCCAACCCCAGCCCTCGCGACATCGCAAGATCAGTGCCACGCGTACATCATTACGGTCTGGAGATACCATGGCATAGGGGAAGGGGCACGACCACGGCAGGCCCACAGTGTGGATCAACCACACCGGGGCTCCCAATTGGTCATTCCTTTTTCTTTCTTCTTATTCTCGGGACTCCGTCTTTGAAGCCTGTCCGACGGTGGATCTGCCGAACTAACGATGCAACAGCCGGGGAAGCGAGAAAAGCTCGGCAGTATCGGTGGTCTCCATTACGAGCATTATACCTGTTTTACATACCATTCCGCAGCCTACCCCGGAGAGGACATGGTAAATAGTCCCACCCGTAAACTTATCGCACTATTTGTATCGCCTCGCACTCATTGCAGTATTTTTGAATAAACAATGCACCTTTTTTTATCATGGCATTCCTTTTTATACATATGTTCACTTATGACATGTTGCATCCGTGCGCTTTAGTGCGGCTAAATACACCAGGGCTTAAGTTCCCCAAATTATGGTGTGATAAGTCCGAACACTTTCACAAGTCGGCACCCGAACTTATAGCATTATATGCATCGGCTCCGAATCATGTCTTGGGTCAATAGTTGGGTTTGCCCGGCTCCCATGTTTTGGTACCTTACGTTCCGTTATATCGGCTAAGGTAGCGATGGGAGAACCACTGCGATTGTGCCCTAGTTGAGCTGGGTGAGCACCTCAGTGGAGAAAGCTAAAACTGACCGTCATGATGGGGCGAGAGCCGGTCGCTGTTCGAGAGGTTTTTTCGAGTCCCTAAAGACTTATGCCGCTTAGAGCGAGGAACTGGCTTTGTCCGGCCCAGGCGTGGATAGAGCCCCAAATTGGCCTTCCGAACACGAGGGTCTTCGCCGAAATTTAAAATTATAGAATTCTATGGCTAAGTGAGAGTGTTCAAGCATTATAAGTCCGGTTGCCTCGTTTGTTGTGTTGAGCGCCTCCCTAGAAGGACCCAAAAATGGGAACAAGAGCACTCAAGTTTATCCGAACACCCAAGCACTTTTCGTGGCATGGGGCTGAAATAACGACTTGCCATCTCTCGATTTGATAAGCGGCCGCCTGAAGGTAATATTTTAAATTAACAAAAGTTGCTTAGCGCATATGAACAAAGTCTTCAGCGCACGGGATAACAAAGCGAGTCTAATCAAAGATTACATCTTTGGATCACTCACCATAATAATCGGGCACCCTTGAGACACCCTTGTAATACATCTCGGGCGTGCGATACTCCTTGCCCGGCAGTGGCGCGTCCGTCACAAGCTTCTCGGCGTCCATCCTGCCCCAGTGCACCTTAGCGCGGGCAAGGGCCCGACGGGCACCTTCAATACAAGTGGAGTGCTTGATGACGTCAACCCATGGACAGGCGTCTACCAGCCGCCGCACCAGACTAAAGTAGCTCCCAGGCATGGCTTCCTTGGGCCATAGCCGAACTATGAGGCCCTTCATGGCCTGTTCGGCCACCTTGTGGAGCTCGACCAGCTGCTTCAGCTGGTCGCTCAGGGGCACCGGATGTCCGGCCTCAGCATACTGAGACCATAACACCTTCTCCGTCGAGCTCCCCTCCTCGGCTCTGTAGAATGCAGCGGCATCGGACACGCTACGGGGCAGATCTGCGAACGCTCTTGGAGAGCTCCGAATTCGGGTAAGTAACAGATAATTCACTTTTACATGCTTGCTTTGCATGAAGAATGCCTTACCCGCCGCTATCTTCTTCACCGCCTCGATCTCCTGGAGGGCCTTTTGGGCTTCGGCCTTAGCGGCTTTGGCACTCTCAAGAGCGGACGCAAGCTCGGACTCTCGAGTTTTCGAGTCACGCTCCAAATTCTCGTGTTTTTCCATGAGAGCCTGGAGCTCTTGCCGCACTTCCGCCACCCGCGCCTCCTACTTCTCTCGCTCGCTGCGCTCCGCAGCCGCATTGCGTTTGGCTGCGGACACTGCCTCCTTCAGGGTCGCCACCTCGTTCGTGGCCCCTGCAATACCCGCATTATTCCTGTCATTATTTGCAACCAAATCCTTTTTTATAAGGTACAACTTTAATAAGGTATTACTTACCTTCCTTGTCCTCGAGCTGCTTCTTGGCACGGCCGAGCTCGCTCTCGGACCGCTCGAGGCTCTTCTTTAAGGCATTAACCTCCGCAGTAAGTGCGGCAGAGGTCAGCAGCACAGCCTGCATTCCCATATTGACATATTTGTGTTAGACTCCTGCGTATATCTTTTTAGATCCTCAGCTTGGCTTTTCTTTCCGAACACCGAACTAAGCATCAGGGGCTACTGTCTATGCAGTACTACTTTACATATCTTAAAAAAATCCTTACCTCAAAGCCTGTTAGAAGGCTGCTGCAGGCTTCGGTCAGCCCGATCTTGGCGGACTGAACTTTCTGAATCACCGCACTCATTATGGTGCGGTGTTCCTCATTGATGGAAGCACCGTTGAGCGCTTCCAACAAGTTATCCAGCGCCTCCGGTTGGACGGAGGTCACCAGCGTCGCCATCTCGCCCTTCTTATGAAGGGGCCGCCCGACGGACTTCAGAACCACCAAAATGTTCCGGCATGGAGTCCGGCCCAAGGTCTGGAAGGTTGCCCTGCGGCACCTCCGGGGTCTCCACCTCCTGGCCGGTCCCCTTCTGGGACCCCACCTCGGCGTCTTCAGCGTCACGAGGGGAGGAGGCAGTCGGAAGTGAAGCGCTATTCACATCCGACGAACCCAGGGACCCGCTCGACGAAGCGGGGAGATCGTCATTGGGCGGGCTGTATGGTCGTGTTCGGCATTATTGGACACTATGCGGCAAAAGGAAAAACATAAGTTATTCTGGGATCCGGACACTTACGATCTCGCCAGGGGCTTGGCCCTCGAAGGCCACTCCTCCTCGCCGTCGCCGGCGTTGGTGGAACGATCACGGAGGAAGGTCCTTCCTTCTTGGACCCTTGGCCTCCCACTGGGAAGCCTTCCTTTTCTTCTCTCCCCGCGCTGGGGGAGAGGCCTCTTTCTTCTCCTCCTCGTCCTCGTGGGAGGAGTCCGCCTCGGAGTCATCGGACGATGAGTCTGATAACACTGGCGCCGGGAACTCCTCCGAGTTCCGTGGCCTTCTTCTTAGCCCTCTTCTCCGCACCACGTAGGCGCGGGACCAGCAACCCTGTCAAGCGGGCGTCTGCTGGGTCTTCGAAGGGCGCCAGACGGTTAACCTGTCCGGGCGTCTTCTGCCGGGCTGTCAAAGGTATTGGGAGTTTAGATCCCACAAAGAGTCAAACTATGGAAAGCAAGTGTCCGTAAAGGATAATATAGCTTACCTCGCCACGAGCAGCTGCGAGCTGAACCCGCGATCTTGATGGCGGATGCGGGCGCCTCGGCGCCTTGAACAACACCCTCCGAGGCCTCTTCGTGCGTGTGTCAAGAGCCTACTCAAATCTGTGTCTTTGTGCGGATCGAACTCCCACAGTTGAAATCCGCTGTTGCACGGGAGAATCCGGCGGATGAGCATGACCTGGACTATGTTGACAAGCTTCAGCTTCTTGTTCACTAGGGTTTGGAGACAAGATTGGAGTCCGGTCAGCTCCTCCGAATCGCCCCTAACAGGCCCTTCTCTTTCCGGGAGGTGAGCCGTGGGGATGCAGATCTGAATTCGGGGGCCGCTGCCCATTCAGGGTCACGCGACTCGGTGATGTAGAACCACCCCGATTGCCACCCTTTGATGGTTTCCATGAAGGCGCCCTCGAGCCATGTGACGTTGGGCATCTTGCCCACCATGGAGCCTCCGCACTCCGCTTGGCTGCCGCCCACTACCTTCGGCTTGACATTGAAGGTCTTTAGCCATAAGCCGAAGTGGGGCTGGATGCAGAGGAAGGCCTCACACACGACGATGAACGCCGAGATGTTGAGGATAAAATTCGGGGCCAGATCATGGAAATCCAGGCCGTAATAGAACATGAGCCCCCGGACAAAGGGGTGAAGTGGGAAGCCCAGTCCGCGGAGGAAATGGGGAAGGAATACCACCCTCTCATGGGGCCCGGGGGTAGGGACGAGCTGCCCCTCGTCGGGGAGCCGATGCGCGATATCGCTGGACAAGTATCCGGCTTGTGCAGCTTCTTGATGTGCCCCTCCGTGACGGAGGAGGCCATCCACTTGCCTCCCGCTTCGGACATGGTTGGAGAAGGTTGAGGTGAGATGTGCGGACTTGGGCGCTGGAGCTCGAGTGCGCGAAGATGGATAAGCAAAGGAGGAAGAAGGCGTAGGTGAAAAGGTGGATCCTTATCCCCTATATATGAGCGGATGAAACTATGCGTCCCAACCGGTCCAGTAAAACTCGATTATCTCCCAAGCACTGCAATTAATGGCGCGGTTGGGTTACCCACGTCCGTATTGATGAGAATCCCGGAATAAGGGGATATGATCTCTGCTTTGACAAGACGTGCCAAGGAAACCGCTTCGCTAAACGCGTTGAGGTGGAACAATAAAAACGATTCGAATAAAGGCTTGGCTGTGGCATGACGTCATACCACGAAATGCGTCAGCAGATTGAACCTGTGTAAATATTATTCTCTCTACGGTGGTATGTGGAATTTATTTTGCGGAGCCGGACACTATCCTGGTGTTCAAAATCTTCTATGAATTATTCGGAGGAGGAACCCGCCTTGCAATGCGAAGACAATATATGCGCCAGACTAAATCGTCATTGAAGCCCGGTTCGAGGGCTCTTGAGGAGTCTGGACTAGGGGTGTCGGATAGCGAACTATCATCATTGGCGGACTCCAAGACTATGAAGATACAAGATTGAAGACTTCGTCCCGTGTCCGGATGGGACTTTCCTTGGCGTGGAAGGCAAGCTTGGCGATACGGATATGTAGATCTCCTACCATTATAACCGACTCTGTGTAACCCTAGCCCTCTCCGGTGTCTATATAGACCGGAGGGTTTTAGTCCGTAGGACACAACAATTATACCATAGGCTAGCTTCTAGGGTTTAGCCTCCTTGATCTCGTGGTAGATCTACTCTTGTACTACCCATATCATCAATATCAATCAAGCAGGAGTAGGGTTTTACCTCCGTCGAGAGGGCCCGAACCTGGGTAAAAACATCGTGTCCCTTGTCTCCTGTTACCATCCGCCTAGACGCACAGTTCGGGACCCCCTACCCGAGATCCGCCGGTTTTGACACCGACAACCACCTTGGTACATTTTCCTTGACATATTTCTTCCTCTGAAATATTTCTGAAATTTTTAGTAACTCAAGATAAAAGTAAATCAAACTCAACAAAATTGATAGCAACTACTCCCACAACTGCCTAGAGCCTATATCATGCATTAAAATTACTTGTGACCATATAAATTTGACATGCAAGCTCAAGAACAGGGTCACCTAGGCAGCAAAAATTTGCAATGAATAAAGCACTAGAACAACAACTAATTGGACCATTCGAGGAGTCACATACCAAAGAGCAGTCCCCCAAAGCAGTTTTGTGAATGGAGCTTTGAGCAAGGAGATCGAAAATGGCAGCAAAGTGAGCTAGAACTCATGCTTGAGCTGGATGGTGATTTTTTTGGGAGGAAGATGAAGTGTGTGGGTGCAGGAATAAGTGGAGGGGGGCAACTGTGGGCCCACGAGGCAGGGGGGCGCGCCCTGTAGGGTGGGCGCGCCCTGGACCCTCGTGGCCAGGTGCCAGCTCCCCCTGCTGTGTTCTCAGTGCCAGATATTCTCAAATATTCCAGAAAAAAACATACTATATTTGCAGGGCATTTGGAGAACTATTATTTTCGGGATATTTTTTATTGCATGGGTAATTCAGAAAACAGACACAAAATACTATTTTTACTTTATTTAATCTAAATAACATAAGTAAAAGGAGGGTACAGAAGGTTGTGCCTTGTAATTTCATCCATCTCATGATCATCAAAAGGAATCCACTAACAAGGTTGATCAAGTCTTGTTAACAAACTCATTCCGAATAACATGGAACCGGAGAAATTTCGAATAACACTAGGTTACCTCAACGGGGATATGAACATCCCCAATAACAAGAATATCATATTTCTTCTTGACAGTAGGTAGAGGAAATTCAAAACCTCCAATAATGATCGATGGAATTTTTCCAATAGAGTTGATGCCATGAACTTGAGGTTGTTTCCTCAGAAAGTGTACCGTATGCTCATTACCATTAACATGAAAAGTGACATTGCCTTTGTTGCAAGCAATAACAGCCCCTGCAGTATTCAAAAATGGTCTACCAAGGATAATCGACATACTATCGTCCTCGGGAATATCAAGAATAACAAAGTCTGTTGAAATAGTGATGTTTGCAACCACAACAGGCACATCCTCACAAATACCGACAGGTATAGCAGTTGATTTATCAGCCATTTGCAAAGATATTTCAGTAGGTGTCAACTTATTCAATTCAAGTCTACGATATAAAGAGAGAGGCATAACACTAACACCGGCTCCAAGGCCAGATAAAGCAGTTTTAACATAGTTTCTTTTAATGGAGCAATGTATAGTTGGTACTCCTAGATCTCCTAGTTTCTTTGGTATTCCACCCTTAAAAGTATTATTAGCAAGCATGGTGGAAAATTCAGCTTCCGGTATCTTTCTTTTATTTGTTATAATATCTTTCATGTACTTAGCATAAGGATTTAGTTTAAGCATATCAGTTAAGCGCATACGTAAGAAGATAGGTCTAATCATTTCAGCAAAGCGCTCAAAATCCTCATCATCCTTTTTCTTGAATGGCTTAGGAGGAAAAGGCATGGGTTTCTGAACCCATGGTTCTGTTTCTTTACCGTGCTTCCTAGCAACAAAGTATCTCTTATCATAACGTTGATTCTTTGATTGCGGGTTATCAAGATCAACAACAGGTTCAATTTCTACATCATTATTATTGCTAGGTTGAGCATCAACATGAACATTATCATTAACATTATCACCTGGTTCATGTTCATCACCAGATTGTGTTTCAACATCAGAAATAGAAATATCGTTGGGATTCTCAGGTGTGTCTACAACAGGTTCACTAGAAGCATGCAAAGTCCTATCATTTTTCTTTTTCTTCCTTTTAGAAGGAGTAGGTGCATCTAAATTATATCTCTGAGAATCTTGCTCAATTCTCTTAAGGTGGCCTTCAGGATACAAAGGTTCCTGAGTCATTTTACCAGTTCTGGTAGCCACTCTAACAGCAAAATCATGTTTATTATTTAATTCATCGAGCAAATCACTTTGAGCTTTAAGTACTTGTTCTGCTTGAGTGGTAACAATAGAAGCATATTTACTAATGAGCTTAAGTTCACCTTTAACTCTGGCCATATAATCACTCAAGCGTCCAATCATGTAAGAATTACTCTTTAATTCTCTACCAACATAAGCATTGAAATTTTCTTGTCTAGCCATAAAGTCATCAAATTCATCCAAGCATTGCCTAGCAAACTTAGTAGACGGGATATCAACTTTATCATACCTATAGAGAGAATTTACCTTTACTACCTGTGTCGGGTTATCAAGACCATGTGTTTCTTCAATAGGTGTTATATTAAGACCATGTATTTCTTCAACATGAGCGAATTTCGTAACATCTTCAGCTTTAATACCTTTTTCCTTCATAGATTTCTTTGCCTCTTGCATATCTTTAGGACTGAGAAATAGAACACCTCTCTTCTTCAGAGTTGGTTTAGGAATTGGCTCAGGAATTGGCTCAGGAAGAGTCCAATTATTTTCATTAGTTAACATATTATTCAATAGCAACTCAGCTTGATCGACTGTTCTTTCCCTGAAAACACAACCAGCATAACTATCCAAGTGGTCCTTGGAAGCATCAGTTAGTCATTTATAAAAGATATCAAGTATTTCATTTTTCTTAAGAGGATGATCAGGCAAAGCATTAAGCAACTGGAGAAGCCTCCCCCAAGCTTGTGGGAGACTCTCTTCTTCAATTTGCACAAAATTATATATTTCCCTCAAGGCAGCTTGTTTCTTATGAGCAGGGAAATATTTAGCAAAGAAGTAATAAATCATATCCTGGGGACTACACACACAACCAGGATCAAGAGAATTAAACCAAGTTTTAGCATCACCCTTTAATGAGAACAGAAATATCTTAAGGATATAATAGTAGCGAGATTTCTCATCATTAGTGAATAGGGTGGCTATATCATTCAATTTAGTAAGATGTGCCACAACAGTTTCAGATTCATAGCCATAAAAAGGATCAGATTCAACCAAAGTAATTATCTCAGGATCGACAGAGAATTCATAATCCTTATTAGTAACAAAGATAGGTGAAGTAGCAAAAGCAGGGTCATATTTCATTCTAGCATTCAGAGTTTTCCGTTTCAGTTTAGCTAATAACTTCTTAAGATCAGATCTATCATTGCAAGCAAGAAAATCTCTAGCAGTTTCTTCATCCATAACATAACCCTCAGGAACAACAGGCAATTCATACTTAGGGGGAAAACCTTCATCATCACTATCTTCAATAATTTCATTTTCAATAATTTCATTCTCTCTAACCCTAGCAAGTTGTTCTTCAAGAAATTCACCTAATGGCACAGTAGTATCAAGCACAAAAGTAGTTTCATCATTAGTATCATGCATAGCAGAAGTGGCGTCATCAATAACATGGGACATATCAGAATTAATAGCAGAAGCAGGTTTAGGTGTCGCAAGCTTACTCATAAAAGAAGGAGAATCTAGTGCAGAGCTAGACGGCAGTTCCTTACCTCCCCTCGTAGTTGAGGGATAAATCTTAGTTCTTTCATCTTGCAAGTTCCTCATAGTGACCAGAAGATATAAATCCCAAGTGACACAAAGAATAGAGCTATGCTCCTCGGCAACGGCGCCAGAAAATAGTCTTGATAACCCGCAAGTATAGGGGATTGCAATAGTTTTCGAGGGTAGAGTATTCAACCCAAATTTATTGATTCGACATAAGGGGAGCCAAAGAATATTCTCAAGTATTAGCAGTTGAGTTGTCAATTCAACCACACCTGGATAACTTAGTATCTGCAGCAAAGTATTTAGTAGCAAAGTAGTATGGTAGTAACGGTAGCAGTAGCAGAAGTAACAACAGCAGATTTGTAGTAATTATAACAGCAGCAACGGCAAAGTAAATAAGCAAAGCACAATATGTGAAAAGCTCGTAGGCATTGGATTAGTGATGGATAATTATGTCGGATGCGATTCCTCATGTAATAGTTATAACATAGGGTGACACAGAAATAGCTCCAGTTCATCAATGTAATGTAGGCATGTATTCCGAATATAGTCATACGTGCTTATGGAAAAGAACTTGCATGACATCTTTTGTCCTACCCTCCCGTGGTAGCGGGGTCCTAGTGGAAACTAAGGGATATTAAGGCCTCCTTTTAATAGAGTACCGGACCAAAGCATTAGCACATAGTGAATACATGAACTCCTCAAACTACGGTCAACACCGAGAAGTATCCCGATTATTGTCACTTCGGGGTTGTCTGATCATAACACATAATTGGTAACTATTGACTAGCAAGATAGGATCAAGAACTCACATATATTCATGAAAACATAATAGGTTCAGATCTGAAATCATGGCACTCGGGCCCTAGTGACAAGCATTAAGCATAGCAAAGTCATATAACCATCAATCTCAGAACGTAGTGGATACTCGGGATTAAACCCTAACAAAACTAACTTGATTACATGGTAAATCTCATCCAACCCATCACCGTCCAGCAAGCCTATGATGGAATTACTCACGCACGACGGTGAGCATCATAAAATTGGTGATGGAGGATGGTTGATGATGATGACGGCGATGAATCCCCCTCTCCGGAGCCCCGAACGGACTCCAGATCAGCCCTTCCGAGAGAGATTATGGCTTGGCGGCGGTTCCGTATCGTAAAACGCGATGAAACTTTCTCTCCGATTTTTTCTCCGCTAAAGCAAATATATGGAGTTGGAGTTGAGGTCGGTAGACGTCCAGGGGGCCCATGAGGCAGGGGCGCGCCCTAGGGTAGGGGGGCGCCCCCACCCTCGTGGACAGGGTGTGGGCCCCCTGACGCTAATTCTTTTGCCGGTAGTTTTTATTAATTTTGAAAAGATGCTCCGTGGATTTTTAGGTCATTCCGAGAACTTCTATTTCTGCACAAAAATAACACCATGGCAGTTTTGTTAAAAACAGCCTCAGTCCGGGTTAGTTCCATTCAAATCATGCAAGTTAGAGTCCAAAACAAGGGCAAAAGTGTTTGGAAAAGTAGATACGACAGAGACGTATCAGCGGCCCAGGGTCCGATAAGAGCTCATGAGACGGGATGCTCACGAGGCCCCCTTTGGTGTGCAAGTAGCTGCACAGAAAATCAAAAAGGGGACTTGAACCGCCCAAGTGGAATTGTGAGGCGGGGCGTGTGGGGAGCGAAACTGGCGCTGTAGCGAGCCGAGACTTATCTTTTTGCTGTCTGAGTCCATTAGGGAGGTGATGCTTTCTGTCGCGCCTATGGTACCATTAGGTGTAGCCTGCATTGGCCGCCCTCTTGCTTCGCTTGCCAAAATGCTCTATGTCTTGGGACCCAGCCCTCGAGCGAGCTCAGCCACCACTGGTTTGCCAGGTCACGATGCCGTGGTCAAGGACAGGGGGAAAGGGCTGGAGAGCCAGTAGGAGCTCCCGAGACGCGATGCTCGGGAGCCCCCCCCTTTAACGTGCAAGCGACTCGTAAGGCTAGACGATGGTTGCCCAGGCCGACCCTTGGCCCATTCCTGGGTAAACCTACAGGTTAGATGACAAAGGAGGCCGAGAGCCCCCAGGGCGTGAGATAGAGGCACCGAGGACCCTACGAGGTGGTGTATGCGAGGCGGGCCGCGAACCAGAGCTCGATCCCCGGGTTTATCAGCATTGCAGGGATGGACCCGAGCACAAGCGCCGTGCCGATGTGAGTATTGTGTAGTGATGCGGGAATGGTGTTAGTCAGAACGCATGAAGTTCGTGAGGCGATGGTCATGAGGTGACAATCATAGATAAATTCACAGAAATGATTAGATAGTCCTGGTGAATGCAAAACGATACATGCCGTAGGGCCAGACCCACACTGCTTGGGGTTGATGCAACCCGAGGGACGCCCCCAAACTGAACGAACTAGAGAGATGTCACCTGGTACTGTTGGTGAAGAGTTGTTGAAGTAGCCAAAAAATGCGTGATGTTGAAGCTGCTCCTCATGAGCCGCTCCGGCACCGAGCCTTGATAACCCACAAGTATAGGGGATCGCAACAATTTTCGAGGGTAGAGTATTCAACCCAAATTTATTGATTCGACATAAGGGTAGCCAAAGAATATTCTCAAGTATTAGCAGTTGAGTTGTCAATTCAACTACACTTGGATAACTTAATATCTGCAGCAAAGTATTTAGTAGCAAATTAGTATGGAAGTAACGGTAACGGTAGCAAAAGTAACAATAGCAGTTTTGTAGTAATTGTAACAGTGGCAACGGTAAAGTAACTAAGCAAAGATCAATATGTGAAAATCTCGTAGTCGTTGGATCAGTGATCGATAATTATGTCGGATGCGATTCCTCATGCAATAATTATAACATAGGGTGACACAGAACTAGCTCCAGTTCATCAATGTAATGTAGGCATGTATTCTGAATATAGTCTGATACGTCTCCAACGTATCTATAATTTTTGATTGCTCCATGCTACTTTATCTACTGTTTTGGACTATATTGCTCTTTATTTTCCACTTTTATATTATTTTTGGGACTAACCTATTAACCGGAGGCTCAGCCCAGAATTGTTTTTTTTGCCTTTTTCAGTGTTTCGAAGAAACGGAATATCAAACAGAGTCCAAACGGAATAAAACCATCGGGAACGTGATTTTCTCACCGAACATGATCCAGGAGACTTGGACCCTGCTCCCAGGAACAAAAGAGGCGGTCACGAGGGTGGATGGTGCACCCTGGGCGTGCCCCCTACCTCGTGGGCCCCCTACTGCTCCATCGATGTACGCCTTCCTCCTATATATACCTACGTATCCCCAAACGATCGAGCAGGGCCAAAACCTAATTCCACCGCCGCAACCTTCTCAGATCCACGAGATCCCATCTTGGGGCCTGTTTCGGAGCTCCGCCGGAGGGGGCATCCACCACGGAGGGCTTCTACATCAACACCATAGCCCCTCCGATGAAGTGTGAGTAGTTTACTTCAGACCTTTGGGTCCATAGCTAGTAGCTAGATGGCTTCTTCTCTCTTTTTGGATCTCAATACAATGTTCTCCCCCTCTCTCGTGGAGATCTATTCGATGTAATCTTCTTTTTGCGGTGTGTTTGTTGGGACTGATGAATTGTGAGTTTATGATCCAGCTTATCTATGAACAATATTTGAATCTTCTCTGAATTCTTTTATGTATGATTGAGTTATCTTTGCAAGTCTCTTCAAATTATCCTTTTTGGTTTGGCCAACTAGATTGGTAGTTCTTGCAATGGGAGAAGTGCTTAGCTTTGGGTTCAATCTTGCGGTGTCCTTTCCCAGTGACAGCAGGGGCAGCAAGGCATGTATTGTATTGTTGCCATCGAGGATAACAAGATGGTTTTTTTATCATATTGCATGAATTTATCCCTCTACATCATGTCATCTTGCTTAAGGCATTACTCTGTTTTTAACTTAATACTCTAGATGCATGCTGGATAGCGGTCGATGAGTGGAGTAATAGTAGTAGATGCAAAATCGTTTCGATCTACTTGTCTTGGACGTGACGCCTATATACATGATCATTCTCTAGATATGCTCATAACTATGCTCAATTCTGTCAATTGCTCAACAGTAATTTGTTCACCCACCGTAGAAAATCTATGGTCTTGAGAGAAGCCACTAGTGAAACCTATGGCCCCCGGATCTATTCTCATCATATCAATCTCTATCGCTTTATTACTTGCTTTGTTTTTACTTTGCCTTTTACTTTTTACTTTGCATCTATCTATCAAAAATACCATAAATATTATTTATCATCTCTATCAGATCTCACTTTCATAAGTGACCGTGAAGGGATTGACAACCCCTAACCGCGTTGGTTGCGAGTAGCTATCGTTTTGTGTAGGTACGAGGGACTTGTGCGTGGTCTCCTACTGGATTGATACCTTGGTTCTCAAAAACTGAGGGAAATACTTACGCTACTTTGCTGCATCATCCTCTCCTCTTCGGGGAAATCCAACGCAGTGCTCAAGAGGTAGCAAGAAGAATTTCTGGCGTCGTTGCCGGGGAGGCTCACGCAAGCAATTCAACCATACCAAGTACCCATCACAATCCCTATCTCTCGCATTACATTAGTTGCCATTTGCCTCTCGTTTTCCTCTCCCCCACTTCACCCTTGTCGTTTTATTCGCCATCTCTTTCCCAATCTCCTCCTCTCTTTCCCGTTTGCCTTTTTTCCGTTGCCTTTCTGTTTGCTTGTGTGTTGGATTACTTGTTGCCATGGCACAAGATAATACCAAATTGTGTGACTTATCGAATACCAATAATAATGATTTCCTTAGTACTCCGATTGCTCCTCTTAATAATGATGAGTCTTGTGAAATCAATACCGCTTTGTTGAATCTTGTTATGAAAGATCAATTCACCGGCCTTCCTAGTGAAGATGCCGCTACTCATCTAAACAATTTTGTTGATTTGTGTGATATGCAAAAGAAGAAAGATACGGAAAACAATATTGTCAAATTGAAGTTATTTCCATTTTCACTTAGAGATCGTGCTAAAGTTTGGTTTTCGTCTTTGCCTAAAAATAGTATTGATTCTTGGAACAAGTGCAAAGATGCTTTTATCTCTAAGTATTTTGCGCTCTAAAAATAGTATTGATCATCACTCTTAGGAACGATATCATGAATTTTAAACAACTTGATCATAAGCATGTTGCTCAATCTTGGGAAAGAATGAAATTGATGCTTCGCAATTGCCCTACTCATGGTTTGAATTTATGGATGATCATACCAAATTTTTATGCCGGATTGAATTTTGCTTCTAGAAATCTTTTAGATTCGTCCGCGGGAGGCACGTTTATGGAAATTACGTTAGGAGATGCTACCAAATTGCTTGATAATATTATGGCTAATTATTCTCAATGGCACACCGAAATATCTTCTAGTAAAAAAGTGCATGCCATAGAAGAAATCAATGTTTTGAGTGAAAAGATGGATGAACTTATGAAGATGTTTGCTAATAAAAATACTCCTCTTGATCCCAATGATATGCCTTTATCTACTTTGCTTGAGAATAATAATGAATCTATGGATGTGAATTTTGTTGGTAGGAATAGTTTTGGAAACAATGCTTATAGAGGGAATTTTAATCCTAGGCCTTATCCTAGTAATCCTTCTACTAATTATGGAAATTCCTACAACAACTCTTATGGAAATTTTAATAAGATGCCCTCTGAATTTGAGAGTAGTATTAAAGAGTTTATGAATTCACAAAAGAATTTTATGCTTTGCTTGAAGATAAATTGCTTAAAGTTGATGATTTGGCTAGGAATGTTGATAGAATTTCTCTTGAAATTGATTCTTTAAATCTTAGATCTATTCCTCCTAAGCATGATATCAATGAGTCTCTCAAAGCCATGAGAATTTTCATTGATGAGTGCAAAGAAAGAACCGCTAGGATGCGTGCTTCCAAAGATGCCTTTATTAAAGTGTGTTCTTCCAATTCCTATGAAAATCAAGATGAAGATCTAAAAGTTATTGATGTGTCCCCCATTAAATCTTTGTTTTGCAATATGAATCTTGATGAAACTGAAGATGATCTTCCTTTACCTAGAAGGCGTTTTAAGAATTCGGAGTTTCTTGATCTTGATGATGAAATTGATGAAAGTGGGATTGAAAGAAATAAAAACCTAGATGTTGCTAAACCCACTATTTTGGATCTCAAGGAATTTAATTATGAAAATTGGTCTTTAATTGGTTGTATTTCCTTGTTGCAATTCGTGCTAGATTCTCCTCATGCTTATAGTCAAAATAAGGCCTTTACCGAACACATTGTTGATGCCTTGATGCAATCTTATGAAGAAAAACTTGAGTTGAAAGTTTCTATCCCTAGAAAACTCTATGATGAGTGGGAACCTACTATTAAAATTAAAATTAAAGATTATGAGTTTCATGCTTTGTGTGATTTGGGTGCTAGTGTCTCAACTATTCCCATAACTTTGTGTGATTTGCTAGATTTCCGTGACTTTGATGATTGCTCTCTAAACTTGCATCTTGCGGATTCCACTATTAAAAAGCCTATGGGAAGAATTAATGATGTTCTTATTGTTGCAAATAGGAATTATGTGCCCGTAGATTTTATCGTTCTTGATATAGATTGCAATCCTTCATGTCCTATAATTCATGGTAGACCTTTCCTTAGAACGATTGGTGCAATTATTGATATGAAGGAAGGGAATATTAGATTTCAATTTCCCTTAAAGAAGGGCATGGAACACTTCCCTAGAAATAAAATAAAATTACCATATGAATATATCATGAGAGCCACTTATGGATTGCCTACCAAAGATGGCAATACCTAGATCTATCCTTGCTTTTATGCCTAGCTACGGGCATTAAACGATAGCGCTTGTTGGGAGGCAACCCAATTTTATTTTGTGTTTTTCGTTTTTGATTCTGTTTAGGAATAAATAATCCATCTAGCCTATGTTTGGATGTGGTTTTATGTTTTAATTAGTGTTTGTGCCAAGTAGAACCTATAGGATAACCTACGATGATAGTTGATTTGATTCTGCTGAAAACAGAAACTTTGCGCGCATGAATATAATTTTTTTAAATCACAGAAACGTGATTTTGCGTTGATTCTTTTTGATGAAGTTCAATAAACAAATTTTTCAGGACTTCCTATTTTGGTAGAATTTTTAGAGTTCCAGAATTTTGCGTTAGTTACAGATTGCTACAGACTGCTCTGTTTTTGACAGATTCTGTTTTACGTGTGTTGTTTGCTTATTTTGATGAATATATGGCTAGTAAAATAGTTTATAATCCATGGAGAAGTTGTAATACAGTAGGTTTAACACCAATATAAATAAAGAATGAGTTCATTACAGTACCTTAAGTAGTTCTTCGTTTTCCTTCTCTAACGGAGCTCACGAGATTTCTGTTGAGTTTTGTGTTGTGAAGTTTTCAAGTTTTGGGTGAATTCTTTTGATGGATTATGGAACAAGGAGTGGCAAGAGCCTAAGCTTGGGGATGCCTATGGCACCCCCAAGATAATACAAGGACACCAAAAAGTCAAAGCTTGGGGAAGCCCCGGAAGGCATCCCCTCTTTCGTCCACTTCCATCGGTAATTTACTTGGAGCTATATTTTTATTCACCACATGATATGTGTTTTGCTTGGAGCGTCTTGTATTATTTGCGTCTTTGCTTGTTAGTTTGACACAATCATCCTTGCTGTACACACCTTTTGAGAGAGCCATACATGAACTGGAATTTGTTAGAATACTCTATGTGCTTCACTTATATCTTTTGAGCTTGATAGTTTTGCTCATAGTGCTTCACTTATATCTTTTGAGCGTGATAATTTTTGCTCTAGTGCTTCACTTAGATCTTTTAGAGCACGGTGGTGGATTTGTTTTAAAGAAACTATTGATCTCTCATGCTTCACTTAGATTATTTTGAGAGTCATTAATAGCATGGTAATTTGCTTCATGTTAATATACTTGGTATTCAAGATATGTGAAACTTTCTTTTGAGTGAATTGAATACTAAGATAAGTTTGATGCTTGATAATTGTTTTGAGATATGGAGGTGATAATATCAAAGTCGTGCTAGTTGAATTGTGAATTTGAGAAATGCTTGTGTTGAAGTTTGCAAGTCCCGTAGCATGCACGTATGGTTAAAGTTGTGTAACAAATTTGAAACATGAAGTGTACCTGGCTTGTGCATCCTTATGAGTGGCGGTCGGGGACGAGCGATGGTCTTTCCTACCAATCTATCCCCCTAGGAGCATGCACGTAGTACTTGATTTTTGATGGCTTCTAAATTTTTGCAATAAGTATATGATTTCTTTTGACTAATGTTGAGTCCATGGATTATACGCACTCTCACCTTTCCGCCTTTGCTAGCCTCTTGATGCACTGCATTGCCCTTTCTCACCTTGAGAGTTGGTGCAAACTTATTGGTGCATCAAACCCCGTGATACGATACGCTCTATCACACATAAACCTCCTTATATCTTCCTCAAAACAGCCACCATACCTACCTATTATGGCATTTCCATAGCCATTCCGAGATATTGCCATGCAACTTCCATCATCATCATCATGACATACATTACTTTTGTCATATTGCCATTGCATGATCATGTAGTTGACACCGTATTTGTGGCAAAGCCACCATGCATTATTTTTCATACATGTCACTCTTGATTTAGTGCACCATCCCAGTACACCGCCGGAGGCATTCATATAGACTCATATCTTGTTCTAAGTTTCGAGTTGTAATCCTTATGTTGTAATCAATAGAAGTGTGATGATCATCATTGTTAGAGCATTGCCCAAAAAGAAAAAACATAAAAATAAAAAAAAAGAAAGGCCAAAAAAATAAAAAAAGAGAAAGGCCCCAAAAAAAGAAAGAGAAAAAAAGAAAAGAAAGAAAAAAGGGCAATTCTATTATCTCTTTTTCCACACTTGTGCTTCAAAGTAGCACCTTGTTCTTCATGTAGTGAGTCTCATATATTGTGCTTCAAAGTAGAACCTTGTTCTTCATGTAGTGAGTCTCATAAGTTGTCTTTTTATACTAGTGGGAATTTTTCATTATAGAACTTGGCTTGTATATTCCTACAATGGGCTTCCTCAAATGCCCTAGGTCTTCATGAGCAAGCGAGTTGGATGCACACCCACTAGTTTTCTTTTGTTGAGCATTCATAGCTCTAGTGCATCCGTTGCATGGAAATCCCTACTCCTCATGTTGACATCAATTGATGGGCATCTCCATAGCCTGTTGATTAGCCTCGTCAATGTGAGACTTTCTCCTTTTTTGTCTTCTCCACACAATCCCCATCATCATATTCTATTCCACCCATAGTGCTATATCCATGGCTCGCGCTCATGTATTGCGTGAAGGTTGAAAAAGTTTGAGATTATTTGAGTATGAAACAATTGCTTGGCTTGTCATCGGGGGTATAGAAGTTGGGAACATCTTTGTGTGACAAAAATGAAGCATAGCCTAACTATATGCTTTTGTAGGGATGAACTTTCTTTTACCATGTTATTTTGAGAAGACATGATTACTTTGATAAGTATGCTTGAAGTATTATTATTTTTATGTCAATATGAACTTTTGTCTTGAATCTTTCGGATCTGAATATTCATATCACAATTAAGAAGATTTACATTGAAATTATCCCAAAGTATCACTCCGCATCAAAAATTCTTTTTTATCATTTACCTACTCGAGGACGAGCGAGGAATTAAGCTTGGGATGCGATCGTCTCCAACGTATCTATAATTTTTGATTGCTCCATGCTACTTTATCTACTGTTTCAGACTATATTGGGCTTTCTTTTCCACTTTTATATTATTTTTGGGACTAACCTATTAACCGGAGGCCCAGCCCAGAACTGCTGTTTTTTTTTTTGCCTTTTTTAGTGTTTTGAAGAAACGAAATATCAAACGGAGTCCAAACGGAATAAAACCTTCGGGAACTTGATTTTCTCACCGAACGTGATCCAGGAGACTTGGACCCTACTCCAAGGAACAAAAGAGGCGGTCACGAGGGTGGAGGGCGCGCCCCCCTACCTCGTGGGCCCCTTGCTGCTCCATCGACGTATCCTTCCTCCTATATATACCTATTTATCCCCAAACAATCAGAACAGGAGCCAGAAACCTAATTCCACCGCCGCAACCTTCTGTATCCACGAAATCCCATCTTGGGGCCTGTTCCGGAGCTCCGTCGGAGGGGGCATCCACCATGGAGGGCTTCTACATCAACACCATAGCCCCTCCGATGAAGTGTGAGTAGTTTACTTCAGACCTTTGGGTCCATAGCTAGTAGCTAGATGGCTTCTTCTCTCTTTTTGGATCTCAATACAATGTTCTCCCCCTCTCTCGTGGAGATCTATTCGATGTAATCTTCTTTTTGCGGTGTGTTTGTTGAGACCGATGAATTGTGGGTTTATGATCCAGCTTATCCATGAACAATATTTGAATCTTCTCTGAATTCTTTTATGTATGATTGAGTTATCTTTGCAAGTCTCTTCGAATTATCCTTTTTGGTTTTGCCAACTAGATTGGTAGTTCTTGCAATGGGAGAAGTGCTTAGCTTTGGGTTCAATCTTGCGGTGTCCTTTCCAAAGGATGCGATGGCAGCAAAACACGTATTGTATTGTTGCCATCGAGGATAACAAGATGGGGTTTTTATCATATTGCATGAATTTCTCCCTCTACATCATGTCATCTTGCTTAAGGCGTTACTCTGTTTTTAACTTAATACTCTAGATGCATGCTGGATAGCGGTCGATGAGTGGAGTAATAGTAGTAGATGCAGAATCGTTTCGATCTACTTTTCTTGGACATGATGCCTATATACATGATCAGTCTCTAGATATGCTCATAACTATGCTCAATTCTGTCAATTGCTCAACAGTAATTTGTTCACCCACCGTAGATAATCTATGCTCTTGAGAGAAGCCACTAGTGAAACCTATGGCCCCCGGGTCTATTCTCATCATATCAATCTCTATCGCTTTATTACTTGCTTTGTTTTTACTTTGCCTTTTACTTTTTACTTTGCATCTATCTATCAAAAATACCAAAAATATTATTTATCATCTCTATCATATCTCACTCTCGTAAGTGACCGTGAAGGGATTGACAACCCCTAATCGCGTTGGTTGCGAGTAGCTGTCGTTTTGTGTAGGTACGAGGGACTTGTGCGTGGTCTCCTACTTGTGCGTTGGTTGCGAGTAGCTATCGTTTTGTGTAGGTAAGAGGTAGCATAGTCATACGTGCTTATGAAAAAGAACTTGCATGAAATCTTTTGTCCTACCCAAACATGGCAGCGGGGTCCTATTGGAATCTAGGGGATATTAAGGCCTCCTTTTAATAGAGTACCGAACCAAAGCATTAACACTTAGTGAATACATGAACTCCTCAAACTACGGTCATCATCGGGAGTGGTCCTGCTTATTGTCACTTCGGGGTTGCCGGATCATAATACATAGTAGGTGCCTATCGACTTGCAAGATAGGATCAAGAACTCACATATATTCATGAAAACATAATAGGTTCAGATCTGAAATCATGGCACTCGGGCCCTAGTGAAAAGCATTAAGCATAGCAAAGTCATAGCAACATCAATCTCAGAACATAATGGACACTAGGGATCAAAACTAACTCGATTACATGGTAAATCTCATCCAACCCATCACCATCCAGCAAGCCTACAATGGATTTACTCACGCACGACGGTGAGCATCATGAAATTGGTGATGGAGGATGGTTGATGATGACGACAACGATGGATTCCCCTCTCCGGAGCCCTGAACGGACTCCATATCAGCCCTCCCGAGAGATATTAGGGCTTGGCGGCGGCTCCGTATCATAAAATGCGATGAATCCTTCCCTCTGATTTTTTTTTCTGCCTGAACGAGAATATATAGAGTTGGAGTTGAGGTCGGTGGAGAACCAGGGGGCCCACGAGGCAGGGAGGCGCGTCTAGGAGGGTAGGGTGCGCCCCCACCCTCGTGGATAGGGTGTGGTCCCCCTGGCCTTGATTTTTTTGCCATTATTTTTTATTAATTCCAAAAATATTCTCCGTGGAGTTTCAGGTCATTCCGAGAACTTTTATTTCTACACAAAAATAACACCATGGTAGTTCTGCGGAAAACAACGTTAGTCTGGGTTAGTTCCATTCAAATCATGCAAGTCAGAGTCCAAAACAAGGGCAAAAGTGTTTGGAAAAGTAGATACGTTGGAGACTTATCAAGCCTCTGGAGGCTCGGAAGGACCGAGAGGCTCTTGAAGGTGCTCCTCCATATCCGCCAGGATCGCCTGGTTCCTAGCCTCGCAAGCCGTCTGAGCATACCTCATGCAGCACTGGAACGCCTCAGCCGCGCCCACCAGGCCAAAAGGCATGCACACATAGCTGTGAGGCGGACCCTCGCATCGGCCCACACGAGACAGCCACATGAGCTGCCGAGACGCGGCCCTGTTGAGCCCGGGGATGTCGATGTAGACGCGAAAAACCCTACCCTCGCCAGGGCAGTGGGTGCCGCCACGCGGCAGGTGACGATCGCCTTGCAGAACCCTTTCTTCCTGAATCTCCTTGATTGCCTTGCTGATGAACTCCTAAACGCCTGGTGCCTCAGGCCTGCTGCCTTCTCCTGGGAAGCGTGCTCTGAAGAGCGCCTCCACATGGTGACCGAGCGCCCCTCTCGCCACATTGGCTAGATATGAGGCCCTACAAAGGAGAGCCCCCAGCCTAGCCTGAGTGGAGAGTCGGGCACGCCTTCCTATGCGATGGGTGAAGGTGCCATGTCCGGAGACGTGAGCCTCAGCGCTGCCACCTCGGGTGATGCTTCCCTACGAGACCCTAATACGTCTCCAACGTATCTATAATTTATGAAGCATTCATGCTATATTACTATGTGTTTTGAGTGATTATGGGCTTTATTATACACTTTTATATTACTTTTGGGACTAACCTATTAACCGGAGGCCCAGGTCGTATAGCTGTTTTATTGCCTGTTTCAGTATTTCGAAGAAAAGGAATATCAAACGGAGTCCAAACGAAATGAAACCTTCGGCAACTTGTTTTTTTGGAAGATTATCATCCAGGAGGCTTGGAGATAAAGTCAGAAGATCCTCGAGGTGCCCAGGAGATAGGGGGCGCGCCCCCTACAGGGCGCGGCCCCCTGTCTCGTGGGCCCCTCGAGCACCTCCAGACCAACTTATTTCGCCTATATATCCCTACGTAGCCTAAAAACATCAGAAATCAAGATAGATTGGGAGTTCCACCGCCGCAAGCCTCTGTAGCCACCAAAAACCTCTCGGGAGCCCGTTCCGGCACCCTGCCAGAGGGGGACTCCATCACCGGTGGCCATCTTCATCATCCCGGCGCTCTCCATGACGAGGAGGGAGTAGTTCACCCTTGGGGCTGAGGGTATGTACCAGTAGCTATGTGTTTGATCTCTCTCTCTCTCTCTCGTGTTCTCTCTCATGTTCCCTCTATGGCACGATCTTGATGTATCCTAAGATTTGCCATTGTAGTTGGATCTTATGATGTTTCTCCCCCTCTATTCTCTTGTGATGAATTGAGTTTCCCCTTTGAAGTTATCTTATCGGATTGAGTCTTTTATGAGAACACTTGATGTATGTCTTGCCGTGCTTATCTGTGGTGACAATGGGATATCATGTGCCTCTTGATGTATGTTTTGGTGACCAACTTGCGGGTTCCTCCCACGAACTTATGCATAGGGGTTGGCACACGTTCTTGACTCTCCGGTAGAAACTTTGGGGCACTCTTTGAAGTACTTTGTGTTGGTTGGATGAATCTGAGATTGTGTGATGTATATCGTATTATCATGCCCATGGATACTCGAGGTGACAATGGAGTATCTAGGTGACATTAGGGTTTTGGTTGATTAGTGTCTTAAGGTGTTATTCTAGTACAAACTCTTTTATAGATCGATCCGAAAGAATAGCTTTGAGGTGGTTACGTACCCTACCATAATCTCTACGTTTGTTCTCCGCTATTAGTGGATTTGGAGTGACTCTTTGTTGCATGTTGAGGTATTGTTATATGATCTATCTATGTTATTATTGTTGAGAGAACTTGCACTAGTGAAAGTATGAACCCTAGGCCTTGTTTCCTATCATTTCAATACCATTTACGCTCACTTTTATCTTTAGTTACCTTGCTGTTTTTATATTTTAAGATTACAAATACCTATATCTACCATCCATATTGCACTTGTATCACCATCTGTTCGCCGAACTAGTGCACCTATACAATTTACCATTGTATTGGGTGTGTTGGGGACATAAGAGACTCTTTGTTATTTGGTTACAGGGTTGCTTGAGAGAGACCATCTTCATCCTACGCCTCCCATGGATTGATAAACCTTAGGTCATCCACTTGAGGGAAATTTGCTACTGTCCTACAAACCTGTGCACTTGCAGGCCCAACAACGTCTTCAAGAAGAAGGTTGTGTAGTAGACATCAAGCTCTTTTCTGGCGCCGGTGCCGGGGAGGCTAGGTCAAGGGCACTCACTCACACCCCGTCAACTAAGATCTTTTCTGGCGCCGTTGCCGGGGAGGTGAGTGCTTGAAGGTATATCTTTAGATCTTGCAATCGAATCTTTTTGTTTCTTGTTTTATCACTAGTTTAGTTTATAAAAAGAAAACTACAAAAAAATGGAATTGAGTTTGCCTCATACGCTTTGTCTTTTTAATATCTTTCGTGAGTTTGATGAAAAGTAAAATTGTGCTCAAGTGCTAGAAGAAGAAATTTATAGAATGTTTGATACTAAATCTTTGAATGATGAGCATGATTGCAATGTTGTTAGTAATTCCTTGAATATCCATGATGCTAATGATATGCAAAGCCACAAGCTTGGGGAAGCTATGTTTGATGAATATGATATATTTTGTCTCCCAAGCTTTGATGAGCAAATTTATTTTGATGAAAGCATGCCTCCTATTTATGATGATTATATTGATGAAAGTGGGTTTGGAAGAGTGTCAACTTTAGGAAGTAGTGATCCCACTATTTTGGAGGATGTTGAATCTTATTGTGATGAATATGAAAGTGGATTTGGAAGAGTGTCAACTTTATTTAGTGATGATTCCACTATTTCGGAAGAGGTTCCAATTGATTATGAGAATAAAGTTGCTATCTATGATAATTATTGTGATGACTTGTATGCTATTAAGAATAATGATAACCATGAAACATGTCATCATGATTTTAGTTTTCAATTGGATTATGCCTCACATGATAATTATTTTGTTGAGTTTGCTCCCACTACTATTCATGAGAAGAAATTTGCTTATGTGGAGAGTAGTAAATTTTCTATGCTTGTAGATCATGAAAAGAATGCTTTAGGTGCTAGTTATATTGTTGAATTCATTCATGATGCTACTGAAAATTATTATAAGGGAGGAATATATGCTTGTAGAAATTGTAATAATGTCAAGTTCCCCCTCTATGTGTTGAAAATCTTGAAGCTATGCTTGTTTTACCTTCCTATGCTAGTTGATTATTCTTCCCATAAGTTGTTTGCTCACAAAATCCCTATGCGTAGGAAGTGGGTTAGACTTAAATTAGCTAGTCATATGCTTCATGATGCTCCCGTTATGTTTCAATTTTTATCTTTTATATGAGCATCATTGTCATCATCATGCCTAGCTAAAAAGGCATTAAGAAAAGCGCTTGTTGGGAGATAACCCAATATTTATCCTTACTGTTTTTGTGTGTTCACATGATTATTCTACTGTAGTAATCATGTTTTATAGCTTTTGTTTCAATAAAGTGCCAAGTAAGACCTTTAGGATAGCTTACGGTGATAGATGTGTTGATCCTGCTGAAAATCAGAAACTTTTGCACCCAGTAAATTAGTTTTGTCAATTCACAGAAATGTGCTTCTGATCTGATTCTTTTTGCTATGGATTGGTACACGAATTGGTTAGGACTTCCTATGTTGGTAGGATTTTTGGAGTTCCATAAGTATACGTTTGATACAGATTACTACAGACTGTTCTGTTTTTGACAGATTCTGTTTTCTACGTGTTGTTTGCTTATTTTGATGAATCTATGAGTAGAATCAGAGTGTATGAACCATAGATAAGTTGAAGTACAGTACATATTACACCCATATGAATTTAGAATGAGTTCATTACAGTACCTAAGTGGTGGTTTTATTTTATTATACTAACAGAGCTTACGAGTTTTCTGTTGAGTTTTGTGTTGTGGAGTTTTCAAGTTTTGGGTAAAGATTCGATGGACTATGGAATAAGGAGTGGTAAGAGCCTAAGCTTGGGGATGCCCAAGTCACCCCAAGGTAATATTCAAGGACAACCAAGAGCCTAAGCTTGGGGATGCCCCAGAAGGCATCCCCTCTTTCGTGTTCGTTCATCGGTAACTTTACTTGGAGCTATATTTTTATTCGCCACATGATATGTGTTTTGCTTGGAGAGTCATTTTCTTTTGTTAGTATTTGCTTTATGTTATTTAGAATAATGTTTTGCATCTTTAGTTTCAATAAAAAAGTCAAGGATAGCCTTTGACATGCTTATTTTGCTAGTATACATGTTGCTGTTTGAAAACAGAAAGTTTATCGCTGTTGTAAAAATTCCCTAGAAAAGTAAGAGCATAATATAATGTTGAAACTTTTTGCATAATGAGCTCTAATAAATTTACAGCAGTGGGAATTTGAGTTCATAATTTTTGGAGTTAGGGAAGTATGATGAATCCTGCATTATTTACAGACTGTACTGTTTTGACAGATTGATGTTATGTTTGCATTGTTTGCATATGTTTGCTTGTTTAATGATTCTATTTGAGGATAGGAGTGTTAAATATGCAGAGGCATTTAGTATGCAATGTGGAATAATAATTTTAGTGATTTGTTACAGTAGAAAATGAGAAGGTTTTGCATTGGTTTATACTAACCTATCTCACGAGTTCTTGTTGAGTTTGTTGTGGATGAAGCTTTTGATAAAAAAAGAAACCATGATATGAGAGGAATTAAGGAAAAAAGTTAAAGATTTGGGATGCCCAAGGCACCCCAAGATAATATTTAAAGAAGTCTCAAGCATCTAAGCTTGGGGATGCCCCGGTAGGCATCCCACCTTTCCTCTTCAACAACTATCGGTTAGTATCGGTTGAGCCTAAGTTTTTGCTTCTTCACATGAGTTGTGCTATCCTTGCATTGTAATTTTATTTTGTTTTGTTTGCTGTTCGAATAAGATACCAAGATCTGAAATTCTTAAATGGGAGAGAGTCTTCATATAGCTACATAATTATTTAGCTACTCATTGATCTTCGCTTATATCTTTTTGGAGTAGTTTGTCATTTACTCGTGTGCTTCACTTTTATCCTATGAGTAAATTGTTGAATGAGTTGATTGTCATGAATCTAAAATTATATATGCCTCATTTTCTTATCCCATGGGGAGTAATGACTTCATGTCTAAGAAGTAGAGGTTGTAAATTTATTGGAGGTTAGCAAGCATTGTATTGGTCATTTGAACAATTTCATGAAAGAATATTGAAGGAAGAGAGATTTCATATATAAATATACTATTATAGACATCTTTTATAGTTGGGAGCACTCATTAAGTATGACATGCTAAAGAGTTGATGTTGGACAACGAAGACAACGTAATGGTTTATGTTTTCCGACATCTCAGTTAAAGTATATTGTCATGGATCATTCAAACATGTTGAGCTTGCCTTTCCCCCTCATGCTAGCCAAAATTCCTTGCACCAAGTAGAGATACTACTTGTGCTTCCAAATATCCTTAAACCCAGTTTTGCCATGAGAGTCCACCATACCTACCTATGGATTGAGTACGATCCTTCAAGTAAGTTGTCATCGGTGCAAGCAATAAAAATTGCTCTCTAAATATGCATGACTTATTAGTGCAGAGATAATAAGCTTTGTACAAACTTGTTATAGAAGCAATAAAAGCGACGAACTGCATAATAAAGGTCCATATACAAGGGGCAATATAAAGTGACGTTCTTTCGCATTAAGATTTTGTGTATCCAACCCTAAAAGCGCATGACAAGCTCTGCTTCCCTCTGCGAAGGGCCTATCTTTTACTTTATGTCTTTTACTTTATGCAAGAGTCAAGGTGATCTTCACCTTTCCCTTTTTCATTTTATCCTTTGGCAAGCACTTTGTGTTGGGGTGATCCTGATATATATATATCCAATTGGATGTAAGTTAGCATGAACTATTATTGTTGACATCACCCAAAGGTGAATACGTTTGGAGGCAACATTATAAGCCCCAATCTTTCTCTGTGTCTGATTAAAACTTCATAACCATTAGTATTGCGTGAGTGTTAGCAATTGTAGAAGACTATATGATAGTTGAGTATGTGGAGTTTGTTATTCCTGCAAAATAAGATGAATTGCAATTGTTTGAATGACTGAGAATGAAGTTTGCTTGTTTTCAAGAAAGTTTATGGTCTACGCTTTGACATGTGAATTGTTTGTTACTTTATCGTGGGAAGTTTTATGAGATGAACTACAGTTATGACATATTATCATGCTAGAAAAGGTGATCGAAATTATCATTGATCAAACTTGTGCACCTTCTAGCATTCACACTTCATAAATTCTTTCTTTTATCATTTACCTACTCGAGGACGAGTAGGAATTAAGCTTGGGGATGCTGATACGTCTCCAACGTATCTATAATTTATGAACCATTCATGCTATATTACTATGTGTTTTTAGTGATTATGGGATTTATTATACACTTTTATATTACTTTTGGGACTAACCTATTAACCGGAGGCCCAACCCATATTGCTGTTTTATTGCTTGTTTCAGTATTTCGAAGAAAAGGAATATCAAACATAGTCCAAACGGAATGAAACCTTCGGCAACTTGTTTTTTTGGAAGATTGTCATCCAGGAGGCTTGGAGATCAAGTCAGAAGATCCTCGAGGTGACCAGGAGATAGGGGGCACGCGCCCCCCCTACAGGGCGTGGCCCCCTGTCTCATGGGCCCCTCTAGCACCTCCCGACCGACTTCTTTCGCCTATATATCCCTACGTACCCTAAAAACATCAGAAATCAAGATAAATCGGGAGTTCCGCCGCCGCAAGCCTCTATAGCCACCAAAAACCTCTCGGGAGCCCGTTCCGGCACCCTGCCGGAGGGGGAATCCATCACCGATGGCCATCTTCATCATCCCGATGCTCTCCATGACGAGGAGGGAGTAGTTCACCCTCGGGGCTGATGGTATGTACCAGTAGCTATGTGTTTGATCTCTCTCTCTCTCTCTCGTGTTCTCTCTCGTGTTCCCTCTATGGCATGATCTTGATGTATCCCGATCTTTGCTATTGTAGTTGGATCTTATGATGTTTCTCCCCCTCTACTCTCTTGTGATGAATTGAATTTCCCCTTTGAAGTTATCTTATCGGATTGAGTCTTTTATGAGAACACTTGATGTATGTCTTGCCGTGCTTAACTATGGTGACAATGGGATATCATGTGCCTCTTGATGTATGTTTTGGTGACCAACTTGCGGGTTCCTCCCATGAACTTATGCATAGGGGTTGGCACACATTCTTGACTCTCCGGTAGAAACTTTGGGGCACTCTTTAAAGTACTTTGTGTTGGTTGAATGAATCTGAGATTGTGTGATGCATATCGTATAATCATGCCCATGGATACTCGAGGTGACAATGGAGTATCTAGGTGACATTAGGGTTTTGGTTGATTTGTGTCTTAAGGTGTTATTCTAGTACGAACTCTTTTATAGATCGATCCGAAAGAATAGCTTTGAGGTGGTTACGTACCCTACCATAATCTCTACGTTTGTTCTCCACTATTAGTGGCTTTGGAGTGACTCATTGTTGCATGTTGAGGGATTGTTATATGATCTATCTATGTTATTATTGTTGAGAGAACTTGCACTAGTGAAAGTATGAACCCTAGGCCTTGTTTCCTATCATTGCAATACCGTTTACGCTCACTTTTATCTTTAGTTACCTTGCTGTTTTTATATTTTCAGATTACAAATACCTATATCTACCATCCATATTGCACTTGTATCACCGTCTCTTCGCCGAACTAGTGCACCTATACAATTTACCATTGTATTGGGTGTGTTGGGCACACAAGATATTCTTTGTTATTTGGTTGCAGGGTTGCTTGAGAGAGACCATCTTCATCCTACGCCTCCCACGGATTGATAAACCTTAGGTCATCCACTTGAGGGAAATTTGCTACTGTCCTACAAACCTGTGCACTTGCAGGCCCAACAACGTCTACAAGAAGAAGGTTGTGTAGTAGACATCAGACCCCTGTCCCAGCTGCAGCTTCTTTGTCTTGGGGCCGACCTCAGGAGGGAGGGCGCCGTCTTCGTCTTTGGGGTTCCCAACTACTGCAGCCTGGAAGGCGCGCTCGAGGGAGCACACTGCATACTTCTCTTGATAGGCAATCGTGATGATGCCGCCGCTTTCTGGCATCTTGAGGACGTTGTAGCCGTGGTGCGTGGCCGCCATGAACTTGGCCAGTGTCGGGTACTCGAGGATGGCGTTGTAGTGCAGGCAGATGTTGGCGACGTCAAAGTCCATGAGCTCAGTGCGGTAGTTGTTGTGCTCGCCGAAGGTGACAGGGAGGCAAACCTGCCCGATCGGGTGTGTCGAGTCGTCGGTCACTCATGAGAATGGCTTGGTGGGGTGAAGCTGGTAGTATGGCACCTGGAGCCTGTCGAACATCTGAACAGAGGGAACATTGAGCCCTGCTCCACCATCGATGAGCGTCTTGGTGACGACCACATTGCTGATAACGGGGGAGCAGAGCATGGGGAGCGCGCCAGCGGTAGCCGCACACTTGAGCCGGTCCGAGGAGTCGAAGGTGATGGCACACGTGGACCACTTGAGAGGGCGAGTTGCTTCAGGCTTGGGGAGCACTGCATTCACCTCCCGCGCAAACTGCTTGAAGACACGGTGGGAAGCCGGGGCCTATGAGCCGCCCAAGATGCAGGCAATGGCCCGAGGCTCCTGGAAGCCCCCACCCCCTCGTCCTAATGGTGATCTTCATTTCTCCTTGGCGGTGGAGGAAGAGGAGGCAAAGCTGCATTGCCCTGAGGTCGATCCTCACGAGGCTGCTCCCTCCAGTTGCCCTCGCGAGGCTGGTCCTGCCAGCGGTCCTCACGAGGCTGGTCGCGCCACTCCTGACGACGGTCGCGTCCATCCCAGCGTCCTCCACCTCGGCCTCCTCCACGAGCGTAGCCTCGATCATTGTGCTCGGGGCGTTGACCGAGGCGCCCGCCGCGGAGAGCCCTGAGCTCCTCGCAGTCGCTGGTGTTGTGGCTGTAGACGTTGTGGAAGGCGCAGAACGGCTGCTTGCCCTTGGACGACTCGGGGTGGTCACAGCCGCGCTTCGTCTCTGGCTCGGCGGCAAGCACGGCTGGCCCCTTGTGCTTCACGTCTTTGGTCTTGGTCTTCTTGTCTTCTGGATCAGCATCGGGGATCTCGAGGAGGGAGAGGCGCCCTTCCTCAGCCCTTGCACACTTATTAGCCATGTTGAACATCTCCAAAGCGGTGCAGAGATCCTCATGGATGGTGACCTCCTCCTTCATCTTGACATCATGGATGCCTTCGGTGAACGCGGAGATGATGGCCTCGTCCGATACCTTGGGAATCTTGAGGCGAACGTTGTTGAAGCACTGGATATACTTATGCAGGGTCTCTCCAGGTTGCTGCTTGACGCGGCGCAGGTCACCCATGGCCGGTGGACGGTCGTGAGTGCCCTGGAAGTTGGCGATGAAGCGACTGCGCATCTCCTCCCAGGAAGAAACCGACCCCTCGGTCAACATCTGTAGCCAAGAATGTGTGCCATCCTTGAGGGCCACCGGGAACCAGTTTTTCATGATCTTCTCATCATCGCTGGCTGCCTCGATGCTCAGCTCATAGAGCTAGAGGAACTCGGCGGGGTCGGCGGTGCCATCATAGCATGGTGGAGGTCGGGTTTGAACTTGCTTGGCCAGACGACGTTGCGGAGCTCCGGAGTGAACGCGCGGCATCCTGCCGTAGCCACCGGAGGTCGTCGCGAAGGTGGAACGTGATCCTGGTGCATGCGCACTGCCACCTCCTGAGGCGGCACGCGAGCCTGGTGCTGAGGTGCTGGAAGCACACACGCTTCTCCTTGGGGATGCTGCACCACCTGGCAGATCACGTTATCCCGAGCCGGCGCCGGGCGCTGCGGGTCGCGCCGTGGAGCCATACGCCTTGGCTCGACGATGGCGCCCTGGGCCGGAGGTGGTGGAGGAACCCCGTGCGCCATGTCGCCCACTGCAGGTGGTTGCTGACGCAGCGAGCGAGCCGTCCCATCGGAGCCCCCGTGTGCGACGCTGATGAGCTCGGCGATCGACTCGAGCCACTCCTCGTAGAGATCACCCACTGGGCAGTAGCAAAGAAGCTCCCGCATCGTGAGTAGGGCGGCCTACGCGTCCACCTGGCCATGACGTGCGTGATATGACGAAGCTACTGGGGTCAGTGACGGAGTCACGGTGCAGCCGTCACGGCGCATCGACGGCTGCAGCGATGAAGCTTGCTGCTCGTGCCCGGCAGGGCCCGTGGCTGCGTTGGACACCAGAGAAGGAGCGCGGCGGGCACGGCCGTCACCCGCCGGAGCCGTCTGAGCGACGCGGGCAGCGACTGCAGCATGACGCTCAGCGTGAGCCCAGTGCGCGTCGGCCATGGAGGTGTTGGAGCGGTGGTGGGTCGAACAACGAAAGAGAGGATCCGACGCATCCCTACCTGGCGCGCCAAATGTCGGATTTAGGGATCCACAAACCCTTGAGAGGTTCAAACTCTGCGGTGCGTGCGGAGATCTCAACCTACCCAGCCTGCCTACTCGCCATCCTCCTAAGCCTAGCGTGTCGAGCTCAAAGAGACACAAAGACACAAAGATTTATACTGGTTCGGGCCACCATTGTGGTGTAATACCCTAATCCAGTGTGGTGTGGTGGATTGCCTTGAAGGGCTATGGATGAACTGATACAGTGGATGAACAAGACTCGGGAGGTGAGATGTTCTTGAGCTGGTGAGGTGGTCTCCTTGTTCTGATTTCGGTCCCTTCTATGGTGGTGGCTAGTCCTATTTATAGTGGCCTTGGTCCTCTTCCCAAATATGAGCGGTAAGGGATTCCACAACGGCGGGATTTGATAGGGGACAAGTAGTATTGTCTATCCTGACAAAAGTAGCCTTCGCCTGCGAAAAGCCTCTGGTCGTGACGCTGTTGTGGGATTGTCGATGACCTCTTTTCCGTCCTGCTGTCCTGGCGGTCTTGGTCTCGTTGCACTGAAATGGAAACCTTTGGCTGATTCCTCGGGACTCCGTGCCTGTGGCTTGCCTCCCTTGCACCGGAGAGGAAACCTGCGCTCTGCGCCTGCCTGGCGCCCGCCTAGCGCCCGTCTAGCCTTGGTCGTCATGGCTCACGTTAGCTGAGCCTTGTGAGGTAGCTTGCATAGAACTCTGCGCCCCCCAGGATCCCTCCTGAGGAGGCCAACTCCTTCAGGGGTCTTGGCGTCATCCGCCTTGAGAGGCTTGGCCCCTTGCGAGGGTCTTGTGGTGTTGGTGTCGAAGCTGGGTCGTACGAGGCCGTCGATGAAGCCACGTGGTGGGCCGCAGGCAGGCAGGACTGGGTACCCCCGAATCCATGACACCGATAAATCCTTCACCACTGGTACTTCCTCCTGTACAACTCCTGATAAGGAATTTACTTGAGTCCTCCTCGGCGCATGCCGGGACACATACTTGATCCTTTTTCCTTCTGGGGTGGTGAGAAGAATTGATTTACTGGCGCAATTGATGTTTCCTTCAAACTTGGATAGCCAATCCATTCCGAGTATAACATCCAATCCTTGTGAGTCCAGAACAATTAGGTCGGTGGGGAAAACATGTCTACCTATGGTTAGTGGCAACTGATAGCATCCCCTACTAGCCATATACTCCGCTCCTGGGGAACTTACTAACATAGGTGACTTAAGGGCTATGGTTGGCAGGTTATATTTATCACAAATCCCCTTGATATATATGAATGTGATGCACCAGTATAAAAAAGAACAAGTGCGGTAAATGCATTAATCAAAAACTTACTGACAATTGCGTCGTGTTGATCCTCAATCTCCTCCATGCTGACGTGCTTCACCCGACCTTTGGTGAAGGGGTTGGGCTTCTTGGCAGAACCTCCATTGCCATTTACATTCTTCGCTTCAGGACATTCAGTGTCATAATGTCCAGTCTTCTGGCACTTGAAACAGGTAATGTGGCTCAGATCCATCTTGGCTGGTGTTGAAGGGTTGGAACGGTTCTGGCTGCTGCTTCCTCCATTCCCATTGCCATTCTTGGGGCCACTATGGTTGTGTGAACTCGCTCCATTGTGCGTATGTCCTCCATGGTTATGGCCTCCATGGTTGTGGTTATGTCCTCCTGAGTACGGGAATAGCGGGGCTTCTGCTGAGCTCCTGAACTATACCTCCACTGTCCATACTTCCTCTTGCGATTATCAATCTGTTGGTGCTTGCCTTCAATCATGAGAGCCCCGTCTACCAACTCCTGGTAGTTGATGAATGTTGCCACCATCAACTGCATGCTCAGCTAATCATTCAGTCCCTCCAGAAAATTCTCCTGCTTAGCGACATCTGTATCTACGTCAACAGGGGCATAGCATGCTAATTTGCTAAACTCATCCACATACTGGCCCACTGTACGTCCTCCTTGGCGCAAGTTGTGAAACTCACGCTTCTTCATGCTCATAGCTCCTCCTGAGACATGGGCAGTGCGGAAAGCCTGCTGGAACTGATCCCAAGTAACAGTGTTCAATAGGGTAAGTGGCGGTCAAATTCTCCCATCATGATGCTGCGGGTCCATCAAGCTGATGTGCGACAAAACGCAATCTCTCCGCATATGTGCGTCCTGCAGTGGTCAGCTCTCTTCCAATCTTGCGGAGCCAATCATCTGCAACAATCAGCTCGGTGCTACTAGAGAACACCGGCGGATTCAACTTTAGAAAGTGGGCTAGGTGATCAACAAGGGGTGGTGGTGGTGGGTCGTTGTTGTTGTTGCCTTGGTTCTAATTCTGAACTAATATCTTCATCAAGGCATTCTGCTGCTGGATCAATTGAGTGAGCTCTGGTGGGAAGGCAAATCCGTTGTCACATCTCAGAGGCATCTGATGGGTTAGAAGGGGTGAGAAAACATAATAGAATGAGGTCTAAAATAGATTCACTACCCATAATGCCCATAAGACAAACACAATCAATTTCACTTCAATCAATAGCACACAAGATCACACAATCGGTCTAACCTATGATTACAAACTCGATCGTTGCTAATTACTTAGAGGGAAATACTACTAATTACAATGGTGGTCATCTAGAAACTTTCATCAGAGGAAGACTCCATGATATCTGCTCTAGCTTCGTCAACGTAGTCGTCATTGCTGTCATCATTTGCATCACTATCCGTGTCGGTGTCATCCAGGACGATGTAGTCCTCCGAACGGATCTCCGTTGCTGTTTAATATTCTCCACTGATATTCCCATCTTCCTCTTCAGGTCTTCATGCTTCTCCAGTAGTATGGCAATCTCTTCCTCGTATCCATCGTGTGTAGACTTGAAATCCTCTTCTAGCTTGTTGTTTCTCTTCACCAGTTTTTTGATCTTCTTCATGTGAATAATTTGTTGATTCTCCTGTCGATGAATATGATCTCACATCTCTTGAATGTAGGATGCAATTGATCCATCCCTCCTGGTACGAATCATCTCCCATTTGTCATCTCGGCGGTCACATATTTGGTAAATGGTATTCTCTAGCTGATATGCGCTGCCATGCTCTTTCCTACACTCTAGCTTGGTGCATCGAGGTAGAAATCAATAGGCTCCGTTGTTGGTGCAAATGTCCTCCCAGGTACCCATACTTTGATCCTCCAGCGTTGTCGGATGTGGGGTTCCGGTAGACCCTTGAGGTTCGAACTTTGGGGTGCGCGTGAAGATCTTCCCCCTACCAATCCACGTCCAATCGCCTCACGAGAATCTAAGCTAAATCGATGAACAGCATGAGGGACACAAGATTTATATTGGTTCGGGCCACCATTGTGGTGTAATACCCTACTCCAGTGTGTGGTGTGGTGGATTTCCTCGGGGGCTCATGAAGAATAGTACAGGGGAAGAACAGCCTCGCGAGAGGTGTTCTTGAGCTGGTGTGGTGTTCTCGTAAGGAAGGATTCATCCCCTCTACTGTGGTGGCTATCCCTATTTATAGAGGCCCTGGTTCTCTCCCCAAATATTGAGCGGGAAAGGAGCCAACAACGGCCATTTCAAAAGGGAACATCTAGTACAAGTTATCCTGACTAAAGTTGGTCTTCGGCTGCCAAAGGCACTAGCGATGACGCCGTCTTGGGCTCCACGGTGACCTCCATCCTGCCGCTCTGCTGGTCTTGGTCTCGTTGCACCGAAACAGTAACCTTTGCCTGATGCCTCGGTACTCCACGCCTGTGCTTGCCCGCTTTGCACCAAAGAGGACACAAGGACACTACACAGGCCGGCGCCCGCTTGGTCTCGATCATCATGGCTTGCGTCACGGGCACCTCGCGAGGTACCCTTGCCTTGATCTCTCCGCCTCCTCACGAGCCTGCTTGGTGACGTCGCTCCTGAGGAAGCCTTGGGTCGTCCACCCCGCGAGGCCTGCCCCTCGCGAGGGTCTTGAGTTGCATTGATGAAGATGGGCCGTACTGGGCCACCACTTGAGCCACGCCGCAGGCCGCAGGCAGGCAAGTCTGGGGACCCCCATTCCCAGAACGTCGACGGTAGCCCCCGGGCCCAAGGCGCACTCGGACTTGGCTTAGTAGAGAAGCAAAGGGGAAAGTGCGGAGCGCCACAGGCCCCAACAGCCTGCGGCCTTGGGCGCCGCATGGCGGTTGATTGGACATGGGCGTCTCTGCTTCCCCACGCTGCCTCGGCAACTGCCCGACTGACAAAAAGGCTGGCCCAGGGCTAGGCTTACTTTCATTACTCTCATTCGCCCTGCTCCAGACCCCCTTTCTTGCTCTTCGCCCTCCTACTTCCGAAATCTCCATATTTGCATTAGCCTTTCATCTCCGGCGAGCAATGGCGCCCTGCAAGACCGCGGCTGGGGCTCCACCGGCCTGGTACTCGCCGGCTCTGGATCGTCCAATCATGACGGAGAAGAATCTCGCCCTCACGCTGTAACGCCCCGGATTCGTTGCGCCAGGTGTCCGCCAGTTTTCGCCGTCGTTGCCATGTCATTTGCTGGTGTGTTGCATTTTGCCATGTCATCATGTGCATTTCATTTTGCATACGTGTTCGTCTCGTGCATCCGAGCATTTTCCCCGTTGTCCGTTTTGCGATCCGGCACTCCTATGTCATCCGGCGTCCCTTTTTGCCTCTTCTCTTATGCGGGTGTTAAACTTTCTCGGAATGGACCGAGGTTTGTCAAGCGGCCTTGGTATACCACCGGTAGACCGCCTGTCAAGTTTCGTTCCATTTGGAGGTCGTTTGATACTCCAACGGTTAACCGGGTAACCGTAAAAGCCTCTGTTGTTTGCAGCCCAACACCCCTCCAAAGTGGCCCAAAACCCAGTAAACTCCCCCGAAAATCGCTCCTCATTTGGACTCTCCTAGCTCCCTAAACCTATAAATATGTGGCCTCCCCCGAAAATCCCGCAGTCCAAACCCTAAAAATCATCCCCGTCGCTCGCCGGACATGTCCGTCTCGAGGCGAACGAAGTCGCCGCCGCCGCCAGGCCAACCGCGCAGAGCCACGTGGCCCTGGCCATCGCGCGCCGCCCACGGCCCGCCAGCCCGCCGCCCGGCCCCAGCCCGCACTGCGTGCCGTCGCCTCCCAGCGTCTTTCGCGCCGCCGCCACCCGCCCGCCCGCGCCGCGCCGCCTCGCGCCAGCGCCTCCTCGTCCGGCGCCGCCCGCGACCCGTGCCCCTCCGTCGGGCGCCACCCGCGCCGCTCCGTACCTCCCTGCGGCGCCTTTCCGGGCCGCCGCGCCGAGCAGCGCCGCCATGCCAGCCAGCCTCCGCCGTCGCCACGCCGACCTATGGCCGGCCTCGCCCCGCCGAACTTCCCCGAGCGCCTCCCCGAGCCCATCTGCAGCATCTCCGGCGAGGCTCCAGTGCCGCCTCGATCCGGGCGCCGAGCCGGATCCAGATCTGAGAAGGTTGACTTCTTCTCCCCCAAAATCCACTAAGTCCCAGATTTTTGACATTATCATGCCATGTTCATTGCATCGTAACTCTGCGTCCGTAGCTCCGTTTCATGCGTGTAATATGTCAAATTGTTAGTCTCGACGAGTACTTTATTTCATTCCATTGCATCATTTTCATTTGAGCACATATTATGCCCGAAATGCTGTTGGAAGAGTGCATGTTGCTGTTAATCTGCTGAAACTGTTATAACATGCTCATTTGTCATTTTTGCCATGATTGATGTGTGCATCCTATGAGTGTGAGCTCTACATGTGTTTTGATCTATGCCATTCCATCTTTCCAGTGGTGCCATCCATGCATTTTTGTGTGTTGTGTACTGAGTGCATCGAGCTTGTTAAGTAGGGTACTTGTTGTTGCTGTTTTGCTAGGCTGATTCTGTTATATTTTGTTGCTATGTAAACATGCTTCTACTAGTTATTCTATGCATAATCTGGAGATGTTCACTAAGGATGCATTGTTGTACATGTCTTGCTCTATCCATTCATGCCCCTGGTTGCATTTATATACTAATTTAGCTTGTTGTTATCTTGCTCCAAACTTGCTAAATAATGTTGCTGTCAGCCTGTTAACATGGAGTTCAGTTTTGGCCATGTGCTTTTCTTGTGATCCATGCACCCTATGAACTTTCTATTGCCATGTTTAGCTTCATAAACATGTTTTATTACTGTTGGTTGCCTTGTCATGCCATGTATTGCTCTGTGGTGAGTGGTTCAAGCTCACCAACATGCCTACTTATTGTTGTTCCTGCCATGTATGAATTTGTCATATCTTTTGCCATGTTTACATGGGTGCCATCATATTTTCCGTGCCCTTTTGGCTCTTGGTAAGTAAGGGTCTTTTGTTCTATGCAATTAGTAGATTCATGCCATGACTTTGTTTACCATGATAAGTTCCTGTAGCATGTTGTTTGCTTGCTCTAAACATTGCAACCTGATGCTATTTCCTGATAAGTCTGAAACTGTTATTACTTGCAATCTTACCATGTCCTTTTGAGCATGTTCTAGTTGTTTCTGGAGATAGCTCAGTGTTCATGTTTTGTTATGCTTTAGCTGTACTACATGCTCATTCCCTTTGTTCTTATGTTGGGGTGCTGTAGTTTGTTGTTTTGATGCATCTAAGATGCCTAGTTGCTGTTATGGACAGATTGTTGCTATAACTTGTAGAGTGTATGTGTTGAACCGTTGCTCCGTTTTGAGTGTGCTCTATATGAAACTTGCTTGTTTTTGCATGTAGTTTCATATTATCATGTTGCATCCTTGTTTTGGTGTGTTTGCTTGATGTTTGTATGCATTTTGCATCAATGCCATGTTTAACTTGTTTTGCTCATATCTTCTAGGCCGTAGCTCCGAACTAAATGAACTTTATATGTAACTTGACAAGAATTTCGTGCAGATCCTCTTGGTGCTCCTTAACTTGCTGTTTAACAACTTCAACTTAATGGTTATTCAGTTCTGGAACCATTTCGAAATTTGCATATGAGGACTTACCGGAATTGTTATATGTTGTTCCCGGCCTCATTTAAACTTGCCTTGATGTGTTGTTCTTGTTTGCATCGTCTCTTGCCATGAGTACCTTCATGTAGCTTTGTCATGCATCATGCTTGTTGTGCATCATGTCTTGTTTTTGTGTGGTGTGTTTACCATGTTGTGTGCTTCTTCTCGATAGTTCCTGTTTCGTTGCGATCGTGAGGATTCGTTCGTCTACGCTTGGTTCGTCTTCGTGGCTTCATCCGTTCGTCTTCTTCATGGACTCGTTCTTCTTCCTAGCGGGATTTCAGGCAAGATGACCGCTACCCTGGATCTCACTACTATCATTGCTATGCTAGTTGCTTCGTTCTATCGCTATGCTGCATTACCTATCATTTGCTCTTCAAGCCTCCCAAATTGCCATGAACCTCTAACCTTTGACACCCGTCCTAGCAAACCGTTGTTTGGCTATGTTACCGCTTTGCTCAGCCCCTCTTATAGCATTGCTAATTGCAGGTGAAGTTGAAGATTGCTCCATGGTGGACAGGGTTATGTTGGGATATCACAATATCTCTTATATTATTAATGCATCTATATATTTGGTAAAGGGTGGAAAGCTCGGCCTTATGCCTGGTGTTTTGTTCCACTCTTGCCGCCCTAGTTTCCGTCATACCGGTGTTATGTTCCCGGATTTTGCGTTCCTTACGCGGTCGGGTGATTTATGGGTCCCCCCTGACAGTTCGCTTTGAATAAAACTCCTCCAGCAAGGCCCAACCTTGGTTTTACCATTTGCCTCATCACCACCTACTTTTCCCTTGGGAGTAATTAACCCAAGGGTCATCTTTATTATAGCCCCCCCGGGCCAATGCTTGTCTAAGTGTTGGTCCAGACTAGAGCACCGTGCAGGACCATCCCTTGGCAACTTGGGTTACGTCGGTACCTGTACGCTTCGCTTATCCGGTGTTGCCCTGAGAACGAGATATGTGCAGCTCCTATTGGGATGTCGGCGCATCGGGCGGTCTTGCTGGTCTTGTTTTACCATTGTCGAAATGTCCTGTAAACCGGGATTCCGAGACTGATCGGGTCTTCCTGGGAGAAGGAATATCCTTCGTTGATCGCGAGAGCTTATCATGGGCTAAGTTGGGACACCCCTGCAGGGTTTAAACTTTCGAGAGCCGTGCCCGCGGTTATGTGGCAGACGGGAATTTGTTAATGTCCGGTTGTAGATAACTTGACACCAGATCCGAATTAAAACGCATCAACCATGTGTGTAGCCGTGATGGTCTCTTCTCGGTGGAGTCCGTGAAGTGAACACGGTCTTTGGGTTATGTTTGACGTAAGTAGGAGTTCAGGATCACTTCTTGATCATTGTTAGCTTCACGACCGTTCCTTGCTCCTCTTCTCGCTCTCATTTGCGTATGTTAGCCACCATATGTGCTTAGTCGCTGCTGCAACCTCACCACCTTACCCCCTTCCTTTCCCATTAAGCTTTGCTAGTCTTGATACCCATGGTAATGGGATTGCTGAGTCCTTGTGGCTCACAGATTACTACAACAACAGTTGCAGGTATAGGTTATGCGATGATCCTGACGCGAGAGCGATGTTTGCTTGTTTTGGAGTTCTTCTTCTGCTTCCTCTTTGATCAGGGGATAGGTTCCAGGTCGGCAGCCTGGGCTAGCAGGGTGGATGTCGTTTGAGCTTCTGTTTGTGTTTCATCCGTAGTCGGATGTTGATCTTATGTATGTTGTATTGATGTATTCGTGTGGCATTGTATGCCTTTGGTATATATCCCCATCTATTATGTATTGTTGATGTAATGATATCCACCTTGCAAAAGCGTTTCAATATGCGGGTCTATCCTTGGTGGGACCTTCGAGTTCCTTTTGGATAGGGTCGCATATTGGGCGTCACAAGTTGGTATCAGAGCCTCGACCGACCCTAGGAACCCCCTTGATTGATCGTGTAGTTTGGCCGTTGTTGAGTCTAGAAGAAAACTGTTTTCTGAGTCTAGTTATATCGGAGAGTAGGAATTCTTCTTACTCCTCCGCCCCTTCGTCGCTCTGGTAAGGAATCTTGACGTAGGTGTTTTGAATTACTCCTCTTCCCATTCAAATTTTTCTTTAGGTTCACGCAGTTGGTTTTTCGTTCATTGGTTCTCAGCTCTTTTCATCCGGTGCATTTCTCGTCAAGTTGACTCGAGTCTCTTCATCTTTGAGTTCAATCCTCAGTTGTTTTTTTTCCACCTGCCCTCCCTTCTTCTTCTCAAATCCGGAGTCCATAATCGAGTATCCATCCTACTCGTGCGAAGCCTTTGCTTTCTTTCAACCGGTGTTTCCTCTTGAAGTAATTCATTAGTTTTCCCCTTCCAAGTTGCCTTTTTTCCGCCCTCCCACCCTCTCCTTCCTGGAACCTGAGTCTCTTTCGACCATCAATTCCATTCGTGTGGAGTCTCTTCAGTCTTCCCTCAATCATTTCAACCGGTGAATTCTCGTCTCGTTCGTCATTCTTCATCCCTTTCTTTTTCCGGTGCACTCAATTCAAGTTTTCGGTGTTGATCGTATTATTTTCCTTGGATCAAGTGTTTCCCTGCTCGTTCGCCCTCGCCAGTTTATCCTTCCGGAGTGTCCAAGACATCTCAAGAGATTCGTCTGTGTTCGTATTAATTCGAGGTTGTCACCTCATTCGAATATTTCAATCATTCCGGTGCATCATATATCTGTTCAATAATCCTTTCCAACGGTGTTATCTCTTCAGTGGGCCCTAACCCACAGGTCTTTTCCCAGGATCTTACCTGACTCTTCTAATTCTCCCAGGGGTTATTCTGAAATTCTTTTCAAGTCTGACATAAGTATGATTTCATCAGTCAGATGCTTTTCTAAGATCGATTTCAAAGCATTTTCATTGTTGGCTCAACCTCTTTGCTTTTCATTCTTCCGGAGCATCTCTCTAATTTTCATGGTGTTTCTCGTCGTCATTCTCAACTTTGAAGATCGAAGAAAGAGTTTTTCCTCTAAATCTTATCCGTTTTCCCGAAGATTCGTGGTTCTAGCTTCTTGTTATCCTCTCAAATTATTCCGTTTGTCAGATATTCTTTTCTTAACCACCCGGAGTATGTCAGGAGTTGTTTTTCCATTTCTTTTCACCGGAGGCCATCGTCCCAGAAGAATTCTTTGTCCTCAAATTTCAGCTACCGTTATCCAATTATCCCGGCACTTCGTTCAAGTGTTCTTTAATCAGCTCATGATCTCTTTGTTCTTTTGCATCTAAATCCCTTCTAACTTATTTGTTCTTCTAATTCTTCCCGGTGATCCATTCTCTTTCATCAGTCATTATCGAATTCTTACGGTGGTCCGTTCAAGATTCTTTTCCTTGTTTATCATATTAATTCATTCGTTCTTTCCAATCCTAACGGTGGTTCATGAAGACCTTCTCAAGTTTACGCTATATCCCTCTTAATCCTTTCTACAAGAATAAGTAGTATGCAAAATCCATTGCTTGTCATCAATTTAATTTGATGAAGGATAAACATACAATAAATCTTATTCTTATTTCATCTGAGTGATTAATCCCTTCCTTCAGAGTTTGTTCTTGATGAATAAATTCTAGTTCCAAGTGTTTTCATCTTTTCTTTTCCCGGAGTGCAAATTTCCTCGGCCATGTCGTCGGAAACTCCATCTAAATCACTACAAGGCTCATCTTATTCTTTGATCCTTCATTTCTATCTCATCATCCTTTTGTCACCGGAGTTCTTCATGGTGGTTCTTCATGATTTAATTCATTGCTCGAGAGTTTATCAAGATTTTGTTCAAAGAGCTCAAGTATCTTCTTCTTGTTGCTTCCCGAGGTGCTCATTCTTTCAATTCTCCCAGAGGCATTGCATGGTTCTCTCGTCAGTGTCATTCCATCTTGTCAAGTTCATGTTCTAATCCTTCCTTTTTCAGTCGGAGTGCCGCCTAAATCCTTTCAGTCTTATTCGTTTCTTATCTCGTTCTAACCAGAGTGGTTTCATAGTCTATCTTATTTCGTGAGCTTTCGATTCTCGTCTTTCTCCTCGTTCCTCTCTTCTTCTCGAGTGCTCTCGATTCTTTGCTTCTTCTCTTGAGTTTTTGTTTCACCTCATCCCTTTTCCCTTCCGTCTCGGTCCTAACATCTCGGGACGAGATCTCTTGTTAGTGGAGGAGTGTTGTAATGCCCCGGATTCGTTGCGCCAGGTGTCCGCCAGTTTTTCGCCGTCGTTGCCATGTGATTTGCTTGCGTGTTGCATTTTGCCATGTCATCATGTGCATTTCATTTTGCATACGTGTTCGTCTCGTGCATCCGAGCATTTTCCCCGTTGTCCGTTTTGCGATCCGGCACTCCTATGTCATCCTGCGTCCCTTTTTGCTTTTCTCTTGTGCGGGTGTTAAACTTTCTCGGAATGGACCGAGGTTTGTCAAGCGGCCTTGGTATACCACCGGTAGACCGCCTATCAAGTTTCGTTCCATTTGCAGGTCGATTGATACTCCAACGGTTAACCGGGTAACCGTAAAAGCCTCTTTTGTTTGCATTCCAACACCCCTCCAAAGTGACCCAAAACCCAACAAACTCCCCTCCATGCTCTCGGTCGTTCGATCACGATCGTGTGGGCGAAAACAGCTCCTCATTTGGACTCTCCTAGCTCCCTCTACCTATAAATATGTGGCCTCCCCCGAAAATCCCACAGTCCAAACCCTAAAAATCATCCCCGTCGCCCGCCGGACATGTCCATCCCGAGCCGGACGAAGTCGCCGCCACCGCCTGGCCAACTGTGCAGCGCCACATGGCCCGGCCACCTCACAGCGCCGCCCATGCCCGCCAGCCGCCCGGCCCCAGCCCCCGCCCAAGCCCGTCGCCTCCCAGCCTCACGCAAGCCCATGCGTCCCGCCCGCCCGGCGCACCGCCGCCGCCTCGCCCAGCGCCTCCTCATCCTGGCGCCACCAGCGCCCGCGCCCTCGCCGGGCGCCACCCGACACTGCTCAAGGCCTCCCTGCCGCGACTCTCCAGCCGCCCGTGCCCGGCCGCGCCGCCCGCGCCCAGCCCTGCCTCCGCCATCGACGCGCCGACCTCCGGCCGGCCTCGCCCCGCCGGACTTCCCCGAGCGCCTCCCCGAGCCCATCTCCAGCATCTCCGGCGAGGCTCCGGCGCTGCCTCGATCCAGGCGCCGAGCCGGATCCAGATCTGAGAAGGTTGACTTCTTCTCCCCCAAAATCCACTAAGTCCCAGATTTTTGACATTATCATGCCATGTTCATTGCATCATTTTCATTTGAGCTCATATTGATGCCCGAAATGCTGTTGGAAGAGTGCATGTTGCTGTTAATCTGCTGAAACTGTTATAACATGCTCATTTGTCATTTTTGCCATGATTGATGTGTGCATCCTATGAGTGTGAGCTCTACATGTGTTTTGATCTATGCCATTCCATCTTTCCAGTGGTGCCATCCATGCATTTTTGTGAGTTGTGTACTGAGTGCATCGAGCTTGTTAAGTAGGGTACTTGTTGTTGCTGTTTTGCTAGGCTGATTCTGTTATATTTTGTTGCTATGTAAACATGCTTCTACTAGTTATTCTATGCATAATCTGGAGATGTTCACTAAGGATGCATTGTTGTACATGTCTTGCTCTATCCATTCATGCCCCTGGTTGCATTTATATACTACTGTAGCTTGTTGTTATCTTGCTCCAAACTTGCTAAATAATGTTGTTGTCAGCCTGTTAACATGGAGTTCAGTTTTGGCCATGTGCTTTTCTTGTGATCCATGCACCCTATGAACTTTCTATTGCCATGTTTAGCTTCATAAACATGTCTTCTTACTGTTGGTTGCCTTGCCATGCCATGTATTGCTCTGTGGTGAGTGGTTCAAGCTCACCAACATGCCTACTTATTATTGTTCCTGCCATTTATGAATCTGTCATATCTTTTGCCATGTTTACATGGGTGCCATCATATTTTCCGTGCCCTTTTAGCTCTTGGTCCGTAAGGGTCTTTTGTTCTATGCAATTAGTAGATTCATGCCATGCATTTGTTTGCCATGATAAGTTCCTGTAGCATGTTGTTTGCTTGCTCTAAACATTGCAACCTGATGTTATTTCCTGATAAGTCTGAAACTGTTATTACTTGCAATCTTACCATGTCCTTTTGAGCATGTTCTAGTTGTTTCTGGATATAGCTCAGTGTTCATGTTTTGTTATGCTTTAGCTGTACTACATGCTCATGCCTTTTGTTCTTATGTTGGGGTGCTGTAGTTTGTTGTTTTGATGCTTCTAAGATGCCTAGTTGCTGTTATGGACAGATTGTTGCTATAACTTGTATAGAGTGTATGTGTTGAACCGTTGCTCCGTTTTGAGTGTGCTCTATATGAAACTTGATTGTTTTTGCATGTAGTTTCATATTATCATGTTGCATCCTTGTTTTGGTGTGTTTGCTTGATGTTTGTATGCATTTTGCATCAATGCCATGTTTAACTTGTTTTGCTCATATCTTCTAGGCCGTAGCTCTGAACTAAATGAACTTTATATGTAACTTGACTAGAATTTCGTGTAGATCCTCTTGGTGCTCCTTAACTTGCTGTTTAACAACTTCAACTTACTGGTTATTCAGTTCTGGACCCATTTCGAAATTTGCATATGAGGACTTACCGGAATTGTTATATGTTGTTCCCGGCCTCATTTAAACTTGCCTTGATGTGTTGTTCTTGTTTGCATCGTCTCTTGCCATGAGTAGCTTCATGTAGCTTTGTCATGCATCATGCTTGTTGTGCATCATGTCTTGTTTTTGTGTGGTGTGTTTACCATGTTGTGTGCTTCTTCTCGATAGTTCCTGTTTCGTTGCGATCGTGAGGATTCGTTCGTCTACGCTTGGTTCGTCTTCGTGGCTTCATCCGTTCGTCTTCTTCATGGACTCGTTCTTCTTCCTAGCGGGATTTCAGGCAAGATGACCGCTACCCTGGATCTCACTACTATCATTGCTATGCTAGTTGCTTCGTTCTATCGCTATGCTGCGTTACCTATCATTTGCTCTTCAAGCCTCCCAAATTGCCATGAACCTCTAACCTTTGACACCCATCCTAGCAAACCGTTGTTTGGCTATGTTACCGCTTTGCTCATCCCCTCTTATAGCGTTGCTAGTTGCAGGTGAAGTTGAAGATTGCTCCATGGTGGACAGGGTTATGTTGGGATATCACAATATCTCTTATATTATTAATGCATCTATATATTTGATAAAGGGTGGAAGGCTCGGCCTTATGCCTGGTGTTTTGTTCCACTCTTGCCGCCCTAGTTTCCGTCATACTGGTGTTATGTTCCCGAATTTTGCGTTCCTTACGCGGTCGGGTGATTTACGGGACCCCCCCTGACAGTTCGCTTTGAATAAAACTCCTCCAGCAAGGCCCAACCTTGGTTTTACCATTTGCCTCACCACCACCTACTTTTCCCTTGGGAGTAATTAACCCAAGGGTCATCTTTATTATAGCCCCCCCGGGCCAATGCTTGTCTAAGTGTTGGTCCAAACTAGAGCACCGTGCGGGACCATCCCTTGGCAACTTGGGTTACATCGGTACCTGTATGCTTCGCTTATCCGGTGTTGCCCTGAGAACGAGATATGTGCAGCTCCTATCGGGATGTCGGCGCATTGGGCGGTCTTGCTGGTCTTGTTTTACCATTGTCGAAATGTCTTGTAAACCGGGATTCCGAGACTGATCGGGTCTTCCTGGGAGAAGGAATATCCTTCGTTGATCGCGAGAGCTTATCATGGGCTAAGTTGGGACACCCCTGCAGGGTTTAAACTTTCGAGAGCCGTGCCCGCGGTTATGTGACAGATGGGAATTTGTTAATGTCCGGTTGTAGATAACTTGACACCAGATCCAAATTAAAACGCATCAACCATGTGTGTAGCCGTGATGGTCTCTTCTTGGTGGAGTCCATGAAGTGAACACGGTCTTTGGGTTATGTTTGACGTAAGTAGGAGTTCAGGATCACTTCTTGATCATTGTTAGCTTCACGACCGTTCCTTTGCTCCTCTTCTCGCTCTCATTTCCGTATGTTAGCCACCATATGTGCTTAGTCGCTGCTGCAACCTCACCACCTTACCCCCTTCCTTTCCCATTAAGCTTTGCTAGTCTTGATACCCATGGTAATGGGATTGCTGAGTCCTCGTGGCTCACAGATTACTACAACAACAGTTGCAGGTACAGGTTATGCGATGATCCTGATGCGAGAGCGATGTTTGCTTGTTTTGGAGTTCTTCTTCTGCTTCCTCTTTGATCAGGCCATAGGTTCCAGGTCGGCAGCCTGGGCTAGCATGGTGGATGTCGTTTGAGCTTCTGTTTGTGTTTCATCCGTAGTCGGATGTTGATCTTATGTATGTTGTATTGATGTATTCGTGTGGCATCGTATGCCTTTGGTATGTATCCCCATCTATTATGTATTGTTGATTTAATGATATCCACCTTGCAAAAGCGTTTCAATAAGCGGGTCTATCCTTGGTGGGACCTTCGAGTTCCTTTTGGATAGGGTCGCATATTGGGCGTGACACACGCGCCAGATGGCGGCGGCACGAGACTGCGCTCCGGCTCGGCTCCGCCCAGCCAGAGGACAAGGGGAGCACCTTCTACCCCCCCTTCATGAGCGCTATCATCGCTGGTCTGGTGCCTCCTTTTTCTGAGTTCTTCCTTGCTGTCCTCCGCCAATATCAGCTGCATGCTCTGCATATCCACCCCAACTCCATTCTCCTCCTGTCGATCTTCGCCTACTACTATGAGGCACACGTCGGGGTGATGCCCTCCGTGGCCTTGCTGCGCCACTTCTTCCCCCTCCGGGTCACTAGCGCCAATATCTCGGCGTGTGCAGGCTTTGTCGCGTACTCCAAAGCCAACGTGATCTCGAAGGCCGGGAAGAGGGCCGACAGCTTCCGAAGCAAGTGGGTCATGGTGGACGCCCGATGCACCAACTCTCTACTGGAGCTGCCCACGGAGCAGCCCCAGGCTGTCGAGGCGTGGACTTACGCAAAGCTCGACGACTGGCGGGCGAAGCTGGTGCTGGAGAAGATGAACACTGACCTGAGGCCGGGCAATCTGAGGGCGCCGAAGCTGACCGGGGCCACGCTCCTGAGGGAGTTCCTGTCGCATCGGGTGGCCCCTCTTCAGGCGCACTCGCGCCAACTCTGGAGACTCGAGGATGCAGACGCCGTCCTCCGCCTGACCTCGACTGCCCTGGCTGATGAGGATCTGACCGCAGCCCTCCGCTTCCTGGTCGGGGAGGACGTGGCAAGCCCGGAGTGCGCTCCGGTCCCCTTGTTCCTTGGCGACGACTGGGAGCGGGTGGTGGACACCATGCCCACCTTCGACGGGGTCGGCTAGGTGCCGGCGGAGGCCCTTGATGGCCAGGCGGCGACGGTGATGGTGGAATTATCTTCTGATGATTTCGGCGGGGGAGAGGAGGAAGACGATGAGGTGGAGGAGGAGCGTGACTCGGAGGCGACCATCGAGGGGATGGGGGAGACTTCCCCCTGCCGCAGGTCCATCGCCCTCCGCTCCTTGCCAGACAATGACGAGGCCGGCGCCAGGCGAGCGGGAGAGGACCCGCCCTTGATCCCGAAGAAGGACAGGTCGGGGCTGATCTCCCGAGGGTCTACTCCAGCCCTGGTGCCGCCCGAAGCCAGCTCTAGCCCTTCTAGTGTGCCTTCCTCTGCTGCTGGACCTCCCGAGGCTGAGCCCCACAAGAGGCTCTCGGGCTTCAAGCTTGGCCGGAGGCCGTGGGACCCCGAGGCAGCCGACCAGTAAGTACTCAAACTCCGCTTTGCCCCTGTTTTTGCCGTCGAGGACTAACATCCCTTATTTGGGTAGGCCGCCACCTGCGGCGAAGAGGCTGAAGGGAGACACGGCGACCCCGCTTGGGGCGGGCTCACCTGCCGTGGCCGCACCTTCACTCGCGGGAAAGGGAGGCAGCGGGGCTCGCACTTCCCCTGCCCGATCGTCCTCGCGAGGCCAGGAGGGACGCCCTGGCGGGGAGCCAGCCCCCATGGGCCCGCTGACCCTGGAGGCGCCTGCGCTTGATGCTGTCGCCAAAGTTGTCAAGGCTCGGGATGTCCCTGCCTCCAAAGCTGTGATCACGCTGCCGTCTTCTCCTCCTACTCCCCCGAATCCCGTCTCCTCTGCCTCCTCCGTCGCCTTGGACCGCGCTGCCGACGAGCTGAGTCGGCTGCGAGAGGATCTTCAGGGCGCCGACCCCCGCCTGGTGGCCGGGCTCCTGGAGCTGGTCTTCGGCTGGGTTTGCTCTGATGCTTCGGTCTGAGCGGCGCTGAGCCAGGCTGTGACGGCTTCCGAGGAGGAGAAGCAAGTCACCTCGCAGGCCATAGCCGCTCGCGACGCGGCATTGAAGGATGCTTCAATTTTCAAGGGCCACTACAAGACGCTGGAGGGCGAGCTGCAAGAGCTGTGTGATGAGGTCACCAAGGAGGTTCGCGACCGTCAGTCGAAGGAGGAGGAGATGAAGGCTCGGGAGGCTGCCGTCAAGGACCGCGACGCCGAACTCTCAGCTGATCGCGGCCGGCTGGAGATGTTGGAGCAGATGCTAAAAGCGGAGAGGGTTGAGCTAGACGCCAAGGCGAAGGTCTTGGCCGAGGATCGCGCGGCCTTCACGGGTTATGAGGTGAGGGCTCGCACGGTGCTGAAGACGCTTTATGAAGAGGGCCTGGAGAAACCGCTGGCCGGAGCCACGGAAGGCCCCGCCAAGCTAGTTCCCTTCCTGGTCGAGGCGCTTGAGGAGGTCATGACCGGCATCGGCCCCATGGCCGAAGTTTAGGCTCGCGTCCTTTCCTCTGCAGCGCTGACGCGGATCCTCAGCCATGTCTACCTCCGCAACCCCGACGCCAACCTTGATGACCTGCTGGAGCCTCTGGATGCCAAGCGCTCCGCCGCTGCTGCCGAGGCCGTGAAGGGCTGAGCGGAGGCCTTGCTGGAGAAGTTCCGCGCCTTCAACACCGCGCCCAAGTGAGGCGCTGCTGGCTCCGCGGCCTCGGGGGGTGGAGCTGACAAGCGCAACTCCACCACGAGCGGCGGCGTGCCCCAGGGGTGATCTTCTTGTGGCTTCTTTCCTGCTTCGATTCCTGCAACATGCACCATGCCTCGTGGAGGCGTTTAAACTTGTGTTTGGTATTGTGAGAACAATTTTTGGTCTGTAATATTTGCTTCTGAATTTGCTAGATTTTGCGGTTTCCTTCCTATTTTCTTGTATTCTACGTCGGCAGGGCCCGGCCCTACGCATACCTCAGCCGCCGTTAGCCCCGACCGGATCACCAGGACGGGACTAAGGAGTGAGGGGCTACATGGCAAGTTAGGCTCCTGAGTCGCGATGCTCAGGAGTCCTCCTTGACGCGCAAACAACAAATAGGGAGGGGGTGTAGGAGAGGATCTGTCGTTCTACGTCAGCAGGGCCCGGCCCCACGCATACCTCGACCGCCGTTAGCCTTTCAGAACTAAGGAGTGAGGGGCTACGTGACCAGTTAGTCTCCTGAGTCGCGATGCTCAGGAGTCCTCCTTGACGCTCAAACGGTCTTTGTACCTTGGCTTCGCCCAGGGAGGGGCACGCGACGACCAGGTCCGTAGGATCTGGCTGGGTGGCTGTGCTCGGGTGTGACCCGGCGCAGCCCCCGTGCCCAGCCCCCTTGCATGGTGTTCCCGAGGGGAGGCGTTGCGATGAGGCTAGACATTGAGCTCTGGGATCCCTGAGGTTGATACAGCCGTGGGCTGCCCTCAGTTGTTTATCACCAGTGCGGAGCATAGCGCTTCCGTATTTGTACGGGCATAGCCGCTCCTCGGCAGTGTCGTCAGCCAGCGCGGAGCATGGTGCTTCCACTGGTACGTGGGAGGGGGGCCCCTCCGAGAGGAGCTCCCGGGGCGTGTACATCCCCGCCCTGACACATGGCTGGCACAGTAGGGATAGACGAGGTGTATCTGGGCACTCATGAGCCAGTGCGGGACTCACGAGGCCCTACCTCAAGGCGGGTTGCACCTAATCTTGAGCCTTAGGCGTTTGAGTGTTCCTGCATGAGGGTTAGATGCAAACACTCTACGTTCTCAGGTGTCGGCCCTCGAGCAGAATCAGCTGCCGCTGGTATGCCAGGTCGCAATGCCGTGGACAAGGCCAGGGGTTGAGGGCTGGAGAGCCAGTAGGAGCTCCTGAGTCGTGATGCTCAGGCGCCCCCTTTAACGTGCAAGCGATTTGCATGAGGGAGAAAAAGGGGCCGCAACGGGCGAGAGGTGATAATCATAGGCAAGTTGAGCATGAAAAGGCAATCCAACTTACATAGATGCAAGGAAAGGCACACACCAGTGGGTCAGGCCCGAGCGGCTTGGGGATGATGCAGCCCGAGGGGCGCCCCCAACAAGGTAAGCTGAAGACATAAGCAGAATGGATACATGCCGCGGGGACAGACCAACGCGACCTGGGAATGATGCAGCCCTGAGGACGCTCCCAGCTGAAATGAAACTCGAAGGATGTCACCTGATACCATTGCTGAGCGATTGTTGGAGTAGCTGACGGTGCGCGGTGAGGAAGCCAATCCTCATGAGCCTTTGGAACTCTGAGCCTCGGGAGGCTCTGGAGGCCCGGGCGGGTCGGTGAGGTCCATCTCCACTTCCTCTAGGAACGCGCGGTGCCTGGCCATCTGAGCCTCCAGAATGCTCCTCATCAGACGTTGGTGAGCAGCAGCCGCGTTCGGCAGGCCGAAAGACATGCGAACGTAGCTGTGAGGTGGACCCTCGCAACGTCCGACCCACGAAGGCCAGAAGCGCTCCTGAGACGTGACTCATTTGAGCCATGGGTAGTCGACGCAGACGCGCAGCCCGCCATCCTCGCCTGGATGGGGAGCTACGCTGGGTAGGCGGCGGCTGCCGCGCATGACTCTCGACTCCTGCAGCTCCCGAGTGACCTTGGCGATGAACTCCTGAGGGTTGGGCCCTCCTTTGCCTTATGCCCTCTTGAGGGAAGCGTGCCAAGAAGCACGCCTCCAAGTGGTGCCCGAGCACCTCCCTCGTGATCATGGAAAAGTCAGTGGCCCTCCAGGAGAGAGCCCCCGAGCCTTGCCCGAGGAGGGCGCCGGGCGTGCCTTCCTATGCGGCGGAGGGCGGGGCCCCTTGGATGGGCGCAGATCCTAATGCGGTGCCACCAGAGGTGCCTGCCTCCTGAGGCCTTGAGCTGGGTGATGTCTTCTTCTTCTTGGGAGCTGCTTCAAGGAGGATTCCACTCTTGCTGTCTGGGTCCTCGATTGACGTGGCTTGGAAGGCGCGCTCAAGAGAGCACACCACATCCTTTTCTTCACAGGGGACCGTGATGACTCCGCCACTCCCTGGCATCTTGAGGATGTTGTAGCCATGGTGAGTCACTGCCATGAACTTGGCCTGGGCTGGATATCCGAGGATGGCATTGTGTAGCAGGCGAATGTGGGCAACGTCAAAGTTAATGAGCTTGGTATGGTAGTTCTTGCACTTTCCAAATGTGACAGGGAGGCGGACCTGCCCTGTCGGGATAGTGGAACCATCAGTGACTCCCGAGAAAGGCTTGGTCGGCTGAAGCTGATCATATGGCACTTGGAGATTGTTGAACGTCTTGAGGACAGGACGTTGAGCCCTGCGCCGCCGTCGATGAGGGTCCTGGTAACTTGCACATTGCTGATGACTGGGGAACATAGCATTGGGAGGACACCAGCTGTTGCCGCGCACTTGAGCTGATCCGCTGAGCTGAACGTGATGGCGCACGCGGACCACCTGAGAGGACGTGTGGCCTCGAGCTTGGGGAGGACTGCATTCACCTCGCGAGCAAATTGCTTGAAGATGCATTGAGAGGCTAGGGCCTGGGCACCGCCCAAGATGCAAGCGATAGCACGCGGCTCCTGGAAGCCCCCAGCCCCCTCGTCCTGATAATGTTCATCATTCCTTCTTGGCGGTGGTGGCAGAGGAGGAAGGCCTACGTTGCCTTGTGGGCGATCCTCACGAGGCTGATCCCTCCAATCCACCTCGCGAGGCTGGTACTGCCAGTCGTCCTCGCGAGGACGGTCACGCCACCCTTGGCGAGGGCCATGGTCGTCCCATCGTCCTCCACATGTTCCTCCGCCTCAGCCGTAGCCCCGATCGCTGTGCTTGGGGCGTCGACCGACACGGCCTACTCGCACGGCTCTGAGCTCTTGGCATTCGTTGGTGTTGTGGGTATGGGGATCTTGGTACACACAGTATCGGCTGCCCTTGGACAACTCCGGCTGGTCCCTGCCGTGCTTCGTATCCGGCTCTGCTGTGAGCACAACTGCTCCCTTGCACTTCACATCCTTGGCCTTGGCTTTCTTCTCTTCTAGATCTGTAGCTGGGAGCTCGAGAAGGGAGAGGCGTCCCCCGTTAGCCCTTGCGCACTTGGTCACCAGGTTGAACAGCTCTAGAGACATGCACAGATCTTCGTGGATCGCCAGTTCCTCCTTCATCTTGACGTCGAGGACGCCATCAGAGAACGCCGAGATGATGGCCTCCTCGGTCACCTTGGGAATCTTGAGGCGAGCGCTGTTGAAGCGTTGGATGTACTTCTGCAAGATCTCTCTGGGATGCTGCTTGATGCGGCGCAGGTCACCCACGGCCAATGGACGGTCGCGGGTGCCCTGAAAGTTGGTGATGAAGCGGGTGCACATCTCGTCCCAGGAGGGGATCGTGCCAGGAGGCAGGTTCAGGAGCCAGGTGCGGGCACCGTCCTTGAGCGCCATAGGAAACCAGTTCGCCATGACCTTTTCGTCCCCGTTGGCCGCTTCGATGCCCAGCTCGTAGAGCTGCAGGAACTCCGCAGGGTCGGCAGTGCCATTGTAGCGAGGAGGCAGGTCCGGCTTGAACTTGCCCGGCCAGGCGACACTGCATAGCTCGATGGTGAAGGCACGGCAGCCTGTAGTTTCCACCGGAGCTCTCTGCTGACGCGGGGCTTGCTGCTGGGGATTCCCGCGCGCCGCTGCCAGGAGCAGCGCGGGGTCTTGACATGCTGGCGCAGGGATGCGGTCATGGCATGTCGGTGCAGGAAGCACGCGAGCACCTTCTTGGGGACGAGGGATTTCTTGGCAGCTCCTTTCTTGTCGCGCGGGCGCTGGACGCGGTGGATCTCGTCCATGGGCCACGTGCCTTGGAGCCAGGGTGCCTTCTTGGGGAGGAGGTGATGGAGGCACCTCCTGAGCTGCATCACCCGCACAGGACGGAGGGTAAGGCAGCGAGAGGGACGGCGCGGGGGAGCCCCCTGCGGCGCTGACGAGCTCGATGATGCGAGCGAGCCACTCCTCGTAGAGGTCGTCAACGGGACGGTAGTGGAGGAGCTCACGCACCAGGAGCAACGCGGCGTGCGCGTTCGTGGGAGTGCGACGGGCGTGCGACGAGGAACCAGCTGGGGTCAGTGACGGGGTGGCAGTGCGGCCTTCCCGCCGCACCGACGGATGCAGCGACGAGGCCTGCTGCTCGTTCCCCGTCAGGCCGGTGGCGGCGTTGGCGGCAGGCGACGGAGAACGACGGGGACACTCGCTGACGGGGGCCGTCTGGGCGACGCGGGCATCGAGAGCGGCCCGACGCTCGGCGCGAGGCCGGCGAGCGTCAGCCATTGACACGACGGACGATCGAACACGGAACAACGGAAGAAAGATTCCAGCGCACCCCTACATGGCGCGCCAGATGTCGGATGTGGGGTTCCGGCAGACCCTTGAGGTTCGAACTCTGGGGTGCGCACGAAGATCTTCCCCCTACCAATCCGCGTCCAATCGCCTCGCGGGGATCTAAGCTAAATCGATGAACAGCACGAGAGACACGAGATTTATACTGGTTCGGGCCACCGTTGTGGTGTAATACCCTACTCCAGTGTGTGGTCTGGTGGATTGCCTCGGGGACTGATGAAGAACAATACAGGGGAAGAACAGCCTCGCGAGAGGTGTTCTTGAGCTGGTGTGGTGTTCTCGTAGGGAAGGATTCGATCCCCTATACTATGATGGTTACCCCTATTTATAGAGGCCCTGGTCCTCTTCCCAAATATTGAGCGGGAAGGGAGCCAACAACGGCCATTTCGAAGGGGAACATCTAGTACAAGTTATCCTAACTAAATTTTGTCTTCGGCTGCCAAAGGCACTAGTGATGACGCCGTCTTGGGCTCCATGGTGACCTCCATCCTGCCGCTCTGCTGGTCTTGGTCTCGTTTCACCGAAACGGTAACCTTTGCCTGATGCCTCGGTACTCCACGCCTGTGCTTTCCCCCTTTGCACCAAAGATGAAACAAGGACACTACGCAGGCTGGCGCCCGCCTGGCGCCCACCTAGTCTCGATCGTCATGCCTTGCGTCATAGGCACCTCACGAGGTACCCTTGCCTTGATCTCTCCGCCTCCTGCGAGCCTGCCTGGTGAGGTCGCTCCTTAGGAAGCCTTGCGTCATCCGCCCTGCGAGGCCTGACCCCTCGCGAGGATCTTGAGTTGTGTTGATGAGGATGGGCCGTACTGGGCCACCACTTGAGCCACGCCGCAGGCCGCAGGCAGGAAAGTCTGGGGACCCCCGTTCCCAGAACGCCGACAAGCGCTCCTCTTCCGGTTCAGATGTAGAGAAAGTCCCTGTGAAGCTTGGTAGTCCGATGTTCAAATACTTAGTGACTTCCTTTAAGTGCTTCACAAAAGGGGTGTCATCATCCGGCTGAGTGAACTTGTTCCTGGGATCCGCGATCTATAGAGTAGAAATAGAGGAGAATTAGAAATGAGTAGAGAAGAGAAATCCTGTGGCTCATTCTAGTGGTCACGTCCTACAGTCAGCGTGTGCTCTGAAACCATCTTGTAGAGACCAGACCTCAAATGGTCAAGTCTCTGTGCATCAGTGTCATCCCTGGATCGGTAATGCTGACACACACGGTACTTGAGGAATTATAACATAGTTTCAATCACACACTTATCACATCGAGTCCTCATAAAGAGTATGATTACACAAAAATATCATGGCTGAAGGCCATCTAAAGTTAATGACTGCGGAAGCTTCGAAGGTAAATGAGACCATCAACTCCAACGGCATAGCTGAGTGCAAAACAACGATCTATCACACCTTATTCGTCGTCTGAGTAGTCTGCAACATGAGACGTTGCAGCCATGTAGGTCAGCACATTGAATATGCTGGCAGAGTTACACTGTAAAGCAATGAAATTCAAGAACTATATCTACATGCAATATTTGGCTGGTGAAGGCTGTAAGTTCAGGATTTTTCATAAAGCTGGTTTTCCCCTACAACAAAGGAATAAAATTTATTCAACTACTCCCAAGTTGCCCAGTATTTGAGAAGGTAACCCCAACTCAAATCCCAATTAAAAATATCATCATTAACCCAATTCAAAGTTAATTAAAGTAACGTGATGAGATCACATCAATAGATTCAAATACTAGATACTCAAGATGTCCATAACCAGGGACTCGGCTAACCATGTTTAGTTTATACACCCTGTAGAGGTTTGCGCACTTTTCCCCACAAGACTCGACCGCATCCATGATCGTATGATCGAGACATGGTCTTTCTGAAGAATTAGCACTCCACTCCGGGTGGACCAGTACACCTACTTTCCCCTACATCTCCTAGTCCACCTCTTCAAGAGCTCACGCAACTTACTCAACTATGCTAGAGCCCATAAAGGCTTGTAGCTGCACACGAAAGTTCCTAGCATAAATAATCTTATGATCCCTTTGAGCCTGGGTGGCATTCCATAGGATAATCACACATGTACTCCGGGATTTCCAAAAAACAGGGAACACTGGGTTCCCCAGGTGCCTCAACCAGTCCACCCGGATGTATATTAAAGTTGCCACATTAATGTTATCCATGATTAAATAACTCTCAAACTTCCATGTGTGAATCACGATCCAATCCCCGTCTACGAGCATGGCTAAGCAACAATAACATAACGTATATTCCCAGGGTGATCAAAAGGTATTAGGTTCCTACCTCAAGCACTACAACCAAAACCACATGTTCCCAATCCTACTCATGCAATTATTTGAGGGTAGAACTAATGCATAGTAAAAACTGGGTATAAAAGAGTATGATCAAAGTGTAACTTGCCTTGCGGATGATCTGCAAACTCTAGAGATTCGTAGTAACAAGCTTCGCACTCCGGGTAATCTAGCATTGACAAACAATAGCATACATAAGCAATCACTCAAACGAAACACGAGGAAACCGAGAAAAAAAAATATCCAAATCGAACACGAAACAAGCAAACGGCTTAAACTAACAAGAGTCAAACCTAACAACAATATTATCATGTGGATTAGATCTTAACAGTAGGTACATGTGATTAGCTATGATTTGCAAAAAGATTCAACTCAAACGGCGCAACGAAACTCAAAATACAAACAAAACAAGATCGTTTACTAATTTGGACTAAACTCAATTTTCACAGTACGAAAGTCATATTCAAATTGGTTAACTAGAAAGAACAGAACGATATGAAGATTTAGGCGCTCGTTTCATCTAATTTGGATAAAAGAGTAAAAAGTTATGCTAGTTTTAAGATCAGGTGCTAAATCGCGTTAAAACTATTCAAGGATAGGTCCCTGGCCGAAAACTAAACTAAAAAGAAAACCCTACAGCGCAAACGTTCGCTATCTGAACTTAACCGGCGAAAAACGTTCGTTAAAACGAATGAACGAACGAACGTTCGTTAAATAAATAAACTGAACGGAAAACAATCTAAAAACCGAACCGGCTAAAACAAAAAAAACGACAAAAACTTAAGAAACCGATCTAGGTTTTATACCTAAAACCGGCGATTAATCGCAGCGATCATGAACGATCATATGCGTGTGCGCGGGCGCTCGTGACGATCTTGCGGGCGGCGGCGGCGGCAAGGCTAGCGGCGGTAGGCGGCGAGGGCGAAGCGGTGGCGGCGCTGCGGCAGACAGAGCGGCAACGCAGCTGCGTTAGCGGCGGTGGTGGCTGCGCGAATCGCTGCCGAGGGGCCCTGTGGTTCGGCTTTTAATGGGGGGCGAGGCGGTGGCGGCGAGGCGAGGCGGAGTCCGAGGAGGACTCCGGCTCGGGTACGATGGCAATGTCGTCGGCGGCGGCTGGGCTGGGCCTTCGGCCCAGTCGGGCGACGAAGTTTTGTTTTTTAAATAATTTCGCCCGAAAGAAAAAAATTACTAATAAAATATTTAAAATTTCTAAAAATGCCAAAAAAATCACCGTCTAAATAAAATATTTAGAACAAAGTGAACATCTTTCTGGCCTAAAAATGCAATTTTCAAAAATGCAATTTTTTCTAATTCAAATAAAATAGCAAATAGAATACCAAATAAATCGTAATTTGATTTTAAAATTCTTTCTCCAATATTTCTCCTAGTTTGAAAAAGTCATATTATCTTCCCTCATATACTTCTAATATTGGAAATAACTGGAGAGAGAAATAATAAAATCAAATTGATCCTTTCTTCAATTTGAAATAAATTCAAATATGAAATTTGTGAAACCTCCTACTCTCTCTCCTTGGGTCCTTGAGTTGCATAAGATTTCTAGGATCTCAACAAAATGCAGGAATAAACATGATATGCATATGATGATCTATGTATAACATCCAAATTAAAAATTTGGGATGTTACATAGCAAGTGGATGAGGATCCATAGCCTATTTATTTTCCCTTTTCTTTTCTGCTATTGTGTGTTAATGATAAGAATACCATAACTAGGAAAGAAATAAAACAAGCAAATGAGGTGTGTGTCTGTGTGTGTGTGTGTGTCTGTGTGTGTGTGTGTCTATGTGTGTATGTGTGTGTGTGTGTGTGTGTGTGTGTGTGTGTGTGTGTGCGTACCTTGCTTTGTTTGACGAAGTCTCCCCGGCAACGGCGCCAAAAATTCTTCTTGCTACTTGTGATAGACATTGGGATTTCCCTCAAGAGGAAGGGTGAAAGGATTGATATGGTTGACTAGAGGGGTGGGGGGTGAATAGGCAACTACAAATTTTTAGCTTTTCTTCACAAATTAGGTTTAGCAACAAATAAGTTGTCTAGATGTGCAACTAGGTGAGCAACCTATATGATGCTAACAACAACTACAACAAGTACAAGCAAAGGATACAACACAAGTAAAGCTTGCACAAAATAAAGGTAAGAGATAACCACAAGTGGAGCCAGCGAAGACGAGGATGTGTTACCGAAGTTCCTTCCCTTTGAGGGGAAGTACGTCTCCATTGGAGCGGTGTGGAGGCACAATGCTCCCCAAGAAGCCACTAGGGACACCGTATTCTCCTCACTCCCTCACGCAATGCGAGATGCTATGATTCCACTAGTGGTGCCCTTGAAGGCCGCGATCGAACCTTTACAAACAAGGTTGGGTGCTCCCAACAACACCACAAAGCTTCACCATAATGGAATGTAGCTCCGAGGTGACCTCAACCGTCTAGGGTGCTCAAACACCCAAGAGTAACAAGTTCCACGAGGGATTAGTGGGGGGGAATCAAATTTCTCTTGGTGGAAGTGTAGATCAGGGCCTTCTCAACCAATCCCTAGAAAATCAACAAGTTTGATTGTCTAGGGAGAGAGATCTGGCGAAAATGAGCTTTGGAGCAACAATGAAGTTCGGGGAAGGAAGAGGTAGATCTTCTTGAGGAAGAAGACCCCCTTTTATAGTGGGGGATAAATCCAACCGTTATGCACCTCCATCTTGCAAGCAAGTGGTACTACCGCTCTGGAAGCGCTACTACCGCTCCTTGTAGGATGCATAGGAGATTAGAAGAGCAAGGTAGAAAACAGAGGAACGAGCAGTGGTAGCCACTGTACTAGAGGCAGTACTACCGCTGGTACTGCTACCTGTTTTCGAGGGACGAACAAGTAGCACGGTAGATACCCTAAGGCACTACCGTAAAACTTGACACGAAAAATCATGGCCCCAACCACGAGCGGTAGTACAAGCGGGAGTAGCAGTGGTACTACCGCCTATAAGCGGTACTACCGCTTGCAGCTCTCCACCCCTTCTTTGGCACAAACGATGGACAACTCCAATAAAGCGTAAAGAGGCGATGGGTCCAATATGAGTGTGTACGTGTTGATTCCACCCGAACCTTTCCGAAGCGGACCCACTCTTGATACCACGGTTTTCCTTACAACTCAAATCCACTAGAAAAGAAACAAATGAAAGAAAATCGTCTTAACTTGAAACTCCAAGGGCACGAATCGTCTTGTGCTATATGCTTGATAGTCTGAAAATCTCAATGCACACGATTAGTCCGCAAACACATTGTCATCAATCACCAAAACCACTTAGGGAGAAATATGCCCTAACAATCTCCCCCTTTTTGGTGGATTGATGACAACACAGGATTTGCACAAAGTATATAGTAAAAGAGGTGTGCAGACCCACAATCTACAAAATATAGATAGGCTCCCCTAGATGTGTGAACTATTTTAGATATGCTTTGGAATGCAAAGCACACACATATAGGATTCACACCCCCCTATATTTTATAGATCAAGGACTACTTGCACAAACATAATAAGATGAAAGCATGCAAGTACAAATGTGAGCATATGGGTAAGCGCATAAGCATAAGATACATCTCACAAGCAATTAATAACATAAAATACTTGACATAAATAGATAAAGATAGGATAGCTCATATGTCTCACACCATATTGTCTCGAACACATGGGATAACCACAACTCAAAGCAAACGAAGGAGTTCGAGCGAGGAAAGCAATGATAAACAAGAGAAACACACTCGACTCACGACACAATGCAAATCCCTAAACTCTCTCCCCCTTTGGCATCGAGACACCAAAACGGCAGAGAGTACACCTAAGAACGAAGGTGGTAGCAACACTCCAAGACATCACAAATCATGCTCCTCCTTAGAATCCTCTGCAGAAGGTGTAGGTCCCCCCAGTGCCCTCATCAGAATCAGCCCATGGGCATGGCACTCTGACCCAAGACTCCTCATAAGTGATCTTGACCTTTGAACCATCAGAAACTGTGAGGCCCACCTGCCTCATAATGGCCTTGTCATGACATCTTGCCTTCTTTGCAACCACGTGAGCGTTGTACTGTCCCTTGGCATGTAGGCAAAACAACTTGTTCATCTTCTACTTGAGCTTCTTAGTCCAAGAGGGCTCCTCAGACGACTCATAGTCTGGCTCATCATCCTCATCATCAGACCTAACTGTGTCACGCTCAGGTGGAGGAGCTGTCGTTCCCCACTTCTCCTTCTGCATCAGGTGAATAACATCATGAGACACTATGTCTCCAATGAGAAGCTCCTCATCAGGAAACATAGACACCCATGTCTCCTCAATGAGCTGCATCAGGCAAGGGCCATAAATGATGCACTTGCGCTCCAAGATCGCACAACGAAGTTCTGACCACATGACATGAGAGGCATCCAATACCTCCTGAGAGCCCTACTACTTCTAGCAGAAAAGAAGGAGGTCCACCAGATTGGAATGCACCATATCTTGATTGCCAACATGAGGGAACAGAGTGTTCTTGAAGATTCGATGCATAATATCCAGAAAGTGCCAAAGCTCATAGGAGACGTGCCCAGTCTCAGACACCTTCCTAGTAGAGAAAGGCCACAGAGCCTCCTTGTGAGTAGCATTAGCCTCCCGGTGAGGGCGAAAACCAATTGGGGTTTGGGCGCCCTTATCATCATACGAAAAATACTCCATGAAGCAGACAGACGCCAGCCATTGGTCATCCAAGAGAGGGTCCTGTCCTCGTCATGCCCAAAGTGTACTGTGGCATAGAATTGGGCCACAAGCTCCGCATCAAAATCCTTGTTGAAAGAGATGATCCTCTTGATGTCCAGCTCCTCACACCACTGATGTGCGGCTCCAAAGTAAGGCAAGTCCCTCTCCATGTGAGCGAGATCAACAAACTTGACTTTCACAAACAGATTCTTCTTTCCCTTCAACACATCATGGAAGATAGACTACTAAAACTTGTTCCAAAACATGCGATGGACAAGTGAAGGATCCTGAGGCTCCCAGTACAGATTGCGCTTACGAGCCGTACCGAAGTCTAGAGTATACATCTGATGAGCCCCCTTGCCCCCCTGTTCTTGGTCATAGTCACTTTGACTTTCTGTCTCGGCTGCTCACCGGAGCCACTCGCAGACACTGTGCACTCTCTAGCAATATGCTACCCACTGACACATCAGCAGAACGATAGCGTTTGGAGTCACCGGAATGGGCGGATTCTTGCAGCGAGCCTGATGCCTGGAGCTACTACCACCTGCAAAACACACACAAGAACACGAAAGAGGAAAATTGCATAAGCTAAAAGGAAAAGGAGAGACACACGGGTGAAGACGGAACAGGGTAAAGCTAAAGTTGGCAGCTCTAAGCAGTAGTACCGCACCTCCCAGTGGTAGTACCGCTTACAAGCGGTAGTACCGCTCGAGGCGGATGTCAACAGGGCTGACAACTTCCACGGAGAGATCCGGTAGAAATGGAGATGCCAAATTCATTTTTTTGCGGTTAAACCTTCAAACTACCTACTCTAGCAGTCTTTTACGTCCTACTCATGCCCCGATTTGGCCAAAAATTGAAGAATGCAATGGATATTGCCCAAAAACCTAGATCCAAAAACTAGAACCAAATAGGAGAAGGATGGGGGCAATACTGGCATCCATGGCATGAGGAGAGGGTGGGGAATGATCCCATCAGAAAGAAACGCGGAAGATGGCACAGAGGCGGCTGAAACTGAAAAATCTTGAAACACCTATTAGACCTAGCTCTCCTAGATATGAAATGCCTAAGGTACCAGAAGGTTATGTTATGGATGAGGAGACAGCTAGAGATTTTCTTGCTTGCAATGATAGGGATGATCTTCAGAAATTACTATGCAAATTGAAAGAAAAATATTTGAAAGCTAGAATGAAATGTGATCCTAAGTTTGCTACTTCATCTATCTTTGTTACCAATATGGATGAATTCTGTGACGACCCAGAGTTAATTACTTTGGTTGAATCTGATCCTTTCCATGGCTATGAAACTGAAATTGTTGTGGCACACCTTCTAAGTTGAATGATATAGCCACCCTATTTGATCATGATGAGAAAATTTGCTACTATTATATTCTCACATTATTTCCTTTCATTAAAGGGTGATGCTAAGATATTGTATAATACTCTTGCTCCTGGTTGTGTGCATAGTCCAAAGGATATGATTTACTACTTCTTTGAAAATATTTTCCTCCTAATAAGAAACAAGTTGCCTTACATAAAATATTTAATTGTGCACAAATTCAAGAAGAGAGCCTCCCATAATCTTGGGGGAGGCTTCTCCAATTGCTTAATGCTTTGCCTGATCATCCGCTTAAGAAAAATAATACTTGTATAATGGACTAACCGATGTTTCTAGGGACTTCCTAGATAGTTGTGCTGGTTGCATTTCCAGGGAACGAAGTGTTGAACAAGCTGAGCAATTATTGAATAATATACTGAAAATTATGATGATTGGGCAAAACCCACTCCGAAGAAGAGGGGTATCTTATATCTCAGTCCCGAAGATATGCAAGAGGCAAAGAAATGTATGAAGGAAAAAGGTATTGAAGCTGAAGATATTAAGAATTTACCTCCTATTAAAGAAATACATGGACTTGACACACCACCACCACCAAAGGTGGTAGAGGTAAACTCCTTAATGAAATTTGATGAAAGTGACATCCCTTACAATAAACATCCTAGTCAATGCTTTTATGAGTTTCACAATTACATTAGAAAACAAGATCACTTCAATAAAATTGTTATGAAACAATTGAAATATAACTTTGAGAAGATTGCTCGCTTGAGTGACTCATTATTTAGAATTACTAATGATGTTAGGGGTGTGGGAAAGCATGCTTCTATGGTTCAAATTCAGTTAGAACAAGTTGCTAAATCTCAAAGAGAGTTGCTGAATGAAATAAACAATAATATGAATGATATGCTGTTAGAGTAATGACTAGAGGAGGTAGAGTGACTCAAGAACCACTTTATCCCGAGGGACACCCAAAAAGAATTGAACAAGACTCTCAAAGAATTAACACTGCTGCACCTAGTCCTTCTAAAAAGAACAACAAGAAGAAAAATGATAGGACTTTGCATACCTCTAGTGAACCTGAAATAGAAAAACCTCTTGATAATTATAATGATGTCTCTATTTCTGATCTTGAAACTCAATCTGGTAATGAACATTCATCTACACTACAAAAAAAGACACATCCATGACATTTTGGGACGAACGACTTTTTCTGTCATGCTTATGACACTTCTATGACGATAATTGTGACAAAAGCATGTATCATCATAGATGTGGTGGCCTCCTACTTCTATGACAAAAAATCATGACAGAAAATGGGCTTTTAGTCCTGGGTGGTCCGGGGACGCACTTGCATGACATTCTTTGGGCCGTCCATGATGGAAAAAATCATGGTACAAGCGATGGCGAGGAAAATATCGGGGAGTTCCCGGTTACGGTGGGTGGTTGGGGCCCAGTGATGCACGGAGGTTTGCACATTGCTCTCATACACGTATACGCGTGTCTGCGAGGCATTGGGCTCTAACTGAACCCGAGAAAGGAATTCACTTACTGAACTTGAGCGATTGCACTAGCTACGTTATTGAACTCGAGCGATCGATCCCTTGGTTGTTAACTGAACCCGAGCGATTCCTTCGCTACTGCTGCTAACTGAAGCCGACCAAAGCTTCGTCTTGATGAACAGTCCCATGTGGGGGTTGAATGAACAGTCCTTGGTGGGGGTTGGATGAAGAGGACCCCTTGGTAGTAGAGGCTGTTGCCGCTGGATGAACAAGACCCCAATCGAGGAGGCCGCCACATGCCCGAGCTGGTTGGGATGGATGAACAGGACCCTGTGGAGGGCTGGTTGAATAGTAGCTGGTGGAGGCTTGATGAACAGTAGCCCATGGATGAATAGTAGCTGGTCGAGGCTAGGGGAAGTCGACGGTGGATGAATAGTAGCAGGTGGAGGCTGGAGGAAGTCGACGGTGAATGAACAGTAGCCCGTGGAGGCTGGAGCGAGGCAGTAGATGGTGGATGAATAGTAGCCCGTGGAGTCCCGTTTTGCAGTACGTCACATCCCTGCCGATGAACAGGACCCCATTTGGACCATAGGCGCTCCAACACAAGTCTGCTTCCTCCGTTTTACGGTATGCCACACCTCTCCCGATCAACAGCACCTCGTTTCAATCATAGGCACTCAGACAGAAGTCTGTTTCCTCCATTCTGCGGTACGCTAGACCCTGTTTTGGCTGTTCCGTCCAAGCCGGTTGGCTCCCGTTGAACACGACGCATTCCGTTGCCTCCTGATGAACATGACACAATTTCTCCGTTCCGACCCAGTCGGTTGGCTTCTAATGAAAAGGACGTTGTTGCTGCCGTCTGTTGCCTCTCCATGTACACAAGCCCTGGCCGTACGTATGTGAGAGTAGGCATCTGAGATTCTCCCGTATGTATGTACGTGGCCGTATTTTTTGGCATCTGGTTGTACGTTCGTGTACACGGTTTAGAAGGGACTGCCTACATCGAGGGCTCTACTACAACACGTGCCGCTGCTTACTAGGGCACGGTTCATTTGCGGAGAGACCGATCGACCAGTATGTACGTACATGTTCGCGACCAGACAGACAAGGCTACATACGCTTCGACCGGGCGGGTCCCAACTGTCAGGGACGATAAGGAGGCAGTTCCTTGCGTACGAAGATATAGCGGGTGCGTCCCAGTTGTTAGGGGGAAGAATCATTTTTTTGCCCATAATATGGACGCACTTCCTTGCGTGCGAAGATGTAGCTGGTGGGTCCCAGCTGTTAGGGGGAAACTTTTTTTTTGCAAAATACAGATACGCCAAAATAAAGAGGCCCTTCCGATAGGTCCCAACTATCAGGTGGAGGAATCATTACTTTGTGAATAATAAGGAGGCACTTCCTTGCTGCAGCCGTGGACCCAGCTGTCAGCCTCTTGACGTACAGTCCTCTTTTGATGTAAGTCGTTCCTTGACCATGGTAACCACACCATGCCAAGAGCACCAAGGTGGTGGACGAAGGCGAGTCCTAGGAAGGGAATGACCCATAGCCTAGGAAGACTCGGTAGTTGTTTCCCACGCGGAGGGGAGTACGAGGGTTTACTGGTTCAGCTGCAGTGTGAGGTTGCCATCGCCGAAGAATAATAGGAGGTCTGGGTGAGTAGAGGGATGGCTAGGCCAATGACGGGAGTAAGGTAGGGCGGTGGGGCCTGCGCAGCAGCACAGTCGGCCACGGGAGTTAGGAGCAGGTGGCACAGCCGACGCTGTTTTGGGCATCTGGAGCCAGAAGACCAGAGGTTGAAGAAGCACGACGGTCGTTGGATGGACATCAAACTATCACTGTAGCTAGAATCGTTTATATTGACTAAGTAGACAAAGCCCTCCGTCTGCGTCAACTTAGTAGGCCCACAAGTCAGCCTCCAAACATGAGGGGTCCCATCTAGCAGGGGGAGTATTCATTTTTTGCGTAATAAGGAGACACTTCCTTCCGTGCGAACATAAAGCTAGTGGGTCCGAGCTGCCAACGGGAGGAATGTTTTTTTGCGAAGTAGAGAGGCCCTTCTGGTTGGTCCCTGCTGTCAGGTAGAGGAACCATTATTTTGTCCATAATAAGGAGGCACTTCCTTGTGTGCGGCCGTGGACCCAGCTGTCAGTCTGTCCATGTATAGTACTCTTCTGATGGATGTCGTTTGTTGACGATGATGACCACACTGCGTCGAGATCACCAGGGCAACGGCGAGGCCTAGGAATGGAATGACACGGATCCAGGGAAGACTCGATAGTTATTTCCAACGCAGAGGGGGATACGAGGGTTTACTGGTTCGTCTGTCGTCGCCGGAGAATAACAACAGGTCTGGGTGAGTATAGGGATGGCCAGGCCAGCGATTGGAGTAGGGTGAGGCAGGCAGTCCCGTCAGCGCTGGTTTGAGCGGCTGGACCAGGAAGAGCAGAGATTGAAGAAACATGACGGTCGTTGGATGGACATCCAACAATCACTGCTCTCGTGTGTTGACTAAGTTGACACGGCCTTGCGTTCGCGTCAACCTTTTATTAGGAAAGCATCCGCGTCAACCTATAGTAGGCGTACAAGTCAGCCTCAAATCTATGGAAAACAACATACAACCCATCTGCCATTATTTCTAATAATTTACAGCCCATTTGCCGATTCTAAAGGATTTTTGGAGCCGATATTCTTTTTTTTAGCATTACAGCCCATATTGTGACCACCATTAAAATATTCTACAAAATTTTGTATATGTCGATGTGGTCCGAACAGTTTTTAATCCCAAAATTTCGATTCACATTCAAACTAATTAAAAAAATAAATTTATATCAATATAAAATCCAAATAATTGTCCATGCATAAAAATCAATGGAATTTAAAATCTCAAAATGAAAAAAAATAAATTTGAAACTTATTGCCGGTTTGATGTGTTTTAAAAATGTACAACCCATTTCTCATTACTGATAACCCATTTTCTGGGCAAGCCGAATGAAACTCTCCTCATCTTAAAAGATTTGCAGCCCAGCAAGGCTGACAAAAGCAAGTAGGCGTCGGTTGGGTATTCTGCAAAACAACAAAAAAACTGGGCTAGCCATTTTCAGAAACAAAATAAACTACTGGGTTGGTCTTGTGGTAAACATAAAATAAAAGGTTGGCTAGACAGGCCAAAGTGCCCCGCACAGACCAGTTGACACCCTGCTTTCATCTCAAAAACAGAAAAACTGGGCGAGCTGCTGGGTCCCTGGTGTCAACCACTCGTTGTGCAATTCTCTTGTTTATTGACTACGTTGACAATGGCATGGGACCCAGATGTCGGAAATCCATTAGGAGGAACCATTTTTTGGCTTGAAATAAGGAGGCACTTGCTTGCGTACTACCATGACCCTGGTGGGTCCATGCTCTCATCCTCTCCACGTACATTCATCTCCTGATTCTGTACGCGTCAACCTAGTAGGCCCACAAGTCAGCCTCTAAACCCGTGGCGGACAAATACAACCCATTTAAAAAATTACAGCCCATTCCATACGTTCAAATAGAAAGTTCAACATTCAGAGCAAAGTAATAGGTCTGATCCAGATATAGAGTACTGAACTTCCACGTTGACAACCATCATAGCCAAGTTAATTATATACTCCCACTAATACTCTAGTAATGTACAAGTACTAACTTACTCTTAGCTAACTAGACGATGCCGGCCGCCATCTATAGTACACACTAAATGCCGGCACCGACGTCCTCCTCCTCACCTCGGACTTGCCAGAGGTGTGATAGGGCGTGTTGCTTGCGCGTGTTGGCCCTTTCCATGCCGGCATGGTCCACTGAAGCTTCAGCTTCTAAGCGGGAAACCCACCTGATGAGCCGGCGGTAAAATTTGGCATCGTGAACGCGTGCGTGCCCGACAGCCTCCAGGGCTATTTGCCAGGCGCCGGCCTCCATGTAGTCGGCCCAGTTGCGGGCACTCTGCTCGCAACTCAGAGCATCGGTGAGCTGCTGCTCCATGTCCCGTTGGCGGCAAAAATTAGCGATACGCTCCTCCTCCACTAGGCGGTCACGCTCCAACTAGTCCTCATACTCTGCATTGCCATCTAAAGACCGATAGAATGCCTCCCACCTCCATCTACCTTCCGGTGAAAAACAAACACTAGTTCCGGCAGTGACCGTCTCCGGCGTCACCTATTGCGGACGGGCGGGGGCATGACAAACATGGTGAGAGCGAGGGCAAGTGGCGAGCTACATCAGTCCAGTGAGGGCTTATGAGCATAGGGCGAGTTTGGTGATGGTGCAATCAGAGAACGCCGGGAACCAGTAATTATAGGCAGAAGGTAGGTGAACCAGCATGCCGTGGGAAACATGACGGTCATTGCAGTCATCAAAATTCAATGCATAAGCAGGCATGGCTTAGCGCGCCAGCTTGCCATGGAAAACTAGAAAAACTAAAATTATGATTGTGCCGTCCCGTCCCGTCAGTGGCTCGTCCCATTCATGCTGGGTCACACATTGGCATGACGGTCAAACGAGTGCAGTCGATTCGTCCAGATGAGGTACGTGCATGATCCACTGGTTATTCATGTAGGATCGAGTCAGTCGGATAGCGTAGGTGTAGGATTGCAATAACTGATGAACGTTCGCTGGGAGATAAGGCATTTGCGAACGTTTTTGCTGGTCGTTTCTTCAGATTCGCATGACATTTTCTTCAGAACATCATGTCACTTTCTTGAGAGGTAGGCATTTTATCCAAAAAACTGCCACCTTCGGATCTTGCGTCGCAACTAAACTGTCAGGAGCATATTAGTAGGCTAGCTAGTATCGATCAGTAACTTGCAAACACTGAGCGAATAGAAATAAGGAACTACTAGTAACTTGTAAACATTGAGCACACAGAAATAAGGATAATGTTGTGCACAGTAGTAACAGCCGATCCGTTTGTAATGTTCACATGAGACTCACAGGCCTGGCATTGTAATATGTTCACATTAGTAGCCCAAATTCACATACATAAGATCAACATGTTAATGCATCTCAATGATTCACATATCATATAAAAATATGCAGCTCCTAAAGCAGAGATCTCGAAAAAACATATGTTCTTGCTACTAACACGGATGCTTCTATGGGCCAACATTTAGTACAGACTACAGAGTGGAAGACAAATTTGCTTGTGAAGTCTACATTTCCTCTTGCAAACGTAAGTGGTTTCACCAACAGCTAGAACCATGAGAATGAACCACACATGATGGAGGAACATCCACTGTAATATCAATTGGTCTTCTCTCGATCACACGACGAGATTCTTTCTAGAATACAAACTTTAACTTAGGCAAAAATATGCCCATTGTATAACCAGACCAAAGCAATGAAGCACCTAGTGTGATGTAGGGTAGAACTCTAAATGCCCAATCTCTCGCGATTGAAGGGGATCCTACGAAGAACACGAAGAACACCTGGGGGAAAATGAGGGGAACATGAGGGAAACACAAGAGAAATCACTCAACCAACAAGATATAGTCACACACATGCTAGATCCTTGGAACACAAAGAGAGATACATGATTCAAATTCAACAAGGGACGATACAAAGGGTCTTCTCTGAGAGGAGGTCTTGAAGGGTCTTCTCGTAAAGGGGTCTTGAATCTGCTTGGGGGATCTTCTCCGAGCAGGCGCTCGACTTCGATGGAGAAGTAACAAAGTGGATGAGCAAAGCTCTATCTCAAATATGAGCTATCACAATGCTAACCCTAGAAAGAGGGCGGAGGAGGTCTATTTATAGTCTAAGTGGACGAAAGGGTAAGTGGCTTCGTCCCAACACACGGGCGATCACACAGGCGTCGGATGTCCGACGGTCACCAGTCATCCGAAGGCTCGCGAGGGTCCGAACGTCCGGTGCCGGTCGGGCATCCGATGTTTCAGCTCTGGTCCGGACTTCTCGGTGGTCCGGTCGGGGTCGGTCGTCCAAAAGTCTCCATTCTTCTGATGTTTTAGCTCGGGTGGGGTGGTGCCGGTCATACGGAGAGGCTCGGTCGTCCGGGCGCTGGGAGGTGTCGGGCGTTCGGTCGGTGTCTGATAACCCGCAAGTATACGGGATAGTTGTAGCCTCTTTCTATAAGTAAGAGTGTCAAACCCAACGAGGAGCTAAAGGTAGAACAAATATCCTCTCAAGCCCTATCTGCCACTGATACGAATCTATGCACGCTTAGTGTTCGCTTTACCTAGAACAAGTATGAAACTAGAAGTACTTTGTATATGTTGTTGGATAGATTTGCAAGATAATAAAGAGCACGTAAATAAAAAGTAGGTGCTGTTTAGATAAAGAAGCAATAAAGTAAATATAGCGAGTGTGGAAAAGTGGTGGTAGGAGTTGTGAAATTGTCCCTAAGCAATTGACTACTTTACTAGACCGATAATCACTATTGCAATTCTATTTGAGGGAGAGGCATAAGCTAACATACTTTCTCTTCTTGGATCATATCAACTTATGATTGGAACTCTAGCAAGCATTCACAACTACTAAAGATCATTAAGGTTTTCTATCAATTGCTCGATAGTAATAGTAGTAGATGCAGGCAGGAGTCGGTCTACTTGTTATGGACGTGATGCCAATATACATGATCATGCCTAGATAATCTCATAACTATGCGCTTTTCTATCAATTGCTCGACAGTAATTTGTTCACCCACCGTAATATTTATGCTATCTTGAGAGAAGCCTCTAGTGAAACCTATGGCCTCCGGGTCTATCTCTTATCATATTTGCTTTCAATCTACTTTTATTTGCATCTTTACTTTTTGCATCTATATTATAAAATACCAAAAATATATTTATCTTATCATACTATCTTTATTAGATCTCACTTTCGCAAGTGGCCGTGAAGGGATTGACAACCCCTTTATTGCGTTGGTTTTGAGTTCTCAGTTTGTTTGTGTAGGTGCGTGGGACTTTTGAGGAGCCTCCTACTGGATTGATACCTTGGTTCTCAAAACTGAGGGAAATACTTACGCTACACTTGTTGCATCACCTTCTCCTCTTCGAGGAAAACCAACACAAGCTCAAGACCTAGCAGTCCCCCTTGACCTACGAACAGACCATCCTACCTTTTCTTCGCCAAGCTCTCGCTTAGAGGGGTGCACAAAGACCAGGCCCGTGAGGCCTGGCGAGGTGGGGTACGCCAGGCATGACCTGAGCGTAGCCCCCGTGCCCAGCCCCCTCGTGCTACCTTCCCGAGGGAGAGCAGCGTGGTGATGCTAGTCACTGAGCCCGGAGGCTCCCTGAGGTTAATGCGGCCGTGAGGCCACCCCAGTTGTTTATCACCAGCGCGGAGCATAGCGCTTCCGCTCTTGCACGGGCATAGCCGCTCCTCGGCAGTGTCGACGGCCAGGGCGGAGCATGGTGCATCCACTGGTGCGTGGGAGGGGGCTCCCTCTAAGGAGAGCCCCCGGGGCGTGTACAGCCCCGCCCTGACACGTGGCTTGCACGACAGTGTTGGAGGAGGTGTATACGGGCACCCGTGAGCTAGCCCAGGACTCATGAGGCCCTACCTCAAGGCGGATTGCGCCTGGTCTTGATTGGAGTTGCTTGAATTGGTCCTGCGAGATGGTTAGGCAGCCTGCGCTGAATGAGTTTCTTGAGGTTCTTGCATGAGAAGGCCAGACACCAACAACCCCAGGAGGTGACGTGAACGGGGCCGGCCCGCCAGACAGAGCTCAGCCGCTGGATTTATCGATGCTGCAGGGATGGACCCGAGCACAGATGCCGTGCCCAGTCTTCTCATGCAAAGATCTTGAAGAAAAACAGCGGGTGCACGGTTCTCGTGGCCACGGGGACACCAGGTTGCGTGCCCTTACTCATCCACCCGCGATTAGCTCATGCCAGAACAAGGCACCAAGGGACACGGGAGGTGACGTACATGGGGCTGGCCCGTGAGCCAGAGCTCAGCTACTTGGGTTTAGCAACGCTGCAGGGACGGACCTGAGCATAGACGTCGTGCCAGTCCTTAATCATGAGGAGGCTGTGGGAGGGCTTGCAAGGGTGCGAGACGTTCTTAGCGACGAAGCGCCGGTCAGGTAGTCAATAATTCAAAAGTAGCTTGGAAAGGATTGTAACTGACTCTAATAAATGCAGAAGGGATACATGCCGCAGGGACGGACCCACACGGCCTGGGGATAGTGAAGCCCGAGGGGCGCCCCTAAACTGAATGAACTAGGGAGATGTCACCTGGTACCGTTGCTGAAGAGTTGTTGAAGTAGCCAAAAAACGTGTGCCACAGAATCCGTTCCTCATGAGTCGCTCTGGTGCTGATCCTCGAGAGGCTCGAAGGGACCGGAAGGCTCCTGAAGGTGCTCCCCCATCTCCGCCAGGGGCGGCTGGTGCCTGGCTTCGCAGGATGTTTGAGCATCCCTCATGCAGCGCTGGAACGCCTCAGCCACGTCCGCCAGGCCGAAAGGCATGCGGACGTATCCATGAGGCGGACCCTCGCATCGGCCGACACGAGGCGGCCACATGAGCTGCCGAGACGCGGCCTTGTTGAGCCCGGGGATGTCGATGCAGATGCGGAACTCCTTACCCACGCTACGGCAGTGAGCTACGCCATGCGGCAGGCAATGATCGCCTTGCAAAACCCTTCCTTCCTGAATCTCCTCGACCGCCTTGATGATGAACTCCTAAACGCCTGGTGCCTCACACCCGCTGCCTTCTCCTGGGAAGTGTGCTCTGAAGAGTGCCTCCACATGGTGCCCGAGCGCCATTCTCTCGACGTGGGCTAGGTCTGTGGCCCTCCAGAGAAGAGCCCCCGAGCCCAGCCTGAGAGGGGCGCCGGGCACGCCTTCCTATGCGATGGGTGAAGGTGCCGCGTCCGGAGACGCGAGGCTCAACGCCGCGTCCTCAAGTGATGCTCCCTCACGAGACCCCTGGCCCAGCTGCAGCTGCTTCATCTTGGGGGCGACCTCAGGATGGAGGGCGCCGTCTTCGTCTTCTGGGTTCTCAACTGCTGCAGCCTGGAAGGCGCGCTCGAGGGAGCACACTGCATGCTTCTCCTGGCAGGCGACCGTGATGATGCCGCCGCTTCCTGGCATCTTGAGGATGTTGTAGCCGTGGTGTATGGTCGCCATGAACCTGGCCAGTGCTGGGTACCCTAGGATAGCGTTGTAGGGAAGACGAATGTCGGCAATGTCATAATCGATGAACTCGGTGCGGTAGTTGTTGCGCTCGCCGAAGGTGACAAGGAGGCGAACTTGCCCAGCCAGACGATGTTGTGGAGCTCCGCAGTGAACGCGCGGCATCCTGTCGTGGCCACCGGAGGTCATCGAGGGGGTGGAACGCGGTCCTGGAGCATGCGCTTCGCCACCTCCTGCGGCGGCGTGTGAGCCTGGTGCTAGGGTGCTAGAAGCACGCGTGTTTCTTCCTGGGGACGTTGCACCACCTGGCTGCTCACATCGTCCCGAGACGGCACCGAGCGCTGCGGGTCGCGCTGTGGAGCCATAAGCCTTGGCTTGATGATTGCGCCTCGGGTCGGAGGCAGAGGAGGATGTAACGCCCCGGATCCGATGCGCCAGGTGTTTGCCAGTTATCCGCCGTCGTTGCCTTGTCATTTGCTTGTGTGTTGCACTTTGCCATGTCATCATATGCATTTCATATTATGTCATCATGTGCATTGCATTGCACACGTGTTCATCTCATGTATCCGAGCATTTTCTCTGTTGTCCGTTTTGCAATCCAGCACTCCTATGTCATCCGGCGTCCCCTTCTCGCCTCTTTTCGTGTGTGGGTGTTAAACGTTCTCGGAATGGACCGAAGTTTGTCAAGCGGCCTTGGTATAGCACCGGTAGACCGCCTGTCAAGTTTCGTGCCATTTGGAGGTCGTTTGGTACTCCAACGGCTAACCGGGGAACCGCAAAGGCCTCTTTTGTGTGCAGCCCAACACCCCTTCCAAAGTGGCCCATAACCCATCCAAACCCCCTCCACGCTCTCGGTCGTTCGATCACGATCGTGTGAGCGAAAACCACACCTCATTTGGAGCTTCCTAGCTCCCTCTACCTATAAATCTAGACCTCCCCCGAAATTTTCGGGTCATTCTACCCTAACCCTAGTAAACTCCCCCTCCGCGCCGCCGGACATTTCCGCCCGCGCCGGACGAAATCGCGCCGCCGCCCCGAGCCACTCAGCGCTCGCCACGTGGCGCGCCGTCGCTGCCCGTCCGCTTCGCCACCGCGGCTCAGCGGGGCCCGGGCAAGCCCGCCGAGCCCATCGGGCCCGTCTCCACGCCCGCCTCGATGGACTCCGCCACTGCCTCGCCGAGAGCGCCGCCTCGCCGGCCTCGCCCGTCCGCTGCCGCCCGCCACCGCGCCTCCCGTCGCCATCCGCCGCCGCCGGCGGCGCGCCCAAGCCGAGCCCCGGCTCCGCCCGCTGCCGCCTCCGCCCGTCGCCAGCCGCAGCTGCTCCCGCCACAGCATCAACCCCGCCACGGACCCGCCGTCGCGCCGATCCGGCCGCCTCGCGTCGCGCCGCCTGCCTCCTCGCCGCCAGCGCCGGATCCGGCGGAGGAGGTCTCCCCGGCCCCGGATCCGGCCTCCCCTGCCCGCTGGAGTCTTCCCCCGTCCAACTCCGGCCGCCACGCTGCTCGTCTCCGGTGAGATCCGCCGCCACCTCGCCCGCGTTGACTTTTTCCCCGAGGTGGATTTCTCTCTAAGTCCCGAAATATTTTGCATAATCATGCGAGGTTCATCGCATCGTGACTTGCTGCATACTACTCCGTTTCGTGCGTGTAATATGTCAAATTGTTCGCCTCGACCCAGTATTTCATTTCATTCCATTGCATCATGTTCATTTGAGTCCATATTGATGCCTGAATCATTGTTGCAAGAGTGCTATGTGATGTTAATCTGCTGAAACTGTTATAACTTGCACTTTTGTCATTTTTGCCATGATTGATGTGTGCATCCTATGAGCATGAGCTCTACATGTGTTTTGAAGTATGCAATGACATCTTTACAGTGGTGCCATCCATGTATTTTTGTGATTCTTGTACTGAGTGCATAGAGCTTGTTAAGTGGGGTACTTGCTGTTGCTGTTTTCCTGACTGATTCTGTTATAATATGATGCTATGTAAACCTGCTGCTACAAGTCATTCTATCATAATCTGAAGATGTTCACTAAGGATGTTTTGTTATACATGTCATGCTCTATCCGTTCATGCCCCTGGTTGCATTTATAGCCTACTGTAGCTTGTTGTAATCTTGCTCCAAAGTTGCTACATAATGTTGCTGTCAGCCTGTTAACATGAAGTTCAGTTATGACCATGTGCTTTTCTAGTGATCCATGCACCCTATGAGCTTGCTCTTGCCATGCTTTGCTTCTCAAACATGTATTCTTACTGTTGGTTGCCTTGCCATGCCATGTATTGCTCTGTGGTGAGTGGTTCAAGCTCACCAACATGTTTACTTATTGTTGTTCCTGGCATGTATGAATCTGTCATCTAACTTGCCATGTTTACATGGGTGCCATCATATTTTCTGATCCTTTTTGGCTCATGGTCAGTAAGGGACTTTTGTTTTATGCAATTAGTAGAGTCATGCCATTCCTTTGTTTGCCATGATAAGTTCCTATAACATGTTGTTTGATAGCCCTAAACATTGCAACCTGATGTTATTTCTGCAAAGCCTGAAACTGTTATTATTTGCAATCTTGCCATGTCCTTTTGAGCATGTTCTCGTAGTTTCTGGAGATAGCTCAGTGTTCATGTTTTGTCATGCTTTACCTGTACTTCATGCCCATGCCTTTTGTTATTATGTTGAGATGCTGTAGCATGTTGTTTTGATGCTTGCAATATGCCTAGTTGCTGTTATGGACAGATTGTTGTTATGACTTGTATAGAGTGTATGTGTTGAACCGTTGCTCTGTTTTGAGTGTGCTTTATATGAAACTTGCTTGATTTTGCATGTTGTTTCATATTACCATGTTGCATCCTTGTTTTGGTGTGTTTGCTTGATGTTTGTGTGCATTTTGCATCAATGCCATGTCTAACTTGTTTTGCTCATATCTTCTAGGCCGTAGCTCCAAATCTAATGAACTTTATATGTAACTTGACTAAAATCTCGTGTAGATCATCTTGGTGCATCTTAACTTGCTATTAAACAACTTAAACTTAATGTTCGTTCAGATCTGGACCAATTTTGGAATTTGCATATGAGGACTTACCGGAATTGGTATATGTTGTTTCCGGCCTCATTTAAACTTGCCTTGATGTGTTGTTCTTATTTGCATCATCTTTTGCCATGAGTAGCTTCATGTAGCTTTGTCATGCATCATATTTGTTGTGTATCATGTCTTGTCTATGTGTGGTGTGTTTACTATGTTGTGTGCATCTTTCCGATAGTTCCTGTTTCGTTGCGATCGTGAGGATTCGTTCGTCTACGCTTGGTTCGTCTTCGTGGCTTCATCTTCTTCATGGACTCGTTCTTATTCCTTGCGGGATTTCAGGCAAGATGACCGCTATCCTGGATCTCACTACTAGCATTGCTATGCTAGTTGCTTCGTTCTATCGCTATGCTGCGTTACCTATCATTTGCTCTTCAAGCCTCCCAAATTGCCATGAACCTCTAATCTTTGACACCCTTCCTAGCAAACCATTGCTTGGCTATGTTACTGCTTTGCTCAGCCCCTCTTATAGCGTTGTTAGTTGCAGATGAAGATGAAGAATGCTTCATGGTGGACAGGGTTATGTTGGGATATCACAATACTCTTATATTATTAATGCATCTATATACTTGGTAAAGGGTGGAAGGCTCGGCCTTATGCCTGGTGTTTTGTTCCACTCTTGCCGCCCTAGTTTCTGTCATACCGGTGTTATGTTCCCGGATTTTGCATTCCTTACACGGTCGGGTGATTTATGGGACCCCATTGACAGTTCGCTTTGAATAAAACTCCTCCAGCAAGGCCCAACCTTGGTTTTACCATTTGCCTCACCTAGCCCTTTTTTCCCGTGGGAGTCGCGCTCTCGAGGGTCATCTTATTTTACCCCGGGCCGGTGCTCGTCGTGAGTGTTGGTCCAACTTGTCGACCGCCGGTGTACCAGGCAACTCGGGTGGCTACCGGAAGTTTGGACAATCGGATGTGCCCTGAGAACGAGATATGTGCAGCTCCTATCAGGATTTGTCGGCACATTCGGGCGGCTTTGCTGGTCTTGTTTTACCATTGTCGAAATGTCTTGTAAACCGGGATTCCGAGACTGGTCGAGTCTTCCTGGGAGAAGGTATATCCTTCGTTGATCGCGAGAGCTTATCATGGGCTAAGTTGGGACACCCTTGCAGGGTATTATCTTTCGAAAGCCATGCCCGTGGTTATGTGGCAGATGGGAATTTGTTAATGTCCGGTTGTAGATAACTTGACACCAGATCCGAATTAAAACGCATCAACCGCGTGTGTAACCGTGATGGTCTCATCTCGGCGGAGTCCGGGAAGTGAACACGGTCTTTGGGTTATGTTTGACGTAAGTAGGAGTTCAGGATCACCTCTTGATCATTGCTAGCTTCACGACCGTTCCTTTGTTTCTCTTCTCGCTCTCATTTGCATATGTTAGCCACCATATCATGCTTAGCCGCTGCTGCAACCTCACCACTTTACCCCTTCCTTTCCCATTAAGCTTTGCTAGTTTTGATACCCATGGTAATGGGATTGCTGAGTCTTCGTGGCTCACAGATTACTACAACAACAGTTGCAGGTACAGGTTTATGCGATGATCATGACGCGAGAGCGATGTTTGCTTGTTTGGAGTTCTTCTTCTGCTTCTTCGATCAGGGGATAGGTTCCAGGTCGGCAGCCTGGGCTAGCAGGGTGGATATCGTTTGAGTTTCATCCGTAGTCGGGTGGTGCTCTTATGTATGATGTATTGTTGTATTCATGTGGCATTGTATGCCTCTTGTATGTATCCCCATCTATTATGTAATGTTGATGTAATGATATCCACCTTGCCAAAGCGTTTCAATATGCGGGTCTATCCTTGGTGGGACCTTCGAGTTCCTTTTGGATAGGGTCGCATATTGGGCGTGACAAGTTGGTATCAGAGCACAAGTTGTCATCTTCTTCTCCGTTCTTTTCTTTCAACTTTTTCAATTCTTCCGGAGGCATTGTGTTGCTTATCTCGTCAAGTGTCATTCCATCCTCTCAAAGCTCGTGTTCTAGTTCTTCCATTTTCAGCCGGAGTGCTACCTAAATCCTTTCAGTCTTATTCGTTTCTTATCTCGTTATAACCGGAGTGGTTTCATAGTCTATTTGATTCTGTGAGGTTTTCAATTCTTGTCATTCTCGTCGTTCCTCTCTTTTTCTCGAGTGCTCTCGATACTTTGCTTCTTCTCTTGAGTTTTTGTTTCACGTCATTCCTTTTCCCTTCAATCTCGGTCCTAAGATCTCGGGACGAGATCTCTTATTAGGGGAGGAGTGTTGTAACGCCCCGGATCCGATGCGCCAGGTGTCTGCCAGTTATTCGCCGTCGTTGCCTTGTCATTTGCTTGCGTGTTGCATTTTGCCATGTCATCATATGCATTTCATATTATGTCATCATGTGCATTGCATTGCACACGTGTTCATCTCATGCATCCGAGCATTTTCTCCGTTGTCCGTTTTGCAATCCGGCACTCCTATGTCATCCGGCGTCCCCTTCTCGCCTCTTTTCGTGTGCGGGTGTTAAACGTTCTCGGAATGGACCGAGGTTTGTCAAGCAGCCTTGGTATAGCACCGGTAGACCGCCTGTCAAGTTTCTTGCCATTTGGAGGTCGTTTGGTACTCCAACGGTTAACCGGGGAACCGCAAAGGCATCTTTTGGGTGCAGCCCAACACCCCTTCCAAAGTGGCCCATAACCCATCCAAACCCCCTCCACGCTCTCGGCCGTTCGATCATGATCGTGTGGGCGAAAACCACACCTCATTTGGAGCTTCCTAGCTCCCTCTACCTATAAATCTAGACCTCCGCCGAAATTTTTGGGTCATTCTACCCTAACCATAGCAAACTCCCCCTCCGCGCCGCCGGACATGTCTGCCCGCGCTGGACAAAATTGCGCCGCCGCCCCGAGCCACTCAGTGCTCGCCATGTGGCGCGTGATCGCTGCCGTCCGCCCTGCCGCCCGCTGTTCAGCTGGGCCCGGGCAAGCCCGCCGAGCCCATCGGGCCCGTCTCGAGCCCGCTTGCCGGACTCCGCCACCGCCTCGCCGGAGAGCGCCGCCGCCCGGCCTCACCTCCCCGCCGCCGGGGCACCACGCCTCCCAGTCGCCATCCGCCGCCGCCGTCCGCTCCTCCGTCGCCGCCAGATCAACCCCGCCACCGCCTCCGCCGCGCCCTCGCCCGCCACCGCCTCCGCCCGTCGTCGGAGCAGCTCCTCCCGCCGCCAGCGCATCAACCCCGCCATCGGACCCGCCCGTCCGCGCCGATCCGCCGCCTCGCGTCAGCGCCGCCAAGCGCCGATCTGCCGCCTCGCGTCGGCGCCGCCCGCCTCCTTCTTGCCAGCGCCCGGATCCGGCGAAGGAGGTCTACCCGGCCCCGGATCCGGCCTCCCCTGCCCGCTGGAGTCTTCCCCCGTCCAACTTCGGCCGCCGCGCTGCTTGTCTCCGGCGAGATCCGCCGCCACCTCGCCTGCGTTGACTTTTTCCCCGAGGTGGATTTCTCTCTAAGTCCCGAAATATTTTGCATAATCATGCCATGTTCATCGCATCGTGACTTGCTACATACTGCTCCGTTTCGTGCGTGTAATATGTCAAATTGTTCGCCTCGACGACTTCATTTCATTCCATTGCATCATGTTCATTTGAGTCCATATTGATGCCTGAATCATTGTTGCAAGAGTGCTATGTGATGTTAATCTGCTGAAACTGTTATAACTTGCACTTTTGTCATTTTTCCATGATTGTTGTGTGCATCCTATGAGCATGAGCTCTACATGTGTTTTGAAGTATGCAATGACATCTTTACAGTGGTGCCATCCATGTATTTTTGTGATTCTTGTACTGAGTGCATAGAGCTTGTTAAGTGGGGTACTTGTTGTTGCTATTTTCCTGACTGATTCTGTTATAATATGATGCTATGTAAACCTGCTGCTACAAGTCATTCTATGCATAATCTGAAGATGTTCACTAAGGATGTTTTGTTATACATGTCATGCTCTATCCGTTCATGCCCCTGGTTGCATTTATAGCCAACTGTAGCTTGTTGTAATCTTGCTCCAAAGTTGCAACATAATGTTGCTGTCAGCCTTTTAACATGAAGTTCAGTTTTGACCATGTGCTTTTCTAGTGATCCATGCACCCTATGAACTTGCTCTTGCCATGCTTTGCTTCTCAAACATGTATTCTTACTGTTGGTTGACTTTCCATGCCATGTATTGCTTTGTGGTGAGTGGTTCAAACTCACCAACATGTCTACTTATTGTTGTTCCTGGCATGTATGAATTTGTCATATAACTTGCCATGTTTACATGGGTGCCATCATATTTTCTGATCCTTTTTGGCTCATGGTCAGTAAGGGACTTTTGTTCTATGTAATTAGTAGAGTCATGCCATTCCTTTGTTTTCCATGATAAGTTCTTGTAACATGTTGTTTGATAGCTCTAAACATTGCAACCTGATGTTATTTCTGCAAAGCCTGAAACTGTTATTATTTGCAATCTTGCCATGTCCTTTTCAGCATGTTCTAGTAGTTTCTGGAGATAGCTCAGTGCTCTTGTTTTGTCATGCTTTACCTGTACTTCATGCCCATGCCTTTTGTTATTACGTTGAGATGCTGTAGCTTGTTGTTTTGATGCTTGCAATATGCCTAGTTGCTGTTTTGGACAGATTGTTGTTATGACTTGTATAGAGTGTATGTGTTGAACCATTGCTCCGTTTTGAGTATGCTTCATATGAAACATGCTTGATTTTGCATGTTGTTTCATATTACCATGTTGCATCCTTGTTTTGGTGTGTTTGCTTGATGTTTGTGTGCATTTTGCATCAATGCCATGTTTAACTTGTTTTGCTCATATCTTCTAGGCTGTAGCTCCAAATCTAATGAACTTTATATGTAACTTGACTAGAATCTCGTGTCGATCATCTTGGTGCATCTTAACTTGCTGTTAAACAACTTAAACTTAATGTTTGTTCAGATCTGGACCAATTTCGGAATTTGCATATGAGGACTTACCGGAATTGTTATATGTTGTTTCCGGCCTCATTTAAACTTGCCTTGATGTGTTGTTCTTGTTTGCATCATCTTTTGCCATGAGTAGCTTGTAAACTGGGATTCCGAGACTGATTGGGTCTTCCTGGGAGAAGGTATATCCTTCGTTGATCGCGAGATCTTATCATGGGCTAAGTTGGGACACCCCTAGCAAAATGCGGAAAGGTGAGAGTGCGTATAATCCATGGACTCAACATTAGTCATAAAGAACTCACATACTTGTTGCAAAAGTTTATTAGCCCTTGAAGCAAAGTACTACTATGCATGCTCCTAGGGGAATAGACTGGTAGGAAAAGAACATCGCTCGTACCCGACCGCCACTCATAAGGAAGACAATCAATAATAAATCATGCTCCAATTTCATAGCATAACGAGAGACCATACGTGCATGCTTTGAGAATAACAAACCTTAACACAAATATTCTTACTAAACCACAATTACTCAGTAGCATGACTCTATTATCACCATCTTTATATCTCAATACAAATGCAAGGAATCAAACTTCTCATATATTCAATGATCTTCATGAAAGTTTTTATTATATCCCTCTCAAATACCCATCATAATAGGACTAAATTCATAACCTAATAAAATTTCCATACTATTTATACAACTCTCAAAAAATATAAGTGAAGCATGAGAGTTCATTTGTTTTCTTCAAAATATAACCACCCTCGTGCTCCAAAAGATATAAGTGAAGCACTAGACCAACTACCTAGCCTAAAAAATATAAGTGCAGCACACAGAGTATTCTAATAAATTCACAATTAATGTGTGTCCCTCTCAAAAGGTGTGTATAGCAAGGATGATTGTGGCAAACTAAAAAGCAAATAAAGCAAAGACTAATATAATACAAGACGCTCCAAGCAAAACACATATCATGTTGTGAATACAAATATAGCCTCAAGTAATTTACCGATGGATTGTAGACAAAAGAGGGGATGCCATCTAGGGCATCCTCAAGCTTAGATGCTTTGTTGTCCTTGAATTTTAACTTGGGGTGCCATGGGCATCCCCAATCTTAGGCTCATGCCACTCCTTATTCCGTAGTCCATCGAAACTTCACCCAAAACTTGAAAAGTTCACAACACAATACTCAATAGAAAACTCGTGAGATCCGTTAGTATAAAAAAGCAAATCACCACCTTTAGGTATGATTGTAAACTCATTCCAATTTTATATTTGCATTATATTTATTGTATTCTAACTTCACCATGGTTCATACCCCGATACTACCCATAGATTCATCAAAATAAGCGAACAATATAATGAAAACAGAATCTATCAAAAAGAGAACAATCTGCAGTAATCTAGAATTTAGAAAAACTTTTGTAACTCCAAAAATTCTACAAAATTAGTAAAACATGGGAAATTTGCATATCAATCTTGTGTAAAGAGAATGGTGTCTCTGAGGCTAAAACAATCTCAAGGACAAGCTTCTTCATAAAGTCCAAAACCAAGTGAAGAAGAGCTTGCAATCAAAGAGCAAAAAGTGTCCGCCAATCTAAAGCATCTTCAACATCTCAATGAGAACATCTATGGAAGCATCAAAAAGGGGGTAACTACTCGTAGACGTTTGGCAAACTTTTGTGAGCATCACTCGTTTGTCTCTTGTGTTGAGCCCCTTAAGGTAGAAGATGCACTTGACGATCTGGATTGGATAGATACCATGCATGAAGAACTCAAGAACTTCACCCGCATCAAAGTATGGACCCTTGTGGAGAGACCCAAAGAGCATCATAATGTCATTGGTACAAAGTGGATCTTCAAGAACAAACAAGATGAACATGGACTAGTTGAGGGAGTCCTGGATTAGGGGGTGTCCGGATAGCCGAACTATCATCTTTGGCCGGACTCCTAGACTATGAAGATACAAGATTGAAGACTTTGTCCCGTGTCCGGATGGGACTTTCCTTGGCATGGAAGGCATGCTTGGCGATACGGATATGTAGATCTCCTACCATTGTAACCGACTCTGTGTAACCCTAGCCCTCTCCGGTGTCTATATAAACCGGAGGGTTTTAGTCCGTAGGACGAACAACAATCATACCATCGGCTAGCTTCTAGGGTTTAGCCTCTTTGATCTCGTGGTAGATCTACTCTTGTACTACCCATATCATCAATATTAATCAAGCAGAGTAGGGTTTTACCTCCATCGAGAGGGCCCAACCGGTAAAACATCGTGTCCCTTGTCTCCTGTTACCATCCGCCTAGACGCACAGCTCGGGACCCCCTACCGAGATCCGCCGGTTTTGACACCGACATTGGTGCTTTCATTGAGAGTTCCTCGTGTCGTCACCTTTAGGCCGATGGTCCTTCGATCATCAACAACGATGCGGTCCAGGTGAGACTTTTCTCCCGGACAGATCTTCGATTCGGTGGCTTTGCATCGCGGCCAACTTCGCTTGGCCATATGGAGCAGATTAAAGCTACGCCCCGCCATCAGTCGATTTGAAGTTTGAACTATCTGCCGGCGTCGCGGAGACTTGATCTTCGACGGGTTCGAGCCACAACCAAGCGTGCCGCCTTGTCATGATGGGCATGATCTAGCTCTCTGCCGGACGAAGGTGCCACGAGGTCGACAAGTGTCCGCTCCGACCCTTAGCTCGGGCCGATCAGCGCCGACGAGGACGGGTGGCTGGACACCACCTCGGGGCTGCTACCTCTACGGCGATAGAGCCGAATACCAACCCTGTCCTTTGTGAAGCTCGTGACTCCAAGGTGCCGGACTCCTCTCCGGACTCTGAGCCTTCCGCACCCCTACCAATCGAATCCGATTGGGCGTCGATCATGGAGTTCACCACTGCGGACATCTTTCAGCACTCGCCCTTTGGCGACATCCTGAATTCGCTAAAGTGTCTCTCTTTATCAGGAGAGCCCTGGCCGGATTATGGTCAGGACGGTTGGGATGCAGACGACAAAGAAATTCAAAGCCCACCCACCACCCACTTCGTAGCCACTGTCGTTGATTTAACCGACATGCTCGACTTTGACTCCGAAGACATCGACGGTATGGACGACGATGCCGGAGACGACCAAGAACCAGCGCCTACAGGGCACTGGAAGGCCACCTCAACTCACGATGTACATATGGTGGATACACCTAAAGGAAGCAATAACGAGGAACAACGGGACGCTGCGAAGGATAATTCCCTCGAAAAGCAGTCAAAACAGCTACGTAAGCGCCGCTCAAAGTCCGGCCTCGACAAAGACGGCACCCATACAGACCCAGCCATAGAGCAGGGCGAACCGGTGGACGACGAACATGCCCTCGAGCAACCATCCGAACAGGATAACTTGGATAAACAATCAGTCCCCGGCGAAGATAACAGTCCGGACGATCTCACGCCAGACACATCGTTGGAGCCGAAGAACCTCCACAAAAGGCTCGTCGCCACTGCACGTAGTCTGAAGAAGCAGAAGCGGAAGCTCAAAACAGTGGAAGACACACTCAGAATGAGATGGAGCAAAGTACTCAACACCGCAGACAAATACGGCGATAATCGCCAAACAAACAGCTACCCGAAGCGTAGACTACTGCCCGAATTTGACGAGGAGGCCATAGAGCACCCACAATCAAAGAACAAAGAGGCCGCCCGATCGGATAGACGACCACATGGCAAACATAGAGCGGCAAGCGGCGCCGCACACAAGCCGGCACGCGATCCGCATAAGGATCCGCACCAAAAGGATGGCCCAGTCAGGTCTATCTATGGGCCAAGAAAGCAAGCTCTAGAAAGCAATGCAACACGTCGAGTATTCGAACACCATGGCACACCCAAATACAGGGGCGCCGCACACCCCCTATGTTTCACCGATGAGGTGCTGGACCATGAATTTCCAGCGGGATTCAAGCCCGTAAACATAGAGGCATACGACGGAACAACAGACCCTAGAGTCTGGATTGAGGATTACATCCTGCACATACACATGGCTAGAGGAGATGATCTCCACGCCATAAAATACTTACCCCACAAGCTCAAAGGGCCAGCTCGGCATTGGCTCAAAAGCCTCCCGGAAAATACCATTGGAAGTTGGGAAGAGCTCGAGGATGCGTTTTGGGCAAATTATCAGGGGACTTATGGCCGCCCTCCGGATGCAGACGATTTAAGTCACATAACTCAACAGATCGGAGAGTCAGCCCGCAAATTCTGGAACAGGTTCCTCACCAAAAAGAACCAAATAGTCGACTGTCCGGACGCCGAAGCCTTAGCAGCTTTCAAACACAATGTCCGAGATGAATGGCTCGCTAGACACCTTGGCCAAGAAAAGCCGAGAACAATGGCCGCACTAACAAGCCTCATGACCCGCTTTTGCGCGGGAGAGGATAGCTGGCTGGCAAGATGCAGCACCAGTGACCCAAGTACATCCGAGATCAGGGATGGAAATGGGAAACCACGACGCAACAAGGACCAGCGCCGGACCAAGGGAAACAGTTCGAAGAGCACGGCAGTCAACGCCGGATTCAAAAGCTCTCGATAGAACAATAAAAACTGCCTCTTAAGGACAACAGCGACGGGCTATCCAACCTAAACAAAATCTTGGACAAGATATGCCAAATCCACAATACTCCCGGGAAGCCTGCAAACCATACCCACAAAAATTGTTGGGTCTTCAAGCAGTCCGACAGACTCAACGCCGAACACAAGGGGCTCGACACACCAAGTGAGGATGATGACAAACCCCACAAGCAGAGCACCGGAAAACAAAAGAATTTCCCACAAGAAGTCAAAACAGTAAACTCACTTCAAGTGACAAAAGGGAAAAACAGAGCGGCACCCATTGAAATATGTGCCGCACGGTCTACCCCAGCGGATTCCCAACATTGGTTGTCAAAACCAATCACCTTCGACCATCGGGACTACTCCAGAAGTATCCGGAACGTAGGATGGACTGCCTTGATATTAGATCCCATAATGGACGGACTCCAATTTACACAAGTCCTAATGGACGGCGGCAGTGATCTAAACCTGCTATATCAGGACACAATCCGCAGAATGGGGACCCAACCAAAATTCGCCATAGCAACACTTCCTTTCAAGGAGTAATGCCAGGCCCATACGCCCATTGTACAGGCTCTCTACCGCTAGAAGTTGTGTTCGGCCCATCCGACAACTTCCGTCGTGAAAAGTTAGTCTTCCACATCGCTCCATTCAAAAGTAGCTATCAAGCACTATTGGGACGCGAAGCTTTCACCCGCTTTAACGCAATACCGCATTATGCATCTCGGTCCACGCGGCATCATCTCATTAAAGGGAAACTTCAAGTGTTCCTCGAATACGGAAGAACGTGAGACTGCCTTGACAGCCACACACTAATCCGGCTTTGCTGATCACAGCACCTAAGCAGGTCATTGAGACCCCGGACACGGTTAGGCGAGTCCGGTATTAATAAACAAGGGGCTTATGAGCCGCGTACCCCCTTATAAGGGGCTCCACGCATGTACAACAAGAGACAATAAAGCTCTATTTTATTCATTTTTTGAACCATACTCTGTTTATTTTAAAATACATTTTTCGCATGATCTTTTTTTCCAACTAAGTTCCTCTCTTTTACAGATGAATGCCATGCTATACCCGTCCAGGATACGGCAAAACGGAGACACAAACACAGACGTGCAGCAGGGACCCGTTGCAAGGATTCTTTTCAGATTAAGACCCTGCGTAAACCTTTTTTACTGTCTCTTGTTGTTACACATCCCCCGGTTTTTTGCTATAACCGAGGAGGAGGCTGGCGTTTTGGCATCGGCCGCGTCAGAAATTTTTGCACGTATCTGGACACTAGGGGCTTAGGGCATTGTTTTGCCCGTTTTTCATAAAGACCGAATACCTTACGGAGTGTTCGACGTCTCGAGTTAGGCCTTATATGCATCAGCTCCGAATCATGTCTTTAGTCAAATGTTGGGTTTGCCCGGCTCCTGTGTTTTGCTGCCTTACGTTCTGCTCTATCGGCTAACGCGGCACCAGGAGAACTACTGCGATTGTGCCCCGGTTCGGCCTGGTGAGCACCTCAGTAGAGAAAGCCAAAAACTGACTATCATGATATAGCGTGAGACTGGTCAACCACTCGATGACCCACCGGAATGTTTAGAATTCCTCCGCATTAACGAAGGACCATTTCCCGGTCAGGCACATACGCGCCCCGAATTCGGAGAGCGCGGTGCCCCTAGGGGCTATGTAGTAGCCCCACAATCGAACTGCTATGGCTAAGTGAAAGTGATAAAGCATTATAGTTTGGTTGCCTGGTTTGCTACGCTATCACCTCTTTCACAGGACCAAGACGTTGGATTAAGTGTGAAAACGTGCTTTTTTTTGCAAACACCCCCGCACTATGTGCGTGGGGGTTGAAGCCGAAGACTGCTATCTTTCAGGTTATATACACATATACATTAACGGCCGCACAGGAGGTATTTCAATACCTGAACGCACAAGTATAAAAAGCCCTTATATTATATTGAAACATCGTTTCACAAATCATACATGTCATTAGAACATAATATCCTTCCAGCACTACGTCTCTATTAAACGAGCGCCCTGCAAGACTTCCTCTAAATAGTGCTCGGCGGGTACTCGGCTTCTGTCCGAATCCTGGGATGCAACGTCGGTGGCCTTCATCTCCGCCCAGCATGTCTTGACACGGGCAAGAGCCATTTGCGCACCCTCTATACATGCTGACCGCTTCATGGCATCGATATGCAGCACCGCACCAAGGAACTGTTGCATCAAGCCAAAATAACTCTTCGGCTCGGGCCTGCTCGGCCACAAATGAGTCACGACATCCTTCATGGCAAGTCCGGACAACCTATTCAGCTCAGCCCATTCGGCCAAACGATCGGTCAATGGAAGCGGACGCTCTGGACTATGGAACTGCGACCAAAAAAGCTCTTCCATTCCGTGATCCTTTTGGCCTCGGAAGTGTGCGACCGCGTCTGCAGCACTCGCCGCCAAATCCAGATAACATTCTCCACACCCCACAACTGGCCCAACTGAGCATACTTCGGATCCGTGAACTTCCTTCGCAGCAGAAAGGGCTTTCCAGCCACGATATCCCCGGCTTGACGTAGCTCCTCCTTTATAGCTCTCATCGCGGAGCGGGCATCCTTGGCCTCGGCGCTGGCCTTCTTCAGGCTCTCTTGCTCCGCTCGACGTTCTTTTTCAAGAAACTCGCAGCGGTCGGTAGCATTCTTCAACTTCCCAGCCATTTCTTCCCTGCTTCGGCAGTGAGCAGCCTGCTCGGCTTTTAGCTCTTCGGCCGCCCTCAAGGCAGCCGCATCACTTTTTCTGGCTTGCTCCTTGACTCGGGCTAGCTCCGCCCGAAGGTTCTCCATAGCAGCGGCACCATCTGCATAAAGCGTACATGTTGTAAAGCATGGGTGTCAAGCTCCCTTACCAGGTGTCCGCGGAGAAGTTGCATACCTTGTGACTCGTCAAGCCGCTTATTGACAAGCGCGATGTCCGCATCCGCCACGTCAAGTTGCCGCTTCGATTCGGCAAATTGATCGATCCGGCCACACCGGACGCTCGCCACCTATATAGGACAGGCGATATCTTAAACTGAGATTATGATCCTCGGCGCTATCACTTTCGACAACGTGCGAGTCTCGGGGCTACTATCTATACAGGGCGCATTCTATATGCAAAACTGTCAGAAGGTATATCATTTTCGCGTACCTCAAACCACGTCAGTAAACTTCTGACGGCTTCATGCAATCCGCTCTCAGCGGATGAAATTCTTTCAATCACCATACGCATTAACGCACGGTGATCTTCTGAGATAGACGCTTCGCCGAGCAGATCCTTCACTCCTCCGACCGTACACGGTTGGTGCGGACCTCCGGCCCGCGGGACTCAGAAACCCTCGCGATGACACCTCGGGTCATCCACCTGCAGGACGGTTCGGTAGATGGAGGCGTTTCGCTCTCCATCATCTCCGGACGAAGATCCCGCGAAGATGAGCTCTGCTGAGAAGGGCTGAGATCCGAACTACAAGGTAAAACTTCGGTTATCTTAAGAAAAAAAAACAGGGATGTCCCTTATTACAAAACTCCCTTTCTACTTACGGCTCATTGGAGGCTGATTCCCTTGGGGAAATAGTGCGGCGGGGCTTCTCTGGCCGCAGACCCTCTGGTGAAGATTTCTTCCTCGCTTTGAGGCCTTGGCCTCCGGATCTTCGAAGCGGTCCTCTTCTCCCCCTGGAGGAAGGGATTCTCGATCCCCCCTTCCTTGAAAGCCTCCTTCGCGGAGGCAGTAGCTTCCCTGTTCCTGTAACGCCCCGTTTTCGATGCGCCAGGTGTCTGCCAGTTATTCGCCGTCGTTGCCATGTCATTTGCTTGCGTGTTGCACTTTGCCATGTCATCATTTGCATTTTATCATGTCATCATGCGCATTTCATTTTGCATACGTGTTCGTCTCATGCATCCAAGCATTTTCCCCGTTGTCCGTTTTGCAATCCGAGACTCCTATGTTCCCCGGTGCCCTCTTTTACCTCTTTTCGTGTGCGGGTATTAAACTTTCTCGGAATGGCCCGAGGTTTGCCAAGCGGCCTTGGTATAGCACCGTGAACCGCTTTGTCAAGTTTCGTGCCATTTGGAGGTCGTTTGGTACTCCAACGGTTAACCAGGTAACCGCAAAGGCCTCTTTTGTTGCAGCCCAACACCCCTTCCAAAGTGGCCCAAAACCCATCTAACTCCCATCTATGCTCTCGGTCGTTCGATCACGATCACGTGGCCGAAAACCGCACCTCATTTGGACTCTCCTAGCTCCCTCTACCTATAAATAGACCCTCCCCTTCCCAATTCGCGGATGAATCCCCCCGAAACCCTAAAAATCCCCTTCTTCACGCACCGGACATGTCCGCTTCGCCGCCGGACATGTCCAGCCGCCGTCCCTCGCCCAACCAGGAGATGCCACGTGTCGCTCGGCGCCCGCCCGCCGCCCCCGGCCCATTGGGACCGCGGGAGGCCCGCCCGGCCCGTCCGCCGACGCTGCTTCGCCAGCGCGCCCGCCACGCCACGCCAGCAGCCGCGTCGCCGCCTCCGGCCGCCGCCGCCGCCACCGGCGACCTCCGTCGCCCGCGCCTCGCCGGGCCTCGGCTCGCCGCCCGCCGCCCGCCAGACCCAGCGCCGCCGGCCCGCCTGGCGCCCTCTGCCGCCTCGCGGCCCGTCCTCGCCGTTGGCCCCGCGCCAGCGCCGCCCTCGCCTCCCTGCGCCTCGCCGAGATCGCCTCGCCCGGCGCCGCCCTCGGCCGTGGCCAGCGCCTCCTGCGGCGCCCGCCTCCTGCCGTCGCCCAGCGCCGCCGCCCGGCGGATCCGGCCAGATCCGGCCTCCCCGGCCACTTCGCCGACCTCCGGCGTCCTTCTCCCGCAAGTCCGGCGACCCCCCGGCGAATTCCGGCGTGCATCAAAATCCGTGCAAGAGGTTGACCCCGAAAATCTACTAAGTCCCCGTAATTTCTTGCATAAACATGCCATATTCATTGCATCACATCTCTGCATCCGTAGCTCCGTTTCGTGCGTATAATATGTCAAATTGTTCGCCTCGACGAGTAGATAATTTCATTCCATTGCATCATTTTCATTTGAGCTCATCTTGATGCCCGAAATGCGGTTAGAAAAGTGCATGTTGATGTTAATCTGCTGAAACTGTTATAACTTGCTCATTTACCATTTTTGCCATGATTGATGTGTGCATCCTATGAGTATGAGCTCTACATGAATGTTGATCTATGCCAATGCCATCTTTCCAGAGGTGCCAACCATGTATTTTTGTGAGTTGTGTGCTGAGTGCATCAAGCTTGTTAATTAAGGTAGTTGATGTTGCTGTTTTCCTGATAGATTCTGTTATATTTTGTTGCTATGTTAACATGCTTCTACTAATCATTCTATGCATAATCTGGAGATGCTCTATAAACATGTTTTGATCTACATGTCATGCTCTATCCATTCATGCCCTTGGTTGCAATTATAGCCTGCTGGAACATGTTGTAATCTTGCTCTAAAGTGGCTTGAAAATGTTGCTGTCAGCCTGTTAACATTAAGTTCACTTGTTCCCATGTGTTTTCCTAGTGATCCATGCACCCTATGAACTTGTTCTTGCCATGCTTAGCTTCATAAACATGCCTTCTTACTGTTGGTTGCCTTGCCATGCCATGTATTGCTCTGTGGTGAGTGGTTCAAGCTCACGAACATGCCTACTTATTGTTGTTCCTGCCATGTATGAATCTGTAATATAACTTGCCATGTTTACATGGGTGCCATCATATTTTCTGATCCTTTTTGGCTTATGGTCAGTAAGGGACTTTTGATCTATGCAATTAGTAGATTCATGCCATGCCTTTGTTTGCCATGATAAGTTCCTGTAACATGTTGTTTTCTTGCTCTCAACAGTGCAACCTGATGTTATTTCTGCTAAAGTCTGAAACTCTTATTATTTGCAATATCTCCATGTGTTTTTGAGCATGTTCTAGTGTTTTCCTGAGATAGCTCAGTGTTCATGTTTTGTTATGCTTTACCAGTACTTCATGCCCATACCATTTGTTATTATTTTGGGATGCTGTAGCTTGTTTTTTTGATGCTTGCAAGATGCCTAGTTGCTGTTATGAACAGATTGTTGTTATGACTTGTATAGTGTGTGTGTGTGTTGCACCGTTGCTCCGTTTTGAGTGTGTTCTATATGAAACTTGCTTGTTTTTGCATGTAGCTTCATATTATCATGTTGCATCCTTGTTTTGAGGTGTTTGCTTGATGTTTGTATGCATTTTGCATCAATGCCATGTTTAACTTGTTTTGCTCATATCTTCTAGGCCGTAGCTCCAAATCTAATGAACTTTATATGTAACTTGACTAGAATTTCGTGTAGATCATCTTGGTGCATCTTAACTTGCTGTTTAACAACTTGAACATAAGGTTTATTCAGATCTGGACCAATTTCAAAATTTGCATATGAGGACTTACCGAAATTGTTATATGTTGTTCCCGGCCTCATTTAAACTCGCCTTGATGTGTTGTTCTTGTTTGCATCATCTCTTGCCATGAGTAGCTTCATGTAGCTTGGTCATGCATCATTCTTGTTGTGCATCATGTCTTGTTCATGTGTGGTGTGTTTACCTATGTTGTGTGCTTCTTCTTGATAGTTCCCGTTTCGTTGCGATCGTGAGGATTCGTTCGTCTACGTGTGGTTCGTCTTCGTGGTTTCATCTTCTTCATGGACTCGTTCTTCTTCCTAGCGGGATTTCAGGCAAGATGACCGCTACCCTGGATCTCACTACTATCATTGCTATGCTAGTTGCCTCGTTCTTTCGCTATGCTGCGCTACCTATTACCTGTTTGTCCAGCCATCCCATATTGCCATGAACCTCTAACCTTTGACACCTTTCCTATGCAAACCGTTGCTTGGCTATGTTACCGCTTTGCTCAGCCCCTCTTATAGCGTTGCTAGCTGCAGGTGAAGTTGAAGATTTTCTCCATGGTGGACAGGATTTTGGTTGGGATATCACAATATCTCTTATATTATTAATGCATCTATATATTTGGTAAAGGGTGGAAGGCTCGGCCTTATGCAGTGTTTTTTCCACTCTTGCCGCCCTAGTTTCCGTCATACGGTGTTATGTTCCCGGATTTTGCGTTCCTAACGCGGTCGGGTGATTTATGGGACCCCCGACGATTCGCTTTGAATAAAACTTGTCCAAAGGCCCAACATTGACTTTTACCATTTGCCTCACCACCACCTACCTTTTCCCTTGGGAGTCGCTCTCTCGAGGGTCATCTTTATTTTAGCCCCCCCGGGCCAGTGCTTGTCTAAGTGCTGGTCCAAACCGAGCGATGTCCGGCGCCCCCTAGGCAACCAGGGTCTATGCCAACCCGACGCCTTGCTCATCCGGTGTGCCCTGAGAACGAGATATGTGCAGCTCCTATCGGGATTTGTCGGCGCATCGGGCGGCTTTGCTGGTCTTGTTTTACCATTGTCGAAATGTCTTGTAAACCGGGATTCCGAGACTGATTGGGTCTTCCTGGGAGAAGGTCTATTCCTTCGTTGATCGCGAGAGCTTGTCATGGGCTAAGTTGGGACACCCCTGCAGGGTATAAACTTTCGAGAGCCGTGCCCGCGGTTATGTGGCAGATGGGAATTTGTTAATGTCCGGTTGTAGATAACTTGACACCAGATCCGAATTAAAACGCATCAACCGCGTGTGTAGCCGTGATGGTCTCTTCTCGGCGGAGTCCGGAAAGTGAACACGGTTTCTGGGTTATGTTTGACGTAAGTAGGTGTTCAGGATCACCTCTTGATCATTGTTATCTTCACGACCGTTCCGCTTGTTTCTCTTCTCGCTCTCATTTGCGTATGTTAGCCACCATACTTGCTTAGTCGCTGCTGCAACCTCACCACTTTACCCTTCCTTTCCCTTTAAGCTTTGCTAGTCTTGATACCCATGGTAATGGGATTCTTGAGTCCTCGTGGCTCACGGATACTTCAAAACCAGTTTGCGGTGCCTATGTTACGAAAGCGGTGGCGCAACCAAGCTCAAGGAGGAGCTCGATGAAGATCTTGCCCTTTGTGTTGTTTCGTCTAGTTGATCGATGAGTGGAGCCGAGTTGGGGTCGATCGGGGACCTTTGTCGCATTTGGGGTTCTTCTTTTATTTTGGTTCCGTAGTCGGACCTTGATTGTATCTGGATGATGTAATGCTTTATTCATGTAATTGTGTGAAGTGGCGATTGTAAGCCAACTATGTATCTTTTTCCCTTATGTATTACATGGGTTGTGTGAAGATTACCTCACTTGCGACATTGCTTTCAATGCGGTTATGCCTCTAAGTCGTGCTTCGACACGTGGGAGATATAGCCGCATCGAGGGCGTTACAAGTTGGTAATCAGAGCCTTCCCCGACCTTAGGAGCCCCACTGCTTGATCGTTTTTAGTGGCCGAGTTGTGTCTAGAAAAATGTTTTGAGTCATTTAGGATTATATATATCGAATAGTTAGGAATTCTTTTTACTCCTCAGTCCCTTCGTCGCTCTGGTGAGGTATCCTGACGTAGAGTTTTGACTCTTCTCTTCTCAAATTTCACTAATTTTTTTTTAGGATCACGCGGGTATCTTGGAATCGTTCCGATGGTTTTATGATGAGAACATTGTCTTGGTGCCTCCTGTCAGGGGTTTAGTGGAAGTGTCCCGGGGAGTTGAGCTCTGAGGTGTTGTCGTCATAATTTTATCGTTGCAGTTCTGGAATACCTGAGTTTAGTACGCCGACATCGAAAATCTCTTTTATGCAGTTGTTGGTGAGATAACCCCGATAACCCAGTACTGAGGTGAGTACGGGAGTATTGCCATGACTCATATAACGGATGCTTTTCGAAGGTTGAGGTACACGATTTCCGAAGGTTTCTTGGTTATGTGTTGACGGATGGATACAGCTTTGATGTAGGTATTGTTAGTTTGGGTGAGATATATTGCTTCCCCTGTATCCCCAACACCGATTGCATAACCGAAAGTTTCGGAGTTTTATAGGTGGGAATTCAAGTAGCTCCTAGAATATCTTTCCGATGGATGCATGATATGGGATTGGGTAAATCTCTATCATATGTATTTGTTACGCTTATTCTCGCAAGCCAGTCCTTTGTTTTGTTTTGAGTTGTGGTATTCGAGTTGCTTCAATGTCAAGTGTTGATTCCATACCTTTCCTAAATGGTGTTCTCATACTCCGATGTGAATACCAATCCTTCTCGACAATCGAGATTGTCATGTCAATCCTTTTCAACCGGCGTGTTTCTCTTCAAGTGGATCCGATCACTTCAACATCAGCAAGACCAATTATCATTTCTTCTCAACGGTGTTTGTTTCATCCGTCTCCAAGTTGCCTTTATTTTTCCCGCCCACCCACCCTTTTTCCTCAAGGACTAAGATTTCTTTACCAAGTATCCTTTTATTTTTGTGAAGTTTCTCCATTCTTTTCCGTCAATGTTCTTACCCGGTGGTTCTCAAGAAGATGTTCTACTAGTTCGTCATTCCTCATTCCTTTCTCTTCTCCGGTGGATTCAAGTCAAGTTTTGTTGATCATACCTTTTTCCTCATTTCAATATCTTCTCATACCGATGCACCTCTTAATCATTCACTTCTTCCTATTCATTTGTTCTGGAGTGCTGAAGATATCTTACAAGACTTGTGTTTCCATTCTCAATCCCTTCAAGAAATTTCGAGGTTGTTATCTCATTCAAGCCATTTAATTCAACCGGTGCAATTTCTCTTAAAAATCATTTCCAACGGTGTTCTTTTGAGTGGGCCCTAACCCACAGGTCTTTTCCCAGGATCTACCTGACTCTTCTAATTTATCCGGAGCGATTTCCAAAGTCTTTCGAAGGTTGACATAAGAATGAGTTATCATCAGTCACATGCCTTCTCCAAGATCGTTTTAAAATTCTTTTCATCTTTGGCTCAACCTTTCCTCTTTGAATCCTTCCGGAGTGTCTCAACAATTCATGGTGGTTCGTCAAGGATTCCTTTCATTCTTCAATTGTTCTTCAAGTTTTCTCTCGAAGTTAAGATTCGTCAAGCCATACTCAAAATTAAACAGGGTGCCCAACACTTGTTTTGTTTTGGGAAGCTCAAGTATTCTCCGTCTTGCAGTCCAAAGTGCAATTCCTTCTATCTTATCTTTTGAGATGGTGTTATATCATTCGTGACAATTTCCATTCATGTTTCGTGTTTCACATGTTGTCAAGAATGAGGTATTTTAAATCCATCAATCTCTTCTTTGGAGTTCTCTTGGTATAGATTTCACCTAAAGCCTTCCCTAAGGAATATTGCTATTTGTGGTGCTTATCAATGATCCAAGTTATATCTCTATCATCTTGGTGAAGCAGTTTTCTTCTCTTCATTGATCTCAAGCAAGCAATTGATTTTGATAGTGGCAGAATTTCACCTCAAGTTTTGAGATGTTTACATAAGCCCACAACAAGCTTGTGCTTCTCGTTGTTGATTTTCCAACAACTCCGTTCGATTCTTCTTTGCAAGGATGCTTTCCAAGTTCACTTGTGGCAAAAGTTGTCATTTTCTTCTCCGTCCCTTTATCTCAACGGTCTAACTTCTATTCTTTCGTTACGGAGGCATTGTGATGTTGTGCTCTTCACCCATCACCTCGTTTTGTGAGGATCATGTTCTTTTTCTTGCTTAACCATTTAACCGGAGTGTTGTATCATCTCTTCAATATCTTTTCATATCATCAAGTTTTCTTCTCTTTTCTACCGGAGTGCTGTCCAAATTTTGTCATTCTTGTTCATTGGCTATTTCATTATACCGAGGTGGTCATATTCTTTTCGTTCGTGAAACTCTGGATTCATGTCTTTGCAACCTTCAAGTTCTCGTAATATTCCTTGTTCCTCTTGTCCAACGAATTGTTTGCAATCTTGGTCATCTCCGTTGTTTTGTTTCTTTCAATTTGTTCAACCTCTCAAGGTTCTTTGGTTTCACTCATTGGTCAAAGAAGCAACTTAGTTTTACCTCTTCTCTTCCTCTTCCTTTTCCCTCCGGTGCCATCCTAGATCTCGGGACGAGATCCTCTCGTAGTGGTGGAGTGTTGTAACGCCCCGTTTTCGATGCGCCAGGTGTCTGCCAGTTATTCGCCATCGTTGCCATGTCATTTGCTTGCGTGTTTCACTTTGCCATGTCATCATTTGCATTTTATCATGTCATCATGCGCATTTCATTTTGCATACGTGTTCGTCTCATGCATCCGAGCATTTTCCCCGTTGTCTGTTTTGCAATCCGGGACTCCTATGTTCCCCGGCGCCCTCTTTTACCTCTTTTCGTGTGTGGGTATTAAACTTTCTCGGAATGTCCCGAGGTTTGCCAAGCGGCCTTGGTATAGCACCGGTAGACCGCCTGTCAAGTTTCGTGCCATTTGGAGGTCGTTTGGTACTCCAACGGTTAACCGGGTAACCGCAAAGGCCTCTTTTGTTGCAGCCCAACACCCCTTCCAAAGTGGCCCAAAACCCATCTAACTCCCCTCTATGCTCTCGGTCGTTCGATCATGATCGCGTGGCCGAAAACCGCACCTCATTTGGACTCTCCTAGCTCCCTCTACCTATAAATAGACCCTCCCCTTCCAAATTCGCGGATGAATCCCCCCGAAACCCTAAAAATCCCCTTCTCCACGCACCGGACATGTCCGCTCCGCCGCCGGACATGTCCAGCCGCCGTCCCTCGCCCAACCAGGCGATGCCACGTGTCGCTCCGGTGCCGCCCGCCGCCGGGACATGGGCCAGCAGGGAGGCCCGCCCGCCCGTCCGCCGCCGCCCTTCGCCAGCCAGCGCGCCGCCCGTCGGCGACCTCCGTCGCCCGCGCCTCGCCGAACCTCGGCTCGCCGCCCGCCAGCTGCGGACCCAGCGCCGCCAGCCCGCCCCAGCCCCCTCTGCCGCCTCCCGGCCCGTCCTCGCCGTTCCGCCCAGCGCCCGCGCCTCCTGCGCCTCGCCCGAACGCAGCCCCGCCCGCCCGCACCCGCCGCCTTCGCCGTGGCCATGCGCCTCGCCGGCGCCCGCCTCTGCCCGTCGCCCGCGCCCGCGCCCGCCGGATCCGGCGAGATCCGGCCTCCCGGGCCACTTCCCCGACCTCCGGTGTCCTTCTCCCGAAAGTTCGGCGACCCCCCGGCGAATTCCGGCGTGCATCAAAATCCGTGCAAGAGGTTGACCCCGAAAATCCACTAAGTCCCCGTAATTTCTTGCATTAACATGCCATATTCATTGCATCACATCTCTGCATCCGTAGCTCCGTTTCATGCGTATAATATGTCAAATTGTTCGTCTCGACGAGTAGATCATTTCATTCCATTGCATCATTTTCATTTGAGCTCATCTTGATGCCCGAAATGCGGTTAGAAGAGTGCATGTTGATGTTAATCTGCTGAAACTGTTATAACTTGCTCATTTACCATTTTTGCCATGATTGATGTGTGCATCCTATGAGTATGAGCTCTACATGAATGTTGATCTATGCCAATGCCATCTTTCCAAAGGTGCCAACCATGTATTTTTGTGAGTTGTGTGCTGAGTGCATCAAGCTTGTTAAGTAGGGTAGTTGCTGTTCCTGTTTTCCTGATAGATTCTGTTATATTTTGTTGCTATGTTAACATGCTTCTACTAATCATTCTATGCATAATCTGGAGATGCTCTATAAATATGTTTTGATCTACATGTCATGCTCTATCCATTCATGCCCTTGGTTGCAATTATAGCCTGCTGGAACATGTTGTAATCTTGCTCTAAAGTTGCTTGAAAATGTTCTTTGTCGACTGTTAACATTAAGTTCACTTGTTCCCATGTGTTTTCCTAGTGATCCATGCACCCTATGAACTTGTTCTTGCCATGCTTAGCTTCATAAACATGCCTTCTTACTGTTGGTTGCCTTGCCATGCCATGTATTGCTCTGTGGTGAGTGGCTCAAGCTCACGAACATGCCTACTTATTGTTGTTCCTGCCATGTATGAATCTGTAATATAACTTGCCATGTTTACATGGGTGCCATCATATTTTCTGATCCTTTTTGGCTTATGGTCAGTAAGGGACTTTTGATCTATGCAATTAGTAGATTCATGCCATGCCTTTGTTTGCCATGATAAGTTCCTGTAACATGTTGTTTTCTTGCTCTCAACAGTGCAACCTGATGTTATTTCTGCTAAAGTCTGAAACTGTTATTATTTGCAATATCTCCATGTGTTTTTGAGCATGTTCTAGTGTTTTCTGGAGATAGCTCAGTGTTCATGTTTTGTTATGCTTTACCAGTACTTCATGCCCATACCATTTGTTATTATGTTGGGATGTTGTAGCTTGTTGTTTTGATGCTTGCAAGATGCCTAGTTGCTGTTATGGACACATTGTTGTTACGACTTGTATAGTGTGTGTGTGTTGCACCGTTGCTCCGTTTTGAGTGTGTTCTATATGAAACTTGCTTGTTTTTGCATGTAGCTTCATATTATCATGTTGCATCCTTGTTTTGAGGTGTTTGCTTGATGTTTGTATGCATTTTGCATCAATGCCATGTTTAACTTGTTTTGCTCATATCTTCTAGGCCGTAGCTCCAAATCTAATGAACTTTATATGTAACTTGACTAGAATTTCGTGTAGATCATCTTGGTGCATCTTAACTTGCTGTTTAACAACTTGAACATAAGGTTTATTCAGATCTGGACCAATTTCAAAATTTGCATATGAGGACTTACCGAAATTGTTATATGTTGTTCCCGGCCTCATTTAAACTCGCCTTGATGTGTTGTTCTTGTTTGCATCATCTCTTGCCATGAGTAGCTACATGTAGCTTGGTCATGCATCATGCTTGTTGTGCATCATGTCTTGTTCATGTGTGGTGTGTTTACCTATGTTGTGTGCTTCTTCTCGATAGTTCCCGTTTCGTTGCGATCGTGAGGATTCGTTCGTCTACGTGTGGTTCGTCTTCGTGGTTTCATCTTCTTCATGGACTCGTTCTTCTTCCTAGCGGGATTTCAGGCAAGATGACCGCTACCCTGGATCTCACTACTATCATTGCTATGCTAGTTGCCTCATTATTTCGCTATGCTGCGCTACCTATTACCTGTTTGTCCAGCCATCCCATATTGCCATGAACCTCTAACCTTTGACACCTTTCCTATGCAAACCGTTGCTTGGCTATGTTACCGCTTTGCTCAGCCCCTCTTATAGCGTTGCTAGCTGCAGGTGAAGTTGAAGATTTTCTCCATGGTGGACAGGATTTTGGTTGGGATATCACAATATCTCTTATATTATTAATGCATCTATATATTTGGTAAAGGGTGGAAGGCTCGGCCTTATGCCTGGTGTTTTGTTCCACTCTTGCCGCCCTAGTTTCCGTCATACCGGTGTTATATTCCCGGATTTTGCGTTCCTAACGCGGTCGGGTGATTTATGGGACCCCCCTGACAGTTCGCTTTGAATAAAACTTGTCCAGCAAGGCCCAACATTGACTTTTACCATTTGCCTCACCACCACCTACCTTTTCCCTTGGGAGTCGCTCTCTCAAGGGTCATCTTTATTTTAGCCCCCCCCCCCGGGCCAGTGCTTGTCTAAGTGCTGGTCCAAACCGAGCGATGTCCGGCGCCCACTGGGCAACCAGGGTCTATGCCAACCCGACGCCTTGCTCATCCGGTGTGCCCTGAGAATGAGATATGTGCAGCTCCTATCGGGATTTGTCGGCGCATCGGGCGGCTTTGCTGGTCTTGTTTTACCATTGTCGAAATGACTTCTAAACCGGGATTGCGAGACTGATCGGGTCTTCCTGGGAGAAGGTCTATTCCTTCGTTGATCACGAGAGCTTGTCATGGGCTAAGTTGGGACACCCCTGCAGGGTATAAACTTTCGAGAGCCGTGCCCGCGGTTATGTGGCAGATGGGAATTTGTTAATGTCCGGTTGTAGATAACTTGACACCAGATCCGAATTAAAACGCATCAACCGCGTGTGTAGCCGTGATGGTCTCTTCTCGGCGAGTCCGGAAGTGAACACGGTTTCGGGTTATGTTTGGCGTAAGTAGGTGTTCGGGATCACCTCTTGATCATTGTTAGCTTCATGACCATTCCGCTTGTTTCTCTTCTCGCTCTCATTTGCGTATGTTAGCCACCATACTTGCTTAGTCGCTGCTGCAACCTCACCACTTTACCCCTTCCTTTCCCTTTAAGCTTTGCTAGTCTTGATACCCATGGTAATGGGATTCTTGAGTCCTCGTGGCTCACGGATACTTCAAAACCAGTTTGCGGTGCCTATGTTACCGAAAGCGGTGGCGCAACCAAGCTCAAGGAGGAGCTCGATGAAGATCTTGCCCTTTGTGTTGTTTCGTCTAGTTGATCGATAGTGGAGCCCGTTAGGGTCGATCGGGGACCTTTATGCATTTGGGGTTCTTCTTTTATTTTGGTTCCGTGGTCGGACCTTGATTGTACAGGATGATGTAATGCTTTATTCATGTAATTGTGTGAAGTGGCGATTGTAAGCCAACTATGTATCTTTTTCCCTTATGTATTACATAGGTTGTGTGAAGATTACCTCACTTGCGACATTGCTTTCAATGCGGTTATGCCTCTAAGTCGTGCTTCGACACGTGGGAGATATAGCCGCATCGAGGGCGTTACAGTTCCCCCCTTTGCCCTCTTCCAAAGGCGCAGCCTCCAGCATCTTGGTTAACACAGGATCCGGCGTGGTCTCAGGGAGGGGGGCCGGACACCTTATTATTTTTGCTTTCGCTATCCACTCCTGTTCAAGGGACAGCTCTTTGAAGGGCAAGTTTACGATAAATGTACGGATAGCGTGTCCGGACACAGGGCTACTTACTTGAGTATCCGGGCGATTGGAGCTCATACCTGCGTCCTCAGTCAAGTCCGGACACATCTCTTGCGATCCGAATAACAGTTTGTAAATCTCCACGGGCGTCGCGCCTATGAAGTGTTGGAGAGCTCATGGTCCCTCCGGATTAAATTCCCACAGGCAGAGGGGGCGACGTTTGCAGGGCAGAAGGGGCCGAATCAGCATGACCTGTGCCACTATGACCAGATTGATCTCTCTCTCTTGGAGGTCTCGAATACGGCCCTGCAGCAGAGGAACATCCTTGGACGGCCCCCAGTCAAGCCTTTGTTGACCCATGATGCCAGCCGCTGTGGAGGACCCGGGCGGAAGGCAGGTGGTGCTACCCATTTGGTGCCCCGTGGAGCGGTGATGTAAAACCACTCATGTTGCCATAAACCGAGCACCTCTTGAAAAGAGCCCTCGGGCCATGGATCGTCAGCATTTTTGCTTATAACAGCACCTCCGCACTCTGTCTTCTGCCCCTTGATCATCTTCGGCTCCACTTTGAAGGTCTTGAGCCACAATCTGAAGTGAGGGGTAATGCGGAGGAAGGCTTCACATACGACAATGAACGATGAGATGTGGCGGATCCAAGTCGTGGAATTCCAGCCCATAATTAAACATTAGCCCCCTCACAAAGGGGTCCGTCAGGAAGCCTAAACCCCGAAGGAAGTGAGACACGAACACCACGCTCTCACCAGGCTCGGGAATAGGAATAACCCGCCCTTGGGCAGGCAGCCTATGCGAAATTTCACCGGTTAGATACCTGCCGTCTCTCAGCTTTAGCACATCTTCATCCGTGATGGAAGAAGGAATCCACCGGCCTTGCAGGTCGGAGCCGGACATCGTCGAAGGTCCGAAGCGCCTGAATCTGGAGCTTTGGGTGTTGGAACTCGAGGCGAGGGGCAGATTCGATTGCGATTGAAAGAAAGGAGCAGGCCTTGGTCTCGTTATAAAGAGGTTGAATACCAAGAGCCCTTCCCGTGGCCGTTTGGGACTCGCCTTCGATAGAGGGGGCGTGCCAATGGGCACGGTTGGGTTACGCACACCCGTATTGATGAGGATCCCGGAATAAGGGGACACGATCTCTGCTTTGACAAGACGTGCCAAGGAAACCGCTTCGCTAAACGTGCTGAGGTGGAACAGTAAAAACGATTCGAATGAACTTGTGTAAATGTTATTCTCTCTATGGTGGTATGTGGAACTTATTTTCCAGAGCTGGACACTATCCTTGTGTTCAAAATCTTCTATGAACTATTCGGAGGAGGAACCCGCCTTGCAATGCCGAAGACAATATGCGCGCCGGACTTGTCGTCATTGAAGCCTGGTTCAGGGGCTACTGAGGTAGTCCTGGATTAGGGGGTGTCCGGATAGCCGAACTATCATCTTTGGCCGGACTCCTAGACTATGAAGATACAAGATTGAAGACTTCGTCTCGTGTCCGGATGGGACTTTCCTTGGTGTGGAAGGCAAGCTTGGCGATACGGATATGTAGATCCCCTACCATTGTAACCGACTCTGTGTAACCCTAGCCCTCTCCGGTGTCTATATAAACCAGAGGGTTTTAGTCCGTAGGACGAACAACAATCATACCATAGGCTAGCTTCTAGGGTTTAGCCTCTTTGATCTCGTGGTAGATCTACTCTTGTACTACCCATATCATCAATATTAATCAAGCAGGAGTAGGGTTTTACCTCCATCGAGAGGGCCCAAACCTGGGTAAAAACATCGTGTCCCTTGTCTCCTGTTACCATCCGCCTAGACGCACAGTTCGGGACCCCCTACCCGAGATCCGCTGGTTTTGACACTGACACTAGTAATAAGGAACAAGGCAAGGTTAGTAGCACAAGGTTTCATCCAAGTTGAAGGTTTGGACTTTGGTGAAACTGTTGCCCCCGTTGCCCGTCTTGAATCCATTCGCATCTTGCTTGCTTATGCCTCTCATTATTATATTAAATGGATGTGAAGAGTGCATTTCTTAATGGTCCCCTTAAGGACGGTCCTCTTAAGGAGTTGGTGTATGTCAAGCAACCTCCAGGTTTGAAAGCCCCCGATCAACCCTCTCACGTTTACGAACTCCATAAGGCACTCTATGGACTCAAACAAGCACCTCGTGCTTGGTATGATCACCTTACGACGTTCCTAAGCGAGAAGGGTTCTAGATCGGGGTAATAGATTCCACTCTCTTCACAAAGAGGGTAAAAGGAGAGTTGTTTGTTTGCCAAATATATGTTGATGATATTATCTTTGGGTCCACTAACCATGCTCTTAACATTGAGTTTGAGAATCTTATGACTAAGGAATTTGCTATGAGCATGATGGGAGAGTTTAAGTTCTTCCTTGGTTTTCAAGTGAAGCAATTGAGAGGAGGAACCATCATCAACCAATCTCTCTATATTCAAGACATGCTCAGGAGGTCCAAAAATGCAAGATGTCAAGCCAACGATGACACCCATGCCCACAAATGACCAACTTCCTCTTGATCCCAATGGTAAAGAGGTGGATCAAAAGGTATATCGCTCCATGATCGGTTCCTTGCTTTACCTTTGTGCATCTAGACCGGATATTATGTTGAGTGTGTGTATGTGTGCAAGATTTCAATCCGCTCCAAAGGAGAGCCACTATTCGGCAGTGAAAAGAATCATTCGATATTTGGTTCATACCCCAAACTTGGGCCTTAGGTATCCCAAAGGATCATCTTTTGAGTTAATGGGATACTCGGATTCGGATTGGGCAGGAGACAAGGTTGACCGCAAGTCCACTTCCGGTTCATGCCAATTCCTAGGAAGATCGTTGGTAAGTTGGTCTTCAAAGAAGCAAAATTGTAAATCCCTCTCGACGGTCGAAGCCGAGTACATTGCCACTGGAAGTTGTTGTGCTCAGTTATTATGGATGAGGCAAACTTTGATGGATTATGGTGTCAAATGTGACAAAGTGCCTCTTTGGTGCGACAATGAAAATGCAATCAAGATCGCCGAGAACCCAGTTCAACACAGCAAGACCACACACATTGAGATTCATCATCACTTCATTAGGGATCATGTGGCCAAGGGAAACATTGAATTACTCCATGTCAACACCGAGAATCAACTAGCTGATATCTTCAACAAGCCACTTGAATAAGCAAGATTCCGCGAGTTAAGGCTTGAGCTAAATATCGTGGATATAAGTAACTTGGGTTGAAATTCTTGCTCATGCACACATACTCATATAATATCTTGCTTAGATGTAGGCACATGTCTAGGGTGAGCTAGCTCAACTCATGAGTTATCTTATCCTAGAAGTTCATAAATCAAACAAAATCTTTCACATTAGCCACTTGTAGTTGCACTTGTGCTTCAAAGATGAGTATTGGTCTTGGGCCCAAGGTTCATATCTTCACGGTGCCATACCAAACAAACTCAAACATGGTGGCCTCAGCCACCGCCCTCCTTTGAGGGTTCTATCCATTTTTGTGTGTGTGTTGTTGTTTTTGGCTTTCTTCTGTTTTTCTCTCTGTTTTGTCTTGGTTTGTGTCTTTTTCTCTTCGTGTACAAGTGCCCCACATATTCCCTTCTCGTAGTGATAGGATTTCTCTCGCGATGTATTCAAAACATAGACCGAGTTGCTTTGCAAAGGCATGGTAAGGGTTGACACTCAGCCATTCCTTCAAAAGGCACCTCAAGTCAAAGTTCCTGAGTACCCCGTGTCCATGGGCTTGTACTGTGCGCACGGGGCCCCCGTGCCCACGGGCTCTGTACCGTGCACACGGACCACTATGGCCATGGGGTGCACTTAGCCTGTGCGCACAGGGTCTGTAGTTCTTGGCCCTGAAGAGGCAGGGCGTGGGGGACTTGGGTTCATTCCCACTCAGTCGCCCCTCCACTCCCTAGGAAGCCCCTAGGGCCGCCGCCGTCGCCTCCCCTCGCTGGTGCTCCTCCGAGCACCTTCGGTCTTCATTGCTCCATGGAATTCGTGCAGGATGGGGTCCTCCTCCGGTACCTCCCATTCCCTTGTTCTTTCCTTTCCTCCATGGCTGCAGCTCTAGTTTCTAGGGTTTCTTGTTCTTCCTAGATTAGGTTGGCTCCCCCCTTCCCAGTAGGACCAAGTTAGGTAGATAGTTCCTAGGGCTCCTCTGTCGCACCCACTCATAGATCTCGATCTGGAAGTGGCTGCTGCAGGGGAACCCCCATGTGCACGGGGTATTTGACCCCCGTGCGCACAAGGCCCCATGCCCATGGTCGTGTATCATGCGCACGGGACCCCCGTGCCCATGGGTTCTAACCTCCCGTGCGCACGGGGTATACAGGAACTTTTTGCCTGGTTTATGTCCTCTCCTTTGCCGCTATCTCAAGCACTTGTACTCATTTGTGTTATTTGCATTGTGTTGTTGGGTGTTTGTGTGTGTTTCAGACTCCGCTGACAAGAGGGCCGAGCTCCGTCGCAAGCGCCCAAAGGGAGGATCCAGGGAGTTTATGGTTGCTCATTGCTAGCCTTCTAAGGGCATTGGTAAGGGGTCAGGGTCAGGCCAGGGTCGTAATCGCCATGCTGCCACCAAGCGGCTTGTTGTTGATGCCTCCGATGATTCTGAGGAAAAGTATGACTCTCAAGATGATGCTCACTATGTCAACCCCAAAGAAGATGCAGAGATAGAGGAGGAGGTGGATCGTGTTGATGGAGGTGATGAGTACGAAGATGAAGAAGAGGAGTCTAGTCCTGAGCAAGCCATTCCAGGTGGGCGGGATCTCAAGAACCTTCCCTTTGCCAAGTGGACCAAGCAGAGCTTTGGGCTAAGAGACTGAGTCATCCATATGCGGCTGCCATAGGTTTGGGAGTGGATCCCCAGTTCAAGAACGATTTTCAACAAAGAGTGTATCATGAGCTTCTCATGCAAGTCAAAGAAGTTTGCTCCGCATAAGTAGGTTACCACTAAGAGTTTGCGCAACAATGATCATCTATATCCCGGTGTGTATTCAGCTCTTGGGAGGTTGGACCTCATTCCCTTCGTCACGTTCAACTATCCATACAATGAGGATCTGGTGATGCAGTTCTTTCCCACCTTGTTTTTCTCCAGTGACTCTGCTCGCACCCTCATGGATGTCCGGACGCATCGGTGCTCCGCTCCTATGGCAAAGTTTTCTGAGATCATTCATTATCCGTTCATTGATGAAGAGGCGACATCTGATGAGTTTGGCGGGGTTCGTGAAAGTGGGCAGCGCACTAAGGATGAGATTGCATTCGCTTACAAGCAAGAGAAGTCATTTTTCACCGGGTCCATCAAAGACCTTGTGCCCCTCTATGACACTATGCGCCATATCTTGAGGTACACTCTCACTCCAAAGGCCGGTGATTCCCACAACATACGGAGTTCCATGTTGGATGTCTTTGTGTACCTGCATCAGAAGAAGAGGGTGGATCTTTTGGGCTTCATGTTCTATGAGATCCATCAGTGTGTGCAAGAGAACAAGTCCTTGATCTATGCTCCGTTCATCCAGGCATTGATTGAGTCTGTCTGCCCAGCTAAGTATATTGCTCAGTACAAGACTTCTATTCCCAAGCGCAACTCCAACTAGAACCCAGCTGCTCCTGCTCCATACGTGCCTATCAAGAAGGGGCGCAACCCTAGGCCCAAGGATCCTGCCACATTCACTCCTGGCATGTCCTCCACTGCATGGATCCCTCGTGGTAAGGCCAAGTCGATTGGTTCTAAGGCCGTTTTCGCCAGAGGGGAGAAGAAGTCCCTGTTCAAGACTCTAAGCAACATGTTCAAGATGTGCCAGTCTATATAGTTGTTGGGGAACGTAGTAATTTCAAAAAAATTCCTACGCACACGCAAGATCATGGTGATGCATAGCAACGAGAGGGAGAGTGTTGTCTCGTGCCCTCGTGAGACCGAAGCGAAGCGTTGACACAACGTAGAGGAAGTAGTCGTCGTCCTCCGGTCCAACCGATCCAAGCACCGTTACTCCGGCACCTCCGAGTTCTTGACACGCGTACAGCTCGATGGCGCTCCTCGATCTCCAATCCAAGAGAGGCTCCGAGGGGAGTTCCGTCAAGACTGACGGCGTGGTGACGATCTTGATGTTCTCTGTCGCGGGGCTTCGCCTAAGCACCGCTACAATATGACCGAGGTGTAATATCGTGGAGGGGCACCGCACACAGCTGAGGCGATCTCAATGATCAACTTGTGTGTCTATGGGGTGCCCCTACCCCGTATATAAAGGAGTGGAGGAGGGAGGGCTGGCCCTCTATATGGCGCGCCCTAGGGAGTCCTACTCCCACCGGGAGTAGGATTCCCCTTTCTAGTCCAACTAGTAACCCTTCCATATAGTAGGAGTAGGAGAGAAGGAAAGGGAAGAGAGAAGGAGAAGGAAGGAAGGCGCCCCTCCCTAGTCCAATTCGGACTAGCCAAAGGGAGGTGCGGCCACCCTTAGGCCCTCTCTCTCTTTTCCCGTATGGCCCAATGAGGCCCAATCTGAATTCCGTAACTCTCCCAGTACTCAAAAATACCGAATCACTCGGAACCTTTCCGAACTCGAATATAGTCGTCCAATATATCGATCTTTACATATCGACCATTTCGAGACTCCTCGTCATGTCCCGATCTCATCCGGACTCCGAACTCCTTGGTACATCAAAACTCATAAACTCATAATATAACTATCATCGAAACCTTAAGCGTGCGGACCCTACGGTTCGAGAACAATGTAGACATGACCAAGACACGTCTCGGTCAATAACCAATAGCGGGACCTGGATGCCCATATTGGTTCCTACATATTCTCTGAAGATCTTTATCGGTCGGACCGCATAACAACATCGTTGTTCCTTTGTCATCGGTATGTTACTTGCCCGAGATTCGATCGTCGGTATCCAATACCTAGTTCAATCTCATTACCGGCAAGTCTCTTTACTCGTTCCGTAATACATCATCTCGCAACTAACTCATTAGTTGCAATGCTTGCAAGGCTTAAGTGATGTGCATTACCGAGAGGGCCCAGAGATACCTCTCCGACATTCGGAGTGACAAATCCTAATCTCAAATCGCCAACCCAACAAGTACCTTTGAAGACACCTGTAGAGCACCTTTATGATCACCCGATTCGTTGTGACGTTTGGTAGCACACAAAGTGTTCCTCCGGTAAACGGGAGTTGCATAATCTCATAGTCATAGGAACATGTATAAGTCATGAAGGAAGCAATAGCAACATACTAAACGATCGTGTGCTAAGCTAACGGAATGGGTCATGTCAATCAGATCATTCAACTAATGATGTGACCTTGTTAGTCAAATAACAACTCCTTGTTCATGGTTAGGAAACATAACCATCTTTGATTAACAAGCTAGTCAAGTAGAGGCATACTAGTGACACTCTGTTTGTCTATATATTCACACATGTATTATGTTTCCGGTTAATACAATTCTAGCATGAATAATAAACATTTATCATGATATGAGGAAGTAAATAATAACTTTATTATTGCCTCTAGGGCATATTTCCTTGATCTCCCACTTGCACTAGAGTCAATAATCTAGATCACATCACCATGTGATTAACATCGATAGTTCACATCATCATGTGATTAACACCCATAGTTCACATCGCCATGTGACCAACACCCAAAGGGTTTACTAGATTCAGTAATCTAGTTCACATCGCTATGTGATTAACACCCAAAGAGTACTAAGGTGTGATCATGTTTTGCTTGTGAGACAATCTTAGTCAACAGGTCTTTCACATTCAGATCCGTTATGTATTTTGCAATTTTCTATGTCTACAATGCTCTGCACGGAGCTACTCTAGCTAATTGCTCCCACTTTCAATATGTATCTAGATCGAGACTTAAGAGTCATCCAGATTGGTGTCAAAACTTGCATTGACGTAACCCTTTACATAGAACCTTTTGTCACTTCCATAATCGAGAAACATATCCTTATTCCACTAAGGATAATTTTGATAACTGTCGATGATCTACTCCTAGATCACTATTGTACTCCTTGCCAAACTCGGTGCAGGGGTATACAATAGATCTGGTACACAGACATGGCATACTTTATAGAACCTATGGCCAAGGCATAGGAAATGACTTTCATTCTCTTTCTATCTTCTGCCGTGGTAGGGTTTTGAGTCTTACTCAATTTCACACCTTGTAACACAGGCAAGAACTCTTTCTTTGACTGTTCCATTTTGAACTACTTCAAAATCTTGTCAAGGTATGTACTCATTGAAAAAACTTATAAAGCGTCTTGAGCTATCTCTATAGATCTTAATGCTCAATATGTAAGCAGCTTCACGAGGTCTTTCTTTGAAAAACTCCTTTTAAACACTCCTTTATGCTTTGCGAATAATTCTACATTATTTCGATCGACAATATGTCATTCACATATACTTATCGAAATGTTGTATTGCTCCCACTCACTTTCTTGTAAATCTGAGGCTTCACCGCAAGTCTGTATAAACTATATCTTTGATCAACTTGTCAAAGCGTATATTCCAACTCGAGATGCTTGCACCAGTCCATAAATGGATCATTGGAGCTTGCACACTTTGTTAGCTCCTTTGGATCGATAAAACCTTCTGGTTGCATCATATACAACTCTTCCTCCGGAAATCCATTCAGGAATGCAGTTTTTACATCCATTTGCCAAATTTCATAATCATAAAATGCGGCAATTGCTAACATGATTTGGACAGACTTAAGCATCGCTACGAGTGAGAAAATTTCATCGTAGTCAACACCTTGAACTTTGTCAAAAACCTTTTTCGACAAGTCTAGCTTTGTAGATAGTAACACTACTATCAACGTCCGTCTTCCTCTTGAAGATCCATTTATACAATATGGCTTGCCGATCATCGGGCAACTCCACCAAAGTCCACACTTTGTTCTCATACATGGATCCCATCTCGGATTTCATGACCTTAAGCCATTTTGCGGAATCTGGGCTCATCATCGCTTCCTCATAGTTCGTAGGTTCATCATGGTCTAGTAACATGACTTCCAGAACAAGATTACCGTACCACTCTGGTGCGGACCGTACTCTGGAAGACCTACGAGGTTCTGTAGTAACTTGATCTGAAGTTTCATGATCATCATCATTAGCTTCCTCACTAATTGGTGTAGTAGTCACGGGAACAGATTTACGTGATGAACTAATTTCAATAAGGGAGAAGGTACAATTACCTTATCAAGTTCTACTTTCCTCCCACTCACTTCTTTCGAGAGAAACTCCTTCTCTAGAAAGGATCCATTTTAACAACGAATGTCTTGCCTTCGGATCTGTGATAGAAGGTGTACCCAACAATTTCCTTTGGGTATTCTATGAAGACGCACTTCTCCGATTTGGGTTTGAGCTTATCGGGATGAAACTTTTTCACATAAGCATCGCAGCCCCAAACTTTAAGAAACGACAACTTTGGTTTCTTGCTAAACCACAGTTCATATAGTGTCGTCTCAGCGGTTTAGATGGTGCCCTATTTAACATGAATGCAGCTGTCTCTAATGCATGATCCCAAAATGATATTGGTAAATCGGTAAGAAACATCATAGATTGTACTATATCCAATAAAATACGGTTATGGCGTTCGGACACACCATTATGATGTGGTGTTCGGTGGCATGAATTTGTGAAACTATTCCACATTGTTTTAATTGAAGACCAAACTCGTAACTCAAATATTTGTCTCCGCGATCGGATCGTAGAAACCTTATTTTCTTGTCACGATGATTTTCCACTTCACTCTGAAATTCTTTGAACCTTTCAACTATTTCAGACTTATGTTTCATCAAGTAGATATACCCATATCTGCTCAAATCATCTGTGAAGGTCGAAAAATAACGATACCCGCCATGAGCCTTAACACTCATTGGATCGCATACATCGGTATGTATTATTTCCAATAAGTCGGTTGCTCGCTCCTTTGTTCGGAGAACGGAGTCTTAGTCATCTTGCCCATGAGGCATGGTTCACAAGCATCAAGTGATTCATAATCAAGTGATTCCAAAATCCCATCGGCATGGAGTTTCTTCATCGCTTTACACCATTATGACCTAAATGGCGATTACCACAAATAAGTTGCACTATCATTATTAACTTTGCATCTTTTGGTTTCAATATTATGAATATGTGTATCACTACGATCGAGATCCAATGAACCATTTTCATTGGGTGTGTAACCATATAAGGTTTTATTCATGTAAACAGAACAACAGTTTATTCTTTTACTTAAATGAATAACCGTATTGCAATAAACATGATCAAATCATATTCATGCTCAACGCAAACACCAAATAACGTTTATTTAGGTTCAACACTAATCCCGAAAGTATAGGGAGTGTGCGATGATGATCATATCAATCTTGAAACTACTTTCAATACACATCGTCACTTCACCCTTAACTAGTTTCTGTTTATTCTGCAACTGCCGTTTCGAGTTACTACTCTTAGCAACTGAACCAGTACCAAATATCGAGGGGTTGCTATAAACACTAGTAAAGTACACATCAATAACATGTATATCAAATATACCTTTGTTTACTTTGCCATCCTTCTTATCCGCCAAATACTTGGGGTAGTTACGCTTCGATAACCAGTCCCTTTGCGGTAGAAGCACTTAGTCTCGGGCTTAGGTCCGGACTTGGGATTCTTCACTTGAGCAACAACTTGCTTGCCGTTCTTCTTGAAATTCCCTTCTACCCTTTGCCCTTTTCTTGAAACTAGTGGTCTTGTTAACCATCAACACTTGATGTTCTTTCTTGATTTCTACCTTCATCGATTTCATCATCATGAAAAACTGGGAATCATTTTCATCATCCCTTGCATACTATAGTTCATCACGAAGTTCTACTAACTTGGTGATGGTGACTAGAAAATTCATCAATCACTATCTTATCTCGAAGATTAACTCCCACTTGATTCAAGCGATTGTAGCGGACAATCGAGCACATGCTCACTAGTTGAGCGATTCTCCTCCATCTTTTAGCTATGGAACTTGTTGGAGACTTCATATCTCTCAATTCGGTATTTGCTTGAAATATTAACTTCAACTCTTGGAACATCTCATATGGTCCATGACGTTCAAAACGTCTTTGAAGTCGATTCTAAGCCATAAAGCATGGTGCACAAAACTATCAAGTAGTCATCATATTGAGCTAGCCAAACGTTCATAACGTGCGCATCGCTCCTGCAATAGGTCATCACCTAGCGGTGCATTAAGGACATAATTCTTACATGCGGCATTGAGGATAAACCTCGGATCACGAATCCAATCTGCATCATTGCTACTAACATTTTTCAACACAATTTTCTCTAGGAACATATCAAAATAAACATATGAAAGCAACAACGCAAGCTATTGATCTTACAACATAATTTGCAAAATACTACCAGGGACTAAGTTCATGATAAATTTAAGTTCAATTAATCATATTACTTAAGAACTCCCACTTAGACAGACATCTCTCTAGTCATCTAAGTGATCACGTGATCCAAATCAACTAAACCATAACCGATCATCACGTGAGATGGAGTAGTTTTCAATGGTGAACATCTTATGTTGATCATATCTACTATATGATTCACGCTCGACCTTTCGGTCTCCGTGTTCGAGGCCATATCTGCATATGCTAGGCTCGTCAAGTTTAACTTTGAGTATTCTGCGTGTGCAAAACTGGCTTGCACCCGTTGTAGATGGACGTAGAGCTTATCACACCGATCATCACGTGGTGTGCAGGCACGACGAACTTTGGCAACGGTGCATACTTAGGGATAACACTTCTTGATAATTAGTGAGAGATCATCTTAAAATGCTACCGTCAATCAAAGCAAGAATAAGATGTATAATAGATAAACATCATATGCAATCAAAATATGTGACATGATATGGCCATGATCATCTTGCGCCTTTGATCTCCATCTCCAAAGTACTGTCATGATCTCTATCGTCACCGGCACGACACCATGATCTTCATCATCTTGATCTATATCAATGTGTCATCACATGGTTGTCTCACCAACTATTGCTCTTGCAACTATTGCTATCGCATAGCGATAAAGTAAAGCAATTATTTGGCACTTGCATCTTATGCAACAAAGAGACAACCACAGGGATTCTGCCAGTTGCCGATAACTTCAACAAAACATGATCATCTCATACAACAACTTATATCTCATCATGTCTTGACCATATCACATCACAACATGCCCTGCAAAAACAAGTTAGACGTCCTCTACTTTGTTGTTGCAAATTTTACGTGGCTGCTACGGGCTGAGCAAGAACCGTTCTCACCTACGCATCAAAACCACAGCGATAGTTTGTCAAATAGACTCCATTTTAACCTTCGCAAGGACGGGCGTAGCCACACTTTCAGTTCAACTAAAGTTGGGCCGACACCGCCAGCCACCTGTGTGCAAAGCACGTCGGTAGAACCAGTCTCGCGTAAGCGTCTGGCGTAATGTCGGTCCGGGCGCTTCATCCAACAATACCGCCCGAACCAAAGTATGACATGCTGGTAGGCGTATGACTTATATCGTCCACAACTCACTTGTGTTCTACTCGTGCATATAACATCAACGCATAAAACCTGGCTCGGATGCCCTTTGTTGGGGAGCGTAGTAATTTCAAAAATTTCCTCGCTACGCAAGATCATGGTGATGCGTAGCAACGAGAGGGAGAGTGTTGTCTCGTACCCTCGTGAGACCGAAGTGGAAGCGTTGACACAACATAGAGGAAGTAGTCGTCGTCCTCCGGTCCAACCGATCCAAGGACCGTTACTCCGGCACCTCCGAGTTCTTGACACGCGTACAGCTCGATGGCGCTCCTCGATCTCCAATCCAGAGAGGCTCGAGGGGAGTTCCGTCGACCTGACGGCGTGGTGGCGATCTTGATGTTCTCTGTCGCGAGGCTTCGCCTAAGCACCGCTACAATATGACCGAGGTGTAATATCGTGGAGGGGGCACCGCACACGGCTAAGGAGCGATCTCAATGATCAACTTGTGTGTCTATGGGGTGCCCCTACCCCGTATATAAAGGAGTGGAGGAGGGAGGGCGGCCCTCTCTATGGCGCGCCTTAGGGGAGTCCTACTCCCACCGGAGTAGGATTCCCCCTTCCTAGTCCAACTAGTAACCCTTCCATATAGTAGGAGTAGGAGAGAAGGAAAGGGAAGAGAGAAGGAGAAGGAAGGAAGGCGCCCCCTCCTAGTCCAATTCGGACTAGCCAAAGGGAGGTGCGGCCACCCTTTAAACCCTCTCTCTTTTTCCCGTATGGCCCAATGAGGCCCAATACGAATTCCGTAACTCTCCGGTACTCCGAAAAATACCGAATCACTCGGAACCTTTCCGAACTCGAATATAGTCGTCCAATATATCGATCTTTACGTCTCGACCATTTGAGACTCCTCGTCATGTCCCGATCTCATCCGGGACTCTGAACTCCTTGGTACATCAAAACTCATAAACTCATAATATAACTATCATCGAAACCTTAAGCGTGCGGACCCTACTGTTCGAGAACAATGTAGACATGACCGAGACACGTCTCCGGTCAATAACCAATAGCGGGACCTGGATGCCCATATTGGTTCCTACATATTCTCGAAGATCTTTATCGGTCGAGACCGCATAACAACATCGTTGTTCCTTTGTCATCGGTATGTTACTTGCCGAGATTCGATCGTCGGTATCCAATACCTAGTTCAATCTCGTTACGGCAAGTCTCTTTACTCGTTCCGTAATACATCATCTCGCAACTAACTCATTAGTTGCAATGCTTGCAAGGCTTAAGTGATGTGCATTACCGAGAGGGCCCAGAGATACCTCTCCGACATTCGGAGTGACAAATCCTAATCTCGAAATACGCCAACCCAACAAGTACCTTTGGAGACACCTGTAGAGCACCTTTATGATCACCCGATTCGTTGTGACGTTTGGTAGCACACAAAGTGTTCCTCCGGCAAACGGGAGTTGCATAATCTCATAGTCATAGGAACATGTATAAGTCATGAAGGAAGCAATAGCAACATACTAAACGATCGTGTGCTAAGATAACGGAATTGGTCATGTCAATCAGATCATTCAATTAATGATGTGACCTTGTTAATCAAATAACAACTCCTTGTTCATGGTTAGGAAACATAACCATCTTTGATTAACAAGCTAGTCAAGTAGAGGCATACTAGTGACACTCTGTTTGTCTATATATTCACACATGTATTATGTTTCCGGTTAATACAATTCTAGCATGAATAATAAACATTTATCATGATATGAGGAAATAAATAATAACTTTATTATTGCCTCTAGGGCATATTTCCTTCAACAGTGTCGTCGGATTAAGGAGATCAACAAGGAGAAGCTTGTGAGGCATCAGCAAAAGGTAGCGAGGGCTACAGTTGGTGAGCAGGTCGGCCCAGGGTCAGAGGACATCGATAGTTAGGCCACAGCTCAGTCCTTTCCGATGGCAGGATGGCGTTTTGATGATGATGATGCTTTGAGTGCTCCTCCTCTTGTCTAGTGGGTCTATGTGTCGCCATTTGTCTCCTTTTTGTTGTCTTGATGACAAAGGGGGAGACGTAGTGGGTATTGGTGCTCTTAGTGTGTGTTGAGATCTCAAGCCAAATTTTTCTCTACTTTGTTGGTTGTTTTTAGTTGGCTTGAGATACTCTTATTTGCTTTCTGCTTGTGTGGTTGTGAGCTACTTGCTTATGCTCTTGAGACTCTAGCTTTTATATTGAACCTTATGCAATGGTCATATCATGCTTATTATGTTGTTTATTATGTGTCTCACGATATTTGCTCACCACGCCATTTCATGAGATCTAGGCACCGTTATAGGCTTATTATGTTGATCTCATGCCTTGACAATGATGATCTTGGGGGAGCCTCCTGTCGGTGTCAACACCGGCGGATCTCAGGTAGGGGGTCCCGAACTGTGCGTCTAAGGTCGATGGTAATAGGAGACGGGGGACACGATGTTTACCCAGGTTCAGGCCCTCTCTATGGAGGTAATACCCTACCTCCTTGGGGAATGGGCGAGTTTTAAGGCGAGTGGGGAGGCGCTTGATATTCATTGCCTTTATAGAGAGATAAGCATTCACCCCTTTTCACCCACGCCTTCTCCTCCCTCTGCCCATCCATTCTTGAGCTCCAGCGCTCAAGCTCTCGTCTTTTCCTCCCAAAAAAGCACTCCAACCATGTCTGGATCCAGAGCTGGAGGCAAGTGGATGGCCTCCTCCATCAAGGAGAAGGACATCACGAAGCTCAGGGAGGCCGGGTACTTGGCCTCGGAGATCGCCCACCGAATTCCAGCCGATGGACAGATCATACCCACCCCCGAGCCCAATGGGAGGGTGGTGTTCATCTCCCACTTCGTCCGTGGGCTGGGATTCCGTCTCCACCCGTTCGTCCGCAGACTTATGTTCTACTACGGGCTGGACTTCCACGACCTGGTCCCCAACTCCATCCTCAACATCTCGGCACTTATTGTCGTGTGCGAGGCCTTCCTCCGCATCCCACCTCACTTTGGCCTATGGATGAATACCTTCAATGTGAAGCCGAAGGTGGCGAGCGCCCAACAAGCAGAGTGCGGAGGCGCCATGGCGGGCAAGATGCCCAATGTCACATGGCCCGAAGGTTCCTTTGTGGAGACCGTCAAAGGGTGGCGTCGAAGTGGTTCTACATCACCGAGCCCGCGGCACCAACTGGGCCGCGGCTCCCGCATTCCGGTCCGGAGTCTCGATGCGGCTTACATCCTGGCAAGAGAAAGGCCTGACTTGGTCTTCTCCGGACGAGTTGACAACTGTCCACACGCGCATTAAGAACATGATAACCAAGAAAATCAAGCTCATCAATATGATCCAGGTGATGCTTGTTCACCGGATCCTTCCATGCCAGCGCCGGACTTGCCATCTATGGGAGTTCGAACCAGCCAAGCACCAGACCCTACTAGAGCTCTTCGACACCACGCACGAAGACATCTGGAAGGTGCTTTTCAAGGCCAGCGAGGCGCCGCCACCCATGACCGAGGATCGCGGGCACGACCTGACCCACCCTGCTAGTCTGGTAAGTTATTTCATGTTTTCAAGGTATACCCTTTACTCGCACACTCGAGGAACGCATCTAAGCCTCCCTATTAATTTTTTAGGCCTAAACAGGGAAGGCGGAGCGGATTAACTGTCCGGCTCCGCTGCCCGAAACCCTGAAATCCCGCTTCTAACAAAGATGCTAGTTCCGGCGCCTTATCAGGTGCCGGAGAAGAAGGCCAAGAAGAAGGCCAAGGGGACCAGAGGTGGTCCCTGTCGCAAAGGCAATTCGGACGTGACGTCCAACGAAGCCGAGGCTCATTCCTCTGCCGCCGAGGATGATGAGGAAGAGGAGGAGGAAAAAAGAAAGCCATTCCCCCCTGCCGGGGGAAGAAAGAGGACAGCCTCCATGCGTCTGGAAGCCGAGGCGTCCAAGAAGGGGAAAACCTCCCTTCCAGATAGCAGGTGGGAATGGGAGCCCAGGGACAAGCCCCTGGCCAAATCGTAAGTGTCCGGACATGCTCATATATCCGGCCTCTTTAGTTTTAATGTGCTGAATTATGCATTTGCAGTCTGGCTTGGTCCAACCTTGAGCGGTCCTTATCTTCAGAGCATTCGCTGGACCCGGCGGTGACGGACAGCGGGACCCTTCCAGCGGCCTCCTCTCACATGGACCTGGATGGCACCGAGGCGTCATCCCGAAGGATCCCAGGTCCAGGGGAGATTCAGGAGGCCGTCAGGGAGCCGCCGGAGGGTGAGGCCTCGGCTGCCGGCCACATGGGGGAGCAAATCTCATGGATACTGACGATGGGGGTTGTATCCGGTTTGGCCCCCAACTGATTACAGTTCCGGAGACATATACGGCTCCGGAATCAAGAATGTCGTCTCTTTCAAAAGAGGGCGGTGCGCCTATTCCACCGGTGGCCTCTGTCTATCCAGAGGCACCAGATAATTTGCTGGAAGCGCTGCAAGGCGCTTCCATTGTTGAAGAACATTGTACCCTTATGGGAACAGTGACCGAGAGGATTTAGTCTGCAAAGTGCGGACTGACCGAAGCCTGCACAAGCCTTCTAAAAGGCTTTGAGGTAAGAGAATGTCACAATATAGACAGTAGCCCCTGAGACTTTGTCCGGTGTTCGGAAAGAAAAGACAGACAAAGGATCAAATAACATTCGTAGGAGACTAACTTAAAATGTTTATGTGAATAAGCAGGCGTCACTGCTAGCTGCGACCTCTCGCACGGCTGAGGTCTCCGGACTGAAGCAAAGTCTGGAGTGGACAGAGGAGGAGCTCGGCCGTGTTAAAAAGCAGCTGGAGGATAGCTGAGGTATGCAATAAGCTTGTATACAGTCAGGAAGGATGAATAAATTGTAGTGGCTGAACTACCATTTTATGTGTTAGGAGCGGCGACCGAGGTGGAAACCCTCAAGAAGGCGATGGCTGAGGCCGAGGAGAAAGCGGCCAAGGAGAAGGCCGCCTGTGAGAAGCACAAGGCTAGGGTCAGTGAGGTCCAGCAGGAGCTCTAGGACGCTATCAAGAAGTGCGAGTCCTTGGAGCGCGACCTTGCGGATCAAAAGTCCGAACTCGACAAGGCACTCCAGAATGCCAGGAGGCCAAGGCGCCCTCCAAGAAATCTAGGAGGCCAAGAAAATTGCGGCGGTTATGGCCTTTATTATGTAGAGCAAATATTTGAAGAAAAGGTTCCTATTACTGACCCGGATTTGGAGTTCTCCAGGGGCGTTTGCGGATCTGCCGTGCAGTGTTTCAGACGTTGCGGAGTTCTTCCGAGCTAAAGAGTTGAGCTCTACGGAGAAGCAATTTTGGTCGCAATACCTTGCGCCAGAATATCTAGTGCCGTTGAGCGATCAGCTAAAACAGCTGGTCGAACTGCACAAGGCAGCCGAACTAGCCATGAAGGATTTAATAATCTGGCTATGGCCTGCCAAAGCCATCCCCAGTGAGGGAGTCCTGAATTAAGGGGTCATCGGACAGCCAGACTATATACTTTGGCCGGACTATTGGACTATGAAGATACAAGATTGAAGACTTCGTCCTGTGTCCGGGTGGGACTCTCCTTTGCGTGGAAGGCAAGCTTGGCAATTAGGATATGTAGATCTCCTTCTCTGCAACCAACTCTGTGTAACCCTATCCCCCTCCGGTGTCTATATAAACCGGAGGGTTTACTCCGTAGGACAAGAACAATCATAATCATAGGCTAGCTTCTAGGGTTTAGCATCTACGATCTCGTGGTAGATCAACTCTTGTAATACTCATATCATCAAGATCAATCAAGAAGGAAGTAGGGTATTACCTCCATCGAGAGGGCCGAACATGGGTAAGCATCGTGTCCCCCGCCTCCTGTTACCATTAGCCTTAGACGCACGATTGGGACCCCTACCGAGATCCGCGGTTTGACACCGACATTGGTGCTTTCATTGAGAGTTCCACTGTGTTGTCACAATAAGGCTTGATGGCTCCTTCAATCATCTTCAACGATGCGGTCCAGGGTGACATTTTCCTCCCCGGACAGATCTTCGCATTTGGCGGCTTCGTACTGCGGGCCAACTCGCTTGGCCGTCTGGAGCAGATCGATAGCTACGCCCCTGGCCATCAGGTCAGGTTTGGAAGCTTGAACTATATTGCTGACATCCGAGGAGACTTGATCTTCGACGGATTAGAGCCCATGACAAGCGCGCTGAATAGTCACAACGAGCATGACTTAGATCTGCTATCGGATGGTGTTTGGGAGATCGCACCTGCGGCTGCCCCGGTCCTTAATCTGGAGCAGGTCGCGCCATCCGAGGACGGGTGGATGGACCCCGCCACGGAGGCCACACACTCATCGGCGTTGGAGCCGAACACAGACTTCACCTCCAAAGAGATCTGTGTCATCGGACCCTCGGACTCTTCTCCGACCATAGGTTCCGAACCGCGTACGTCTGTGCCTATCAAATCTGATTGGGCACTGATCATGGAGTTTACCTCCGCCGATATCTTTCAGCACTCACCCTTGGGCGACGTGCTAAATTCGTTAAAGTCTCTCTCCCTGTCAGGAGACCCTTGGCCGAACTATGTCCGGCTAGAGTGGGAAGCGGACGACGAAGAAATTCGTACCCCACCCACCACCCACTTAATAGCCACCGTCGATGATTTAACCGACATGCGTGACTTCAACTCCAAAGACATCGACGGTACGGATGACGATGCAGGAGAAGAGCAGGAACCACCGCCCACAGGGCGCTGGACAGCCACCTTATCATATGACATATATATGGTGGACATGCCCAAAGAAGGCGATGGCGATGACGCAATGGAGGATATTCCCCCTGAGAAGCAATCTAAGCACAGGCGTCATAGGCGCCGCTTTAAGCCTCGCCATAGAAAAATAGCGATACCGGCACAAGGGATGATAGCAATCCGGATGGTGCCGAAGACGAAAATAGTCCCGCCCAGCCAGGCTTTGAGCAGACCAAGCGGGAGGATGGGCACGCTAGCCCTAAGGAACAGGCAACAGATGAAGAATCAGAGGATGACAATTACATGCCCCTCTTCAAAGACGAAGTGAGACTTGGCGATGAAGAATTCATCGTGCCTGAGGATCCCGTCGAGCAGGAGTGCTTCAAGCACCGGCTTATAGCCACAGCAAAAAGCCTGAAGAAAAAGCAGCAGCAGCTTCAAGCTGATCAAGATCTGGTAACTGATAGATGGACTGAGGTCCTGGCAGCCGAGGAATACGGACTCGAGCGCCCTACCAAAAGCTACCCAAAGCGCAGGTCGCCACCTCAACTAGAGGAGGAGGCATCAAAGCCTAAAATACCAGCGCATGATGCGGCTGACCGGCCACCTCATGGCCGAGACAAAGCGGCGTTTCAGCCCGAAGTCCAGCCCGCACCCCGACGCCAAACAAGCAAAAACACGAAGGCCCGGGGCTCCACGCATAACCTGCAAGACAAATTGAATAACAAAGCAGGACATTCAAGATCGATCTACGGATCATGGGGGCGCGCCCCAATGCGTGACGATGACCGTCACGCCGGATATACCAACAAATCCGGCCGGACCGAGTACAATGTAGCCCGGCACAGAGGCTCCACACACCCCCAATGCTTCACTGATGAAGTAATGGATGATGAATTCCGAGAAGGGTTTAAACCCGTAAACATTGAATCATATGATGCTACTACAGACCCCGCGGTATGGATAGAAGATTTCTTCCTCCACATTCGCATGGCCGCGGAGATGATCTACACGCCATCAAGTACCTCCCACTAAAACTCAAGGGACTAGCTCGGCATTGGCTGAATAGCTTGCCGGCAAACTCCATCGGGAGTTGGGAGAACCTGGCAGACGCATTCCTAGACAACTTCTAGGGCACTTATGTGCGACCACCAGATGCTGATGATCTAAGTCACATAACTCAACAGCCGGAGAATCAGCCAGGAAATTTTGAACTCGGTTCCTAACTAAAAAGAACCAAATTGTCGACTGTCCGGATGCCGAAGCCCTAGCGGCCTTGAAGTAGAACATCCGTGACGAGTGGCTTGCCCGACATCTCGGCCAAGAAAATCCAAAGTCCATGGCAGCCCTCACGACACTCATGACCCGCTTTTGTGCGGGCGAGGATAGCTGGTTGGCTCGTAGTAACAACACAACAAGCAATCTTGGCACATCAAAAGCCAGAGATAGCAACGACAAACCACGATGCAACAAACACAAGCATCGCAAAAACGGTGAAAGTGCCGAAGACACGGCAGTCAATGCCGGATTCAGTGGCTCTATGTCCGGTCAGCGGAAAAAGCCATTCAAAAATAACAATTCGGGCCCGTCCAGTCTGGACCGCATACTCGACCGTCCATGCCAAGTTCATGGCACCCCAGGAACACCAGCCAATCATACCAACAGAGAATGTTGGGTCTTCAAACAAGCCGGCAGGACAGGTGCCGAAAACAAGGAGAAGGGGTCTCAAAGCGATGATAATGACGAGGAGCCCCGATCACCGACTACAGGAGGGCAAAAGAAATTTCCCCCGCAAATCAAAACGGTGAACACGATAAACGCCACCCATATTCCCAAGTTGGAACGGACGTGCACTTTTAGGAATGTCGACTTAACGGAGCCAGTCGCCCCACAATATAACCTATGGTCGATCATCTTCGATCATACGGATCGTCCGGCCAATACCAATCAGGGCAATTCAGTCGCACTTGTCCTAGACCCAATAATTGATGGATTCCACCTCACACGAGTTCTTATTGACGGAGGCAGCAGTCTAAACCTGCTATATCAGGACACAGTGCGCAATATGGGTATCGATCTTTCGATGATCAAACCCACTAAAACCACCTTCAAAGGTGTTATACCAGGTGTGGAGGCCAGTTGTACAGGCTCCATCACCCTGGAGGTAGTCTTCGGATCACCAAACAATTACCGTACCGAAGAGTTAGTCTTTGACATCGTCCCCTTTCGCAGTGACTATCAGGCACTGCTCGGACGAACCGCGTTCGCTCGATTCAACGCGGTGCCACATTATGCCTACCATAAACTCAAGATGCCCAGTCCGCGCTGCGTCAACATGGTTAATGGCAGGGCCGAACTTCCCCTCACTGCCGAAGAGTCTACCGCCGCTTTAACAGCAGAAGTAACGAGTGGCACCTTTCAATCGAACCTTGAGTCAATGGCCAAGCTCCCGGACACCGCCAAAGGAGTCCGAACTACTGCGAGGCAGGATAGCCCGGCTCGTCCGGAGCTCAATTAAACACTCCGGTAAAAGTTAAGACAGGCCACATACTGCGGCTCAACCGCCCTGTGGCACACAAACATTTCTTGCATTTTCTTTGTAGGTTCACCCTGGCATAGGCCAGGACTGATGGCGTGGAAACGGTTCGAACGTGTAAGGGGATCTTTAGATATTCCCCTCGATGACCATCCGACTACACTTTGGATCCGCATACAACTTCCTCCCGCCCGGTCTCAGCAGGTTCCACAATCATATTTCTTTTTATCACATTACCTGTACTCATACGCATCGACGTATTATTCAAATACAACATATGGATTTATATGATGCCTATCTGCTATTATTTCTTATTGAAACTCTTTTGTCAAAAGGCAGCTGCACATCGCGATATGCCTTAATATGCCAGGGGCTTCATTATACCCATAATACGACTATAAAGTCCGAACACCTTCACGGCAGTTCAGCACCCCAAACTTATAGCATTATATGCATCAGCTCCGAATCATGTCTTGGGTCAATAGTTGGGTTTGCCCGGATCCCATGTTTTGTTACCTTACGTTCCGCTATATCGGCTAAGGTAGCACAGGGAGAACTACTGTGATTGTGTCCCGGTTCTTCTGGACGAGCACCTCGGTGAAAGCGAAAACTCGATTTATGATACAGCGAGAGCTAGTCAGCTGTTCGAGAGGTTGTAAAATCTTTAAGGATTTCTTCCGCATAATGCCATAACCAATGCAGCGTGCGATGGATCGGATTTTCTTCCGATCAGGTGCTTATAGAGCCCCTCGTGCGGTCTTCCGAACACCAGGGGATGCGCCTACCTTCATTTTTTAAACTCCTATGGCTAAGTGAGAGTGATGAAGCCCTATAGTCCGATTTCCTGGTTCGCTGTGCTGAACACCTCCTTCAAGGACCCAAAACTAGGATAAAGAGTGCTCGGGTTTATCCCAAACACGCCCGTACTTGCTACGTGGGGGCAGAAGCCGACGACTGGCCAACTCTTAGGATTAATATATAAAACGGCCGCATAGGAGGAAAAACTTTCAAATAACATGCAATAAATAATAGAAATGACCTTGTTCAACATTACAAAGGACAACATGATTGTATTCATGGAAAAATAATGTCCCTGGTGCATAGCTCCGCCACAAGGCGGGCTCCTTTCAAGACACCATCATAATATAATTCGGGCTTGCGGTGATCCTTCCCCTCCGGTGGTCCCTCGGTCATCAGCTTTTCTACATCCATCTTCCCCTAGTGCACCTTTGCGCAGGCGAAGGCCATTCGTGCACCCACCAAATAGACCGACTGCTTGATGACTTCGAGTCGAGGGCAGGCACTCACAAGCCGCTTCACGAGCCCAAAGTAACTGCTTGGAATCGGCTCGACGGGCCATAGCTGGATAATTAAATCCTTCAAGGCTAGCTCGGACGCCTTATGCAGTTCGATCAGCTGCTTCAGTTGATCGGCAAAAGGCATTGGATAATTTGGTGCTAGATACTGCATCCAAAAGAGCTTATCTGCAGTATTCCTTTCTTCGGCTCAGTAGAATTGGGCGGCATCAGATATGCTGCATGGCAGCTCCGCAAATACCCATGGAGAAATCAGAATTCAAATTATCAACTTGATCTTCTCCTTTCAACTACCCGCTTTGTATAGAAAAAGCCTTACAGCCGCAATTTTCCTCGCCTCCTGGATTTCCTTCAGGGCACCTTGGGCTTCCCCCCGGGCATCACTTGTGGCTTGGCGAGCTTGGGAGAGTTCGGATTCTTTCCCTGATAAACTCTGCTCCAAGGTCTCGCATTTCATCATGGCCTCTTGAAGCTCTCGCTCAGCTTCAATAACTCAGGCCTCGTGCTTTTCGCGAAGAGCCTACTCTGCGGCTGCCTTCTTCTCGGCTTCGGCCACAGCCTTCTTAAGAGCCTCAATTTCGGCCGTCGCCCCTAGAGCACATAATAAAAATATTTTCATTATGCACACTTATTCATTTGTGCTAAACGAACAAGGTTTCTGCATACCTTGGTTATCCTCCAACTGCTTCTTCACTCGGCCAATTTCTCCTTCGGCCCGCCCCAGGCTATGCCTCAGTCCGGATACTTCCGCGGCATGAGAGGCGGCAGTCTCTACAGACACCTATTTATTAAAAGAGATAGATGTCATCAAGTGAGTCTCCTGTGAACATAAATTTGATCCTCTATCTGGTTCTTCTTTCACCGAACAGTGTATCAGGGGGCTGCTATCTATACTATGGCACTCTTCGAAACCTTATAAAACATACCTCAAAGCTTCTTATAAGGCTAATGCAAGCTTCATCCAGTCCACTCTCAGTGGACTGAATCTTCTCAATCACTGCGCCCATAAGGGCACGGTGTTCATCGAAGATGGAGGTGCTTTTCAGCGCCGCCGATAAAGTATCCGGCACCTCTGGTTGGACAAAGGTTGCCGGTGGAACAGGCACACCCCCTCCAGTCGAGGGAGGCCGCCTGCTAGATTCTGGAGCCGTATTTGTCTCCGGGATCGCGTCCGGCTGGGGGCCAAATCCAAGATCGACCCCGCCGTCGACGCCCTGTCCGGCCCCGGAAGTTTGACCTTCTGACGCGGCCTTTACGATTCTCTCCCCCCTCCTTGTCCTGGGTTCTCCTGGTACGAAACCTTGGTGTCATTCACACGTTTGGGGGAGGGGGCCTTCGGGGGTGTCCCGCTCTCCATAGCATCGGAACCCAGCAAATACTCCGACGAGGATTGTTCGCTGTGGGACCTCGCCGGACTGTAAAAAGTATGGCTCAGATAAAAATAGTATGCCATGACAAGTCTGGATGCATAAGCGTATTCAGATTTTATACTCACGAGTTCACCAGGGGCTGGCCCGGGGATCCCACTCCGGGCTGCTATCGGCGGCGGCGGTGGACACCTCTGGAAGACGAGTTTTTCCCCTTTTAGGCGACTCGGCCTCCAAGGATGTGGAGGCCGTCCTTTTCTTTCTTTCCCCCGCTGGGGATTCGTCTTCCTCCTCCTCATCCTCCTCTTTGGAGGAAGAATGGGCATTGGAGTCTCCAGATTTTGTGTCTGAAGCGCCACAGCGACGGAGGCCGCCCCTGGTCTTCTTGGCCTCCTTCTCGGCCTTCTTCCTCGGCGCCTTGTAAGGCGCCGGTAGCAGCATCTTCGTCAGAAGTGGGCCGGCCGGTTCTTCTGGTAGTGGGGTCGGACAGTAGATCCGCCCCGCCTTCTTTGCCCAGCCCTAGGAGAGTTGTGGGAAACACATTAAGCATTTTCCTAACGATATGTGAATAAAACATATGAATTGTCAACATACAGTGACTTACCGAACTTGCATGGCGGGACAATTGGTACCCGCCGTCCTTGGCGGAGTCCAGCCATGATTTGCTGGACTTAAAAAGCACCTTCCAGATGTCCTTCTGCAAGAAGCCAAAGAGCTCTAGCAGGGTCTGGTGCTTGGCCGGGTCAAACTCCCATAAATTGCAAGCCCGGTGTTGACAAGGTAGAATACGACGAACTAACATCACCTGAACTACATTGACAAGTTTGATGTTCTTGTCTTCCATATCCTGGACGCGCGTCTGGAGCACCGACAGTTTGTTGGACAAGGCCAAGTTCAAGCCCTTCTTGGGCCAGGACGTAAGTCGTAGGGGGGCTCCGGATCTGAATTCCGGAGCAGCGGCCCATTCCTTGCTGCATGGCTCAGTGATGTAAAACCACTGCTGCTGCCACTCCTTGACGGAATCATTGAAAGTACCTGTTGGCCATGTAACGTTGGGCATCTTGCTCACCATGGCGCCTTGATAACCCACAAGTGTAGGGGATCCCAACAACTTTCCAGGGTAGAGTATTCAACCCAAATTTATTGATTCGACACAAGGGGAGCCAAAGAATGTTCTTAAGTATTAGCAGTTGAGTTGTCAATTCAACCACACCTGGATAACTTAGTATCTGCAGCAAAGTATTTAGTAGCAAACTAGTATGATAGTAATGGTAACAGTGGCAAAAGTAAAGATAATAGTTTTGTAGTAATTGTAACAGTAGCAACGAAAAAGTAAATAAGCGAAGCACAAGATGTGAAAAGCTTGTAGGCATTGGATCAGTGATGGATAATTATGTCGGATGCGATTCCTCATGTAATAGCTATAACATAGGGTGACACAGAACTAGCTCCAGTTCATCAATGTAATGTAGGGATGTATTCCGAATATAGTCATACGTGCTTATGGAAAAGAACTTGCATGACATATTTTGTCCTACCCTCCCGTGGCAGCGGGGTCCTAGCGGAAACTAAGGGATATTATGGCCTCCTTTTAATAGAGAACCGGACCAAAGCATTAACACATAGTGAATACATGAACTCCTCAAACTACGGTCATCACCGAGAAGTATCTCGATTATTGTCACTTCGGGGTTGTCGGATCATAACACATAATAGGTGACTATAGACTTGTAAGATAGGATCAAGAACACACATATATTCATGAAAACATAATGGGTTCAGGTCTGAAATCATGGCACTTGGGCCCTAGTGACAGGCATTAAGCATAGCAAAGTCATAGCAACATCAATCTCAGAACATAGTGGATACTAGGGATCAAACCCTAACAAAACTAACTTCATGGTAAATCTCATCCAACCCATCACCGTCCAACAAGCCTACGATGGAATTACTCACGCACGGCGGTGAGCATCATGAAATTGGTGATGGAGGATGGTTGATGATGACGACAGCGATGAATCCCCCTCTCCGGAGCCCCGAACGGACTCCAGATCAGCCCTCCCGAGAGAGATTAGGGCTTTGTGGCGGCTCCGTATCCTAAAACGCAATGAAACTTTCTCTCTGATATTTTTCTCCGCGAAACGAAATATATGGAGTTGGAGTTGAGGTCAGTGGAGCGTGAGGGGGCCCACGAGACAGGGGGGCACACCCAGGGGGATGGGCGCGCCCCCCACCCTCATGGACAGGGTGTGGGCCCCTTGGTCTTGATTCTTTCGCCACTCTTTTTTATATTTTCCAAAACTTGTCTCCGTGGATTTTCAGGTCATTCCGAGAACTTTTGTTTTCTACACATAAAACAACATCATGGTAGTTCTACTGAAAACAGCGTCAGTCAGGGTTAGTTTCATTCAAATCATGCAAGTTAGAGTCCAAAACAAGGGCAAAAGTGTTTGGAAAAGTAGATACGTTGGAGACGTATCAACTCCCCCAAGCTTAAACATTTGCTTGTCCTCAAGCAATTCAGTTGATAAACTGAAAGTGATAAAGAAATACTTTTACAAACTCTATTTGCTCTTATTGTTGTAAACATGCGAAGCCAGCATTTAGGTTTCAGCAAACATTATGAACTAACCATACTCATAATAACACCTAGGTCACACAATTACTCATATCAATGGCATAATTAGCTAGCAAGCCATAATAATAAAACTCGGATGACAACACTTTCTCAAGACATTCATAACATGATATAACAAAACGGTATCTCGCTAGCCCTTTCTGAGACCACAAAACATAAATGCATAGCACCTTTAAAGATCAAGGACTGACTAAAGATTGTAATTCATGGTAAAAGAGAACCAGTCAAGTCATACCCAATATAAACCAATTATAATGAATGCAAATGACAGTGTGCTCTCCAGCGGGTGCTTTTTAATAAGAGGGATGATGATCAACATAAAAGTAAATAGATAGGCCCTTCGCAGAGGGAAGCAGAGATTTGTAGAGGTGCCAGAGCTCGATTTTAAAATAGAGATTGAATAACATTTTGAGCGGCATACTTTTGCTATCAACGCAACAACTATGAGATGGCGATATCTTCCATACTACATGCATTAGAGGCAGTTCCCAAATAGAATGGTAAAAGTTTATACTCCCCCACCACCAACAAGCATCAATCCATGGCTTGCTCGAAACAACGAGTGCCTCCAACTAACAACAGCCCTGGGGGAGTTTTGTTTAATTAAATTGATTTGCTTTGATCTTTTTGGATCATGGGACTGGGCATCCCAGCTACCGGCCCTTTCTCGTGAATGAGGAGCGGAGTCCACTCCTCTTGAGAATAACCCACCTAGCATGGAAGATATAGGCAGCCCTAGTTGAAACATGAGCTGCTCGAGTATACAAAACAGAATTTCATTTGAAGGTTTCGAGTTTGGCACATACAAATTTACTTGGAACGGCAGGTAAATACCGCATATAGGAAGGTATGGTGGACTCATATGGAACAACTTTGGGGTTTATGGAGTTTGGATGCACAAGCGATATTCCGCCTAAATGCAGTGAAGGCTAGAAAAAGGCTGGAAGCGACCAACTGAGAGAGCGACAACAGTCATGAACATGCATCAAAATTAATTCACACCGAGTACAAGCATGAGTAGGATATAATCCACCATGAACATAAATATCATGAAGGCTATGTTGATTTGTTTCAACTACATGCGTGAACATGTGCCAAGTTGAGTCACTCATTTCATTCAAAGGAAGATACCATCCCATCGTACCATATCATAATCATTCTAATAGCATGTTGGCACGCAAAGTAAACCATTATAACTCATAGCTAATCAAGCATGGCACATGCAACTATAATCTCTAAATGTCATTGCAAATATGTTTACTTCATAATAAGCTGAATCAGGAATGATGAACTCATCATATTTACAAAAACAAGAGAGGTCGAGTTCATACGAGCTTCTCTCATCTCAATCAGTCCATCTTATATCGTCATTATTGCCTTTCACTTGCACGACCGAACGATGTGTATAATAATAATAGTGCACGTGCATTGGACTAAGCTGGATTCTGCAAGCATTCAACTCAAGAGAGAAGACAAAGTAATATGGGCTCTAAGTTAAATAAACAATCATGCATATGAGAGCCACTAAACATTTTCAATATGGTCTTCTACTCTCGACCCCCAAAGGAAAGAAAAGAAAATAAAACTATTTACACGGGAAAGCTCCCAACAAACAAGAAGAAGAACGAGAAATCTTTTGGGGTCTTCATTTTAAATTCTACTACAAGCATGGAAATTAAACTAACTAATTTTTTGGTTTTTCTTAAGGTTTAGCAAACGCACAAGAAAAAGGCTAGAAAAAGAAAATTAAACTAGCACAGATAATACAATGAAAGAGTATGAGCACTGACGACTAGAATAATGTGTGAACATGAATGTAAAGTCGGTGAGAAATATGTACTCCCCCAAGCTTAGGCTTTTGGCATAAGTTGTTCTATTGCCACGGACCGCGGCTACTCTCCCCAGTGTACTGAGGGGTGTAATCAGGATACCACTGGGTGGCCGTCTCTTCCGGATCCCACTGGTAAGATGATGCTCGATAAGGATCCAAAGTCAGAGTTCGACTCGAAGCTCGAGTTACAGGTGGATGCTTGGCCTAGATGAGCGTACACCGCTTCCGGCATGACAAGAAAATTATCTGCAATCAAATCAAACAACAGAGGCGCAGGCAAAACATCTTATCTTCGTTGTCAACAATAAACTCATGCGCTACCATGCTCTTGTAATCTAAAATGTAAGGAGGCAATTTTATCTCCTCTTTCTCATGGTGCCTAATAGGTATCTCAAAATATCTAGCAAGAGGTGCAGCATAGATACCTCCAAAGATGGGGCCTTTTGTCCGATTCAGGCTTAGCCGTTTAGCAATAACAGCACCCATATTAAAACTATTATCTCCAAACAAGGCATGGTGAAGAATAATAATATCAGGAACATTGAAGTTCCCGCTATTTCCATGACCAATTAAGCATCTACTAGCAAATATGGCAAAGTAGCGTAAAACAGGAAAGTGTATGCTAGAGATTCTCGCATCGGAACCCTTCTTTGGATCCCCTACGGTGATAGTGTTAAAAAAGCCATCCACATCTTTATGATGTGGTTCCTCTAATTTTCCCTCAAATGGTATCCTACATACCGCGCAAAAATTATGTAAAGACATTTCCCTGAATTCATCATATAAATGAAATGATACTGAAGGCGGTGACTTCTTAGGATAATAATAAAAGTTTTGCACCAAAGTATTGGTGAGTAAGAGATACTGATCGATCCGGTCATGGGGGAAATCGGTGAGGCCTGCATTCTCGATTAAAGAATAAAAGTCTTCATAAATTCCAGCTTCTCTCAAGAAATTGTCATAGGGCCATTCACATGGTCGTACTTCCGCTATACGAGGAAGATTATATTTGGGCTTTCCCTTGTCTTTAGCTTGTTTTTCGTGGGAGCCTTGGCTAGAAGAGCCCGTCAAAAATCTCCTTAACATTTTCTGAAAATTTCTGAAATTTTAGTAACTTCAAAATAAAAGTGAATAAAACTAAACAAGATTGGTAGCAACTACTCCTACAAGTGCCTAGAGCCTATATCATGCATTAGAATTTCTTGGGACCTCATAAATTTAACATGCAATCTCAAGAACATGGTCACCTATGCAGCAAAAATTTGCAATGAATAAAGCACTAGAACAAAAACTAATTGGACCAATGGAGGAGTTTTGTGAATGGAGCTTTGAGCAAGGAGATCGAAAATCGCAGCAAAATGAGCTAGAACTCGTGCTTGAGCTGAATGGGGATTTTTTTGGGAAGAAGATGGAGTGTGTGGGTGCTGGCATAAGTGGGGGGGCCACCAGGGGCCCACGAGACAGGGAAATAGTGGCAACTTTAGTGGGGTCTACTGCTATACCTTCTCGAGATATAACATGTCCGAGAAATCCAACTTCCTTCAACCAAAACTCACATTTACTGAACTTGGCATACAACTGATGTTCTCTGAGCTTATCGAGTACCAAACGCAAGTGCTCCTTATGTTTCTCTTCATTCTTTCAGTAGACCAAAATATCGTCAATGAATACCACGACGAACTTATCCAAAAACTCCATAAACACCTTGTTCATCATGTTCACAAAATAGGCTGGGGCATTAGTCAGACCAAATGACATAACGGTATACTCATACAGCCCGTACCTGGTGGTAAAAGCCGTCTTAGGTATATCCTGCTCCCGAATCTTCAACTGATGGTATCCTGATCGCAAATCGATCTTGGAAAATACCTTAGCTCCTTGCAATTGGTCAAACAAGTCGTTGATCATCGGCAACGGGTACTTGTTCTTAATGGTCACTTCATTCAATCCTCGATAATCAACAACCATTCTTAATGATCCATCCTTTTTCTCCACTAGAAGTACTGGCGGTCCCCAAGGCGAAGAACTTGGGCGAATAAAACCTTTGTCCAACAACTCCTTAATCTGCTTCTTAATTTCCTCCAAATCTTGGGTTGGCATCCTATACGGTCTCTTAGATATCGGCCCAGTGCTTGGCAGTAGTTCAATCAGAAACTCAATATCTCTGTCCGGCGGCATGCCTGGCAACTCTTCCGGGAACACGTCCGGATAATCTCTTACCATTGGTACTTCCTCTTGCACAACTCCTGATAAGGAATTTACATGTGCCCTCCTCGGCTCATGCCGTGATACATACTTGATTCTCCTTCCTTTAGGGGTGGTAAGCAAAATCGACTTACTAGCGCAATCTATATTCCCTCCATACTTCGATAACCAATCCATGCCTAATATCACATCCAATCCTTGCGATTCCAGAACTATTAGGTCTGAGGGAAATACATAGTGTCCAATCCTTAATGGCAGTCGATCACACCATATACTAGCCATATACTCTGCTCCTGGTGAGGTTACTAGCATGGGTGACCTAAGGGCTTGGGTTGGTAATTTATATTTATCCACAAATCCCCTTGATATGTATGAATGCGATGCACCAGTATCAAAAAGAACAATTGCAGTAAATGTCTTAACCGAAAACTTACCTATTACTGCGTCTGGCTAAGCTTCAACCTCCTCCACGGTAACGTGGTTCACCTGTCCCCTGTTGAAAGGGTTCGGCTTCTTTCCTGAGGTTCCATTGCCGTTACCATTTTGGGCTTCTGGACATTCATTTGCATAATGCCCAGTCTTATGGCACTTATAACAAGTGATATGGCTCAGGTCTACCTTGGATGGTGTTGACGGATTGGTGCGGTTTTCTCCATTGCTTCCTCCATTCCCGTTTCCATTCTTTGTGCCATTATGATTGTGCGAGCTGCCTCCTTTGTGAGTATGCTGAAATTGCCCTCCTGACTTCGGGGTAAAGCGTAGTTTCTGCTGAGCTCCAGAATTGTTCTTCCCCTGTCCATACTTCCTCTTGCGATTGTCAATCTGCTGCTGCTTTCTGTCAATCATAAGAGCACGATCTACTAACTCCTGGTAGTTATTGAAGGTGGCTACCATCAGCTGCATGCTCAGCTCATCAATCAGTCCTTCTAGAAACTTCTCCTGCTTAGCTGCATCCGTAGCAACGTCATCTGGGGCATAACGTGCTAGCTTCTCAAGTCATCCACATCTTGTGTAACCGTCCTCCTTGGCGTAAGTTGTGAAACTCACGCTTCTTCATGGCCATAGCTCCTGCTGAAACATGGGCAGTACGGAAAGCTTGTTAAAACTGATCCCATGTGACAGTGTCTATAGGGTAAGTGGCTGTAAAATTCGCCCACCATGCTGCTGCGGGTCCTTCGAGCTAATGTGCGGCAAACTTCACCTTTTCCCCATCTGTACATCCTGCAGTGATCAACTCCCTCCCTATCTTAAGGAGCCAATCATCTGCTACTATCGGCTCGGTGCTACTGGAAAACACCGGCGGGTTCAGCCTTAAGAAACGAGTCAAATGGTCAACAGGTGGTGGTGGTGGTGGGCTGTTGTTGTTGTTGTTGTTGTTGTTGCCTTGGTTCTGTACCAATGTTTGGATCAAGGCATTCTGCTGCTGGATCAACTGAGTGATCTCTGGCGGGAAAACAAATTCGGGGTCGCGTCTCGGAGGCATCTGAGGGTTTGTAGAAGAGACGAGAGTTAAGAATAGCATGAGGTCTAGTGAGATAACACTACCCATATACACATGAGACAAAGCACACAATATCACTCCAATCAATTCAAACAAGGGCATACAACGGTCTAACTATCGTTACAAAAGTGCTTGGACTAAAACTAATTTTTTGATGGGGGAAAATTCTACTACTGTTATGGTGGTCAACTAGAAAAACTGCTCCGATGAAGATTCCATGATATCTGCTCCAGCTTCATCAACATAGTCATCATCACTATCGTCGGGATCCGAGTCAGTGTCGTCGATGATGATATAATTATCCGGACAAGTGGGTTCGTCATCTTCTCTTCTGGGTGCTGAACCTCCCATGAATACTCCAATCTTCTCCTTAAGGTCGCCGTTCTGTCTTACTAGAGCGACGATCTCTTCCATATAGTCTTTACGTGTAGCGTTGAGTTCCTCTTCTAACTCCTTGATCTTGGTCACAGCCTTCTGCAGATCCTCCATGTTTGCGCACATCTGATTCACCTAGCGTCGGATGTGTTGGTTTAACTCTTGAATATAAGTTGCGATTGATCTGTCCCTCCTGGTGTTGATCATCTCCCAATGCTCATCTCGGTGCCCACAAATCTGGTAGATAGTATTCTTAAGATTATTGTGGTAAACTTCTCCAATTCGTCCCATGGCGATGTGGGCTGCCATGCTCTTTCCTAGGCTCCATGTTGGTGCATCAAGGAAAACTCTATGGGCTCCGTGACTGGTGCAAATGTCCTCCCTGGAATGTGGACTTGAATCATCCAGCGCTCCTCTTCGGGTAAAGTGGCGTTGAAGGTTCCAGTGAAGCTTGGTACTCCTATGTTCAGGTATCTAGTGACTTCCTTCAAGTGATATCCAAAAGGTGAGTCTTCATCTGGTTGTGTGAACTTGTTCCTTGCATCCGCCATCCTAAAGAATAGAAAAGATGAGGAGTCAGAAATGAGAAGAAAGAGTAGTGATCTAGGGCTTTAGCTTAGTGGCCGTGTCCTCTGATCGGCGTGTGCTCGATACCATCTTTGTAGCGACCAGGACCTCAAACAGTCGATCTCGTGCTCGGTGTCATCCTGGATCGATGTCTTGACACCACACAAGATGCTTGAAGGATTTATAACAGAGTAGCAATCATACACTTATTACATCGAATGTCTCAAGAGAGAACTTATTAAAAATAAATATGGCTTAAGGCCATCTAAACACGATAACATCGGAAGGCTTGGAAGAATAAGCGAGTCCATCAACTCCAACGGCATCATCGAGTATAGAACCACGACCTAAGCACCTTACTGTAAATGCGAAAAGTCTCGCAACATGAAACGTTGCAGCCCGAAAATTCAACACATGGAATATCTTGGCAATGTAACACATAGAGAAAATATGATGGAATAAGCTATACTACATGCATATTTGGCTGGTGGAAAGCTCTATGGTTACAGTTTTGTGTAAAGCCAATTTTTCCCTACTGCAAAGGAATAAATTTATTTAACTATCATGGTGGTTGTTAAACATTGAGAATGATTGACAGCATTCTCAATCCCAATTAAAAGTACTCATTAACAACCCAACAATATTAATTAAAGTAACATGATGAGATTCACATGATATCTAAATACTAGATACTCAAGATGTCCATAACCGTGGACACGACTAACCATGATTAGTTTGTTACACTCTGCAGAGGTTTGCGCACTTTTCCCCACATGACTCGATCTCCTCCGTTTGGTTTCTCGCACTACATGGTGTTTGAGAAACGGATGACCGAGACATAGTCTTTCAGAAACGCTTGCACCTTACGTAACGGGTAGACCGTACCAACCTACAACCCCTACATCAGCTAGTCTACCACTGTAAGAGTTCGCACGACTTAATCAACTATGCTAGAGCCCATAGTAGCATGTGGCTGCACACGGAAGTTTCTAGCATGAATAATCTTATGATCCTTTGAGCACGGGTGGCGGTCCAAGAAAAACAGGCAAGTCACGAAACCAGTACCTCAATCCACCCAGATGTGTGTTTAAGTTGCCACCTTAAATAAACCATTAATTAACAAACTCACATCTGTCATGGAATACACTCACCCAATCCACGTCTACTAGCATAGCATGGCATAATAAGCAAACGTAGAAGTAACTCCCAAAGGTTTGATAATAAAACAGGTAATAGGTACTACCTCATCTACTTCCCAACCCACATATTAATTAGATCCTAGTCATGCAATGTTTGAGGATTGATCTAATGCATAAAAATTGGGTAGTAGAAAAGGTATGATCAAAGTGTTACTTGCCTTGCTGATGATCCGCGAAACCTAGTGACTCGAAGTAACAGGCGGCACACTCCGGGTATTCTATCACAGACAAACAAACAAGCATACAATAAGCACTCATCTAATGCATAGGTAAAACTCGAATAAAAGGTCTAACCAGAAAGTTCAACTTAAGAACTCCGGTTTGCAAAAAGAATCAAATCAAACATTGCAACGGAAGTCAAACGGCGAAAGAAAACAGCCTCGTTTTACTAATCTGGACCTAAGTCAAATTTTACAGAGGCAAAAACTTGTATAAGTTGGTTATTCGGAAAGAGGGTTTCGAGACAAAACTCAAGGCGCTTGAATCGCCTGATTCTGATAAACGAGCAAAAAGTTATACTAAAACGAAAATCGGATCAGAAATCACGATCAGAAAATCGCGGATTAAATCCGAGAAAAAGAAAAACAACAAACAGGTTAACGAATGAACGTTCGTTAACTAGATCTAATCTGACGAATACGTTCGCTAAAATGAACGAACGAGCGGACGCTCGCTATTTAACTGAAACCGAAAAAAACCGATCTAATAAAATAAACCGGAACAAAAATAAACCGACAAAACCGAAGAAAACCGATCAGTTTTTAAAAGAAAACCGGCGGCACGGATTTCGATGCGCGGCGAACCTCGGGCGGCGGGATCGGCGGCGGCGGCCAAGGGCGGCGGGGCTCGAGGCGGCTAGGGTTTGGGGCGGGGTGGGCGGCGGCGGGTCAGTGTGGCTGGGGGCTCGGGCGGCGGCTTTATATAAGCTGCCCCCGGGCAGAGTCCCGCTCGGGTACGGCCCGTAAGGCGGTTCACGTTTTTTTAAATAATTCCGCGCAGAAAAACAAACGAAAGAAATACTAAACGGACTCCAAAAATCCCGAAATAAATTTTCTCCGGCTTCTAAAATTAAGCCGGACAAGATGAACATTTATTTGGGGCCTAAATGCAATTTTAAAAAACACGCATTTTTCCTAAATCCAAATAAAAAGGCGAAAAACTCCAAAATAAAATCCTATTTGATTTTTTTATTAAATCTCCATTATTTCTTTATTTTGGTAAAGTCATTTTATTCCCTCTCTGAAATTTTGATAGTAGAAATAATTGAAGACAAAATAAATAAAATCAAATGATCCTATTTTCAAAATTTGAGAAAACTCAATTATGAAAATAACGAAATTCCCAACTCTCTCCGTGGGTCCTTGAGTTGCGTAGAATTTCTAGGATCGAGCCAACAATGCAACAAAATATGATATGCAATGATGATCTATCTATAACATTCCAAATTTAAAATTTGGGATGTTACAAACACTAAGTTACCTCAACGGGTCTATGAACATCCCCAACAATAAGAATATCATACTTTTTCTTGACAGTAGGAAGAGGAAATTCAAAACCTCCAATAATGATAGTTGGAACTTTTCCAATAGAGTTGATGCTATGAACTTGAGATTGTTTCCTCGGAAAGTGTACCGTATGCTCATTACCATTAACATGAAAAGTGACATTGCCTTTGTTGCAATCAATAACAGCCCCTGCAATATTCAAAAAGGGTCTACCAAGGATAATCGACATACTATCATCCTCGGGAATATCAAGAATAACAAAGTCCGTTAAGAGAGCGACATTTGCAACCACAACAGGCACATCCTCACAAATACCGACAGGTATAGTAGTTGATTTATCAGCCATTTGCAAAGATATTTCAGTAGGTGTCAACTTATTCAGTTCAAGTCTACGATATAAAGAGAGAGACATAACACTAACACCGGCTCCAAGATCACAAAAAGCAGTTCTAACATAATTTCTTTTAATGGAGCATGGTATAGTTGGTACCCCCGGATCTCCAAGTTTCTTTGCTATTCCACCCTTAAAAGTGTAATTAGCAAGCATGGTGGAAATTTCAGCTTCCGGTAACTTTCTTTTGTTTGTAATGATATCCTTCATATATTTATCATAAGGATTTACTTTAAGCATATCAGTTAAGCGCATACGTAAGAAGATAGGTCTAATCATTTCAGCAAAGCGCTCAAAATCCTCATCATCCTTTGTCTTGGATGGTTTAGGAGGGAAGGGCATGGGTTTCTGAACCCATGGTTCTCTTTCTCTACCGTGCTTCCTAGCAACAAAATCTCTCTTATCATAACGTTGATTCTTTGATTGTGGGTTATCAAGATCAACAGCAGGTTCACTCTCTACTTTATTGTTTTTGCTAGGTTGAGCATCAACATGAACATTATCATTAACATTATCACTAGGTTCATGTTCATTACCTGATTGTGTTTCAGCATCAGAGATAGAAATATCATTGGGATTCTCAGGTGTGTCTACAACAGGTTCACTAGAAGCATGCAAAGTCCTATCTTTTTTTCTTTTTCTTCTTTTTAGAAGAACTAGGTGCCTCTAAATTGTTTCCCTGAGAGTCTTGCTCGATCCTCTTAGGGTGGCCTTCAGGATACAAAGGTTCCTGAGTCATTCTACCAGTTCTAGTAGCCACTCTAACAGCAAAGTCATGTTTATTATTTAATTCATCAAGCAAATCATTTTGAGCTTTAAGTACTTGCTCAGCTTGAGTAGCAACCATAGATGCATATTTGCTAATGAGTTTATGTTCACCTTTAACTCTAGCCATATAATCACTCAAGTGTGTTATCTCGAAAGCATTGTTCTTTAATTCTCTACCAACATAAGCATTAAAACTTTCTTTTCTAGCCATAAAGTCATCAAATTCATCTAAGCATGGGCTATGAAATTTAGTAGAGGGAATTTCAACTTTATCATATCTATAGAGAGAATTTACCTTCACTACCTGTGTCGAGTTATCAAGACAATGTGGTTCTTCAACAGGCGGTATATTAAGACCATGTATTTCTTCAATAGGTGGTAAATTCTTAACATCTTCAACTTTTATACCTTTTTCTTTCATTGATTTCTTTGCCTCTTGCATATCTTCAGGGCTGAGAAATAGAACACCTCTCTTCTTCGGAGTGGGTTTAGGAATAGGCTTAGGAGTTGGCTCAATTGGTTCAGGAATTGCCTCAGGAGTTGGCTCAGGAAGAGTCCAATTATTTCCATTAGTCAAAATATTATTCAATAGTAATTCAGCTTAAATCATTTCTTTCCTGAAAACACAACCAGCACAACTATCCAAGTAGTCCTTGGAAGCATCGGTTAGTCCATTATAAAAGATATCAAGTATTTCATTTTTCTTAAGAGGATGATTAGGCAAAGCATTAAGTAATCGGAGAAGCATCCCCCAAGCTTGTGGGAGACTCTCTTCTTTGATTTGAACAAAATTATATATTTCCCGCAAGGCAGCTTGTTTCTTATGAGCAGGGAAATATTTAGCAGAGAAGTAATAAATCATATCCTGGGGACTACGCACACAAGCAGGATCAAGAGAATTAAACCAAGTCTTAGCATCACCCTTTAATGAGAACGGAAATATCTTAAGGATATAATAATAGCGAGACTTCTCATCATTAGTAAATGGGGTGGCTATATCATTTAACTTGGTAAGATGTGCCACACCAGTTTCAGATTCAAGGCCATAAAAAGGATCAGATTCAACCAAAGTAATGATTTTAGGATCAATAGAGAATTCATAATCCTTATCAATAACACGGATAGGTGAAGTAGCAAAAGTAGGTCAGGTTTCATTCTAGCATTAAGAGACTGCTGCTTCCATTTAGCTAATAACTTTTTAAGATCGTATCTATCTTTGCAAGCAAAGATAGCTCTAGCAGCTTCCTCTTTCATAACATAACCCTCAGGAACAACAGGTAATTCATAATCAGGGGGAGAACTTTCAACATTACTATCATCAATAATAGCATCTTCAATAATTTCATTCTCTCTAATCCTAGCAAGTTATTCATCAAGAAATTCACCTAATGGCAAAGTAGTATCGCGCACATAAGTAGTTTCATCATAAGTATCATGCATAGCAGAAGTGGCATCATCAATAACATGTGACATATCAGAATTCATAGCAGTAGCAGGTTTAGGTGTCGCAAGCTTACTAATACAGAAGGAGAATCTAGTGTAGCGCTAGATGGCAGTTCCTTACCTCCCCTCGTAGTTGAGGGCAAAATCTTGGTTCTTTCGTCTTTCAAGTTCCTCATAGTGATCAACAGATATAAATCGCATGTGACTCAAAGAATAGAGCTATGCTCCCCGGCAACAACACCAGAAATTAGTCTTGATAACCCACAAGTAGGGGATCGCAACAGCTTTTGAGGGTAGAGTATTCAACCTAAATTTATTAATTCGACACAAGGGGAGCCAAATAATATTCTTAATTATTAGCAGTTGAGTTGTCAATTCAACCACACCTGGATAACTTAGTATCTGGAGCAAACTATTTAGTAGCAAAGTAGTATGATAGTAATGGTAACAGTGGCAAAAGTAAAGATAATAGTTTTGTAGTAATTGTAACAGTAGCAACGAAAAAGTAAATAAGCGAAGCACAAGATGTGAAAAGCTCGTAGGCATTGGATCAGTGATGGATAATTATGTCGGATGTGATTCCTCATGTAATAGCTATAACATAGGGTGACACAGAACTAGCTCCAGTTCATCAACATAATGTAGGCATGTATTCCGAATATAGTCATACGTGCTTATGGAAAAGAACTTGCATGACATATTTTGTCCTACCCTCCCGTGGCAGCGGGGTCCTAGCGGAAACTAAGGGATATTAAGGCCTCCTTTTAATAGAGAACCGGACCAAAGCATTAGCACATAGTGAATACATGAACTCCTCAAACTACGGTCATCACCGAGAAGTATCCCGATTATTGTCACTTCGGGGTTGTTGGATCATAACACATAATAGGTGACTATAGACTTGCAAGATAGGATCAAGAACACACATATATTCATGAAAACATAATAGGTTCAGATCTGAAATCATGGCACTCGGGCCCTAGTGACAAGCATTAAGCATAGCAAAGTCATAGCAACATAAATCTCAGAACATAGTGGATACTAGGGATCAAACCCTAACAAAACTAACTTGATTACATGGTAAATCTCATCCAACCCATCACCGTCCAGCAAGCCTACGATGGAATTACTCACGCACGGCGGTGAGCATCATGAAATTGGTGATGGAGGATGGTTGATGATGACGACGCCGATGAATCCCCCTCTCAGGAGCCCTGAACAGACTCCAGATCAGCCCTCCCGAGAGAGATTAGGGCTTGGTGGCGGCTCCGTATCGTAAAACGCAATGAAACTTTCTCTCTGATTTTTTCTCTCTGCGTAACGGAATATATGGAGTTGGAGTTGGGGTCGGTGGAGCGTTAAGGGGGCCCACAAGACAGGGGGCGCGCCCAGGGGGGTGGGCGTGCCCCCCACCCTTGTGGACAGGGTGTGGGCTCCCTGGTCTTAATTCTTTCGCTAGTATTTTTTATATTTTCCAAAACTTGTCTCCGTGGATTTTCAGGTCATTCCAAGAACTTTTGTTTTCTACACATAAAACAACATCATGGCAGTTCTGCTGAAAACAGTGTCAATCCGGGTTAGTTTCATTCAAATCATGCAAGTTACAGACCAAAACAAGGGCAAAAGTGTTTGGAAAAGTAGATACGTTGGAGACGTATCACGCCTCCGCACTCGGCGTGCTCGGCGCTCACTACCTTGGGCTTCACATTAAAACCTTCAGCCATAAGCTGATGTGTGGCAGGATGCGAGGAAAGGCCTCGCATACGACGATGAATGTCGAGATGTTGAGGAAGGAATTGGGGGATAGATCATGAAAATCAATCTCGTAATAATACATGATGTCGCGAACGAATGGGAGGAGGGGAAACCCTAGCCCGCGGATGAAATGAGGGAGGAATACAACCCTCTCATGGGGTTCCGGAGTGGGGACGATCTGTCTCGCCGTCGGAAGATGGTGGCCGATTCTCTTAGCCAGATATCCGGCCTCCCGAAGCTTCTTGATATCCTTCTCCCGGACGGTAGAGGCCATCCACTTGCCGCCTGCTCCGGATCCGGATATTTTTCGGAGGGCCTTTGCGGGCGGAGAAGACGAACGCTTGGGCGCTAGGGCTCGATCAAGGGGGAATGGATGAGCAGAGGAAGAAGAAGGCATGGATGAAAAAGGGAGTCCTTATATTTACCTAATATTAAAGGGAGGAGAGTTTCTCCATTTTTTTCGGTTCACGGTGGGACCCGTATATTTTTTGTATGTCGTGTTTCCTCGTGCATGCCTTTTCTGGTACTCCCGATTCGTTTATGTAAAAAAATCACAGGACGCACAGAGCCGCAATGGGCCAGCCCATTAGTGTACAAACAGCCCACTCCAGTAAATAAAATAGTTCCAAGAAAAAAAATGCACCATGAGGAATCGAACCCAGCCGCTCACGCTACACCACCCAGAAAGCTAGCCACTAGAGTAAACAACACTAGGTGTTTAATTAGCAGTGCGAAGTTTTAAATTAAGAACGGTTGTGCCAGATACTGAGAGGAAAATATATTTTTTGAAAAAGTGAATATATTTAAGAACGCAAAAATTTTGCAAAGTTCTTAATAAAAAAATTTAAAGTTGAACATTTTTTAGAGAAAAATATTTCTTATTTTGTTTTGAAAACTGAGTATTTTTTAAAACACAAACAATTTTTTAAATATAGGAGGTACTGTTGTTATTATTTTTTGAATTTGCAAACATTTGAAAAACACAAATATTTTTTGAACTTTAAATTTGAAAATGCAAACATTTTTATAAATATATTTTAAAAAAACTGAGAGGTACTGTAGCTAAATTGTTTTAATCTACACTCCCCCCATCCGGAAATACTTATCAAAGAAATGGGTGTATTTATACATATTTTAGTTCTAGGTACATCCAATTTTATCTATTTCTACGACAAATAATTCCGGATGGAGGGAGTACCTAGCAATAAAACTTGGCAAATTTTGAAATATGCCCACCTAATGTATATTTTTGAAATATGCCCCCTGATGTATTATTTTAGTTTAATTTATTAAACTAGGGATATATAAGGAATCTTTTTCTCTGTCGCGTATTCACGTACGACCAGTCTTACTGGACCCAGTGACTCCCGTCAAAATGCATGAGGAGTCCAACTAAGGTTTCATAGTCTATCTGACACAAAGTACTCAATTTACATGATGACACGTACATATATTATGTGTAGTGCTTTTCCCTATTATATTAGCCAGATGATAGAACTAAACTTTGTTCAGCGCTCTTGATCTTCGTCGGACAGAATGGCGGCTCAACAATCCAGCTATTGGACCTTGCCAACCTTGGTTTAGAGACTGGTACTACGACCACCAGCGACAAGGACGGCAAAGACGACAAGCGAAAACATGTGTCTGGTGTTATATTGAAATGGGGGATCTGAACCTGAGGATGAGGTATTAGTCATGTTTATTATGTTATGGGCATGAGGATGAGGTGTTTAGCCATTCTTAGTATGTGAAGACGTGTGAGGGTTGTTTTCTCCCGTTGTAATGTACAGGCATTTTTGCTAGTCTCCTTATAAAGGCAGCAGGGATCCTGCGCCTCCTCACTTGCCCGGTAAACTCGCTTATTCCCCAAGCGCCACGATTGATGGCGCGGTTGGGTTACCCACACCCGTATTGATGAGAATCCCGTGATAAGGGGACATGATCTCTTCTTCGACAAGACGTGTCAATAAAACCGCCTCGTGATATGTGCGGTGGCGGGTTGAGAAAAATGGTTCGAATAATGACTGGGCCGTGGTGTGATGTCACACTATTAAAAGTTGTCAGCAGATTAGATTTGTGGAATATTGTGCTCTCTACGGTGGTATGTGGAATTTGCTTTGCAGAGCCGGACATGATCCTTGTGTTCAAAATCTTCTATGGAGTATTCGGAGGAGGAACCCGCCTTGCAACGCCAAAGACAATTTGCGCGCCGAACTCATCGTCATTGAAGCCTGGTTGAGGGCTACTGAGGGAGTCCTGGATTAAGGGGTCCTCGGACAACCGGACTATATACTTTGGCCGGACTGTTGGACTATGAAGACACAATATTGAAGACTTCGTCCCGTGTCCGGGTGGGACTCTCCTTTGCGTGGAAGGCAAGCTTGGCAATTCGGATATGTTGATCTCCTTTCTGTAACCGACTCTGTGTAACACTAGCCCCCTCCGGTGTCTATATACACTGGAGGGTTTAGTCCGTACGACAAGAACAATCATAATCATAGGCTAGCTTCTAGGGTTTAGCCTCTACGATCTCGTGGTAGATCAACTCTTGTAATACTCATATCATCAACATCAATCAAACAGGAAGTAGGGTATTACCTCCATCGAGAGGGCCCGAACCTGGGTAAACATCGTGTCCCCCGCCTCCTGTTACCATTAGCCTTAGATGCATAGTTCGGGACCCCCTACCTGAGCTCCGCCAGTTTTGACACCAACACCTAGTAGCTACTTCGGTCTCATGAAGCGGCTAGTTAATGCCTGCCCTCGGCTGGACGCCATCAAGCGGTCGGTCAGTATTGAATGCGCACGCATGGGCTTCGCCCGAGTCAAGATGCAATGGGGGAATATGGACGCTGTGAAGGTTGCGACAGAGGGGCCGCCCATGGGCAAGGAGCACCGCACGCCCGAACTATATTTTGATAATGTCATGGAGGGGTCCCGCATTGTAGCGGAGCGGCGTGCAAAGGATGTTATATTTCCTTGAATGCATTCACGTTATCCTATCCTGTATTATGAAACAAGATCGTTATGTAATATAATGCTTGTTATTTAAAATTTTACCTCATGTGCGACCGTATTGTGAAATCTGAGAGTTGGCCAGTCGTCGGCTTCTGCCCCCACGTAGATAGTACAGGGGTGTTCGGGATAAATCTAAACACTCTTTACTCCAGAGTTTGGTCCTTAACGGAGGTGTTTAGCGCAACGAACAAGGCAATCGGACTATGTGGCTTTATCACCCTCACTTAGCCATAGGAGTTTGACAACAAAAATTTAGGCGCAGCCCCTACTGTTCGGTAGTCTGACCTTGGGATGCTGTAAACACCTAATTGGATAAAAACTGATTCTTCGCATAATGCGGAAAAATCGCTAAAGATTTGAAACCTCTCGAACATTTGACCGGCTCTCGCCTCATCAAGACAGTCAGTTTTCGGCTTTGTCTACTGAGGTGCTCATCCGGATGAACCAGGACACAATCGCAGTAGTTCTCCCTTTACTACCCTAGCCGGTATAGCAGAACATAAGGTAGTAAGCACAGGAGCCGGGTGACCCAACTATTGACCAAAGACATGATTCGGAGCCGATGCATATAATGCTATAAGTTCGGGGTGCCGAACTGTACTGTCAAAAAGTTTTCGGACTTTGTTGCCGTATTGGGGCGTAAGGAAGCCCCTAGTGAATGAAGGCGTACCATAGTGTATGGGTGCAATTGATAAGAATATCATAAAAAAAGGAAAATATAGGCTAATGCCGCGAAATTGGGCCGCAACTATTTTTCATTATAGTTTGATTAATACATCAAAGCGTATTTATACAAATAATGCAATAAGCAACAGGGCTATTTAGCATGCCGCTGCCAAGAGAGAGCTCAGTGCGGGTCCTCAAAAACAGGTACAACAATCATTTAAAGAGACCACCTGAAATTTCCCTTATACGCCAGAGCTCCTTGCCATCTTGGTGTATTCGTCCCTCTATAGGTCTGTCGATCAGGTCATCAGGAAAGGCCTCGGGAAGAGAGAAACCTGAAATGAAAAAGATAAAGTGAAGGTATGCGGGTCCAGGAGCGGTTGAGCCGCATTATGGACCATGATCTAGCTTTGCCTCCGTCCATGCCCATGGTATTTTGAGTGCGTAATTATGTACGTGTGGTACGAATGTCGCCGCTTGGTCAGGACTAGGACAGAAGCTAAATTGCTAGTCCAGCTCTTGACGAGCTGGACTATCCTGCTGCAGGGTAGTTCGGACTCGTTTGACAGTGTCCGAGAGCCTGGCCACCGAATTAAGGTTATGTCTTAAAATGCTGCTCTATACTTCTGCTGTGAGGGCAGCGGTGTGCTCCTCGGTACGAAGGGAGCATTCTGTGTTTCCATTGACTGTAATGACACCGCGTGGTCCGGGCATCTTGAGCTTGAGATAAGTGTAGTGTGGCACCGCGTTGAATCGAGTGAATGTCGTTCGTCCGAGCAGTGGATGATAGGCGCTGCGGAAAGGGACGATGTCGAAGATCAACTCTTCGCTTTGGAAATTGTCCGGGGATCCGAAGACCGCATCCAGTGTGATTGAGCCTGTGCAGCGGGCCTCTACACCTGGTATGACACCTTTAAAGGTGGTTTTTGTGGGCTTGATCCTTGAGGGATCGCTACCCATTTTACGCACTGTATCCTGATAGAGCAATTCAGGCTATTGCCCCCGTCCATAAGGACTCGCGTCAGATGGAACCCATCAATGATTGGGTCAAGGACCACTGCGGCTGAACCGCCATGACGGATACTGGTCGAATGGTCCCTGCGATCAAAGGTGATCGGGCTGGATGACCATGGGTTGAACTTTGGGGCGACTGGCTCTATCGCGTAGACGTCCCTAAGCACGCGCTTGCACTCCCTCTTGGGGATATGGGTAGCGTATATCATGTTCACCGTTTTAACTTGGGATCACTTCTTCTATCCCCCTGTGTTCGGTGGCCGGGGTTCCTCGTCCTTGTGTTCAATTTGTGACCCCTTTTCCTTGTTCTCGGCATTTAACTTGCCGGCCTGCTTAAAAACCCAACACTCTCTGTTGGTATGATTGGCTGGTTTATCAGGGGTGCCATGGAATTGACATGGACGTTCGAGTATGCGGTCCAAACTGGACGGACCCGAATTGTTTCTTTTATACGGCTTCTTCCGCTGACCGGCTTTAGAGCCACTGAATCTGGCATTGACCGCCGTGTCTTTGGTGTTGTCACCATTATTTCGACGCTTGTGCCTGCTTTTTTAGGGAGACGCTTGTGTCTATTGCGTCGGGGCTTGCCATTGCTGTTTCTGGCTTCAGAAGTGCCAGGTTCGCTTGTGTTGTTATTGCTGCAGGCTAGCCAACTATCTTCGCCCGCACAAAAGCGGGTCATGAGTGTCGTGAGGTCTGCCATAGACTTCGGATTTTCTTGGCCGAGGTGTTGGGCGAGCCATTCGTCATGGATGCTATGTTTAAAGGATGCTAGGGCTTTGGTATCCGGACAGTCGATGATCTGGTTCTTTTTAGTTAAGAACCTAGTCCAGAATTTCCTGGCTGACTCCCCGGGCTGTTGAACTATGTGACTTAAGTCATCGGCATTCGGAGGTTGGACGTATGTACCTTTGAAGTTGTCGAGAAAGGCATCCTCCAAGTCCTCCCAGCTACCAATGGAGTTTTCAGGCAGACTATTTAACCAGTAGCTAGCTGGTCCCTTGAGTTTTAGCGGGAGGTATTTGATGGCATGGAGATCATCACCGCGGGCCATATGAATATGGAGAAGGAAATCCTGAATCCATACCGCGGGGTCTGTTGTACCGTCATATGATTCAACGTTCACGGGTTTAAACCCTTCTGGGAATTCATGTTCCATTACTTCATCAGTGAAGCAAAGGGGGTGTGCGGCGCCTCTATATCAGGCCAAGTCATGATGTAGCTCGGATGGAGTTCATCTGCGGTTATCGACACGGATGTGGTTATACTTGTCACGTCCGGCTGGGTGGCGATCATCGTGTGTAGGAGCACACCCCCGCGATCCGTAGATCGATCTTGTCTAACCTGCTCTATTTTCCAAGTCATGCCGCAGGTCATGTGTGTATCCCCAAGCTGTTGTGTCTCTGCTTTTGCGGCGAGGTGGTGCAGGCTGGTGTTCGGCTTGAGTTGCCACTTTGTCCCAACCACGTGGTGGTCAGTCAGCCGCATTATGTGTTAATAGGATGGGCTCTAGCGCCTCATCATTGAATTTGGGTAACAACTTGCGCTTCGGGTAACTTTTGGTTGTGTGCTTGAGGCCGTATTCTTTGGCTGCTAGGACATCAGTCCATCTATCGTTGAGTAGATCCTGATCAGCTTCAAGCTGTTGTTGTTTCTTTTTCAGGCTACTTACCGTGGCAATTAGCCGGCGCTTGAAGCGCTCCTGTTTGACGGGCTCCTCAGGCACGATAAAGTCTTCATTGCCGAGGCTCACCTCGTCCTCGGAAAGCGGAAGGTAATTACTGTCCACTTCGTCTTTGTTCATGGCCTGTTCATTAGGGCTGGCTTGCCCATCTTCCCATTCATCCTATTTGAAGGTTGGCTCGACGGGGTCTTCATTGTCTTCGGCGTCGTCCGGAGTATTGTTTTCTCCTGTGATGGTATTGCTGTTTTTGCCACAGCGTGGCTTAGATTGGCGCCACTGCCGCCGGCGCTTTGGCTGTATCTCAGGAGGCTTATCCTCAACTGGGTTTTCATTGTCACCGTTGTTCTCTTTGGGTGTATCCACCATGTATACATCATATGAGGAGGTGGTTGTCCAGTGCCCTGTAAGCGGTGGTTTTTGTGCCTGCTCCTCTCCGGCATCGTCGTACATACCGTCGATGTCTTCGGAGTCGTAGTCGAGAATGTTGGTTAAGTCCTCGACAGTGGCTATGTAGTTGGTGGTGGGTAGGAAGTGAAATTCTTCCTCAGCTTCCAATTCGAACCGTATATAGTTCGGCTGAGATTCTCCTAATAAGGAGAGGGCTCTTAACGACTTCAGTATATCGCCAAAAGGCGAGCGTCGTAAGGTGTCCGTGGAGCTGAACTCAACGATCGGCGCCCGATCAGGTTCGATGGGCGCGGATGCACGCGGTTTGGAACCTATGGCCGGAGACGAATCCGAGGTTCGGATGACACAAGGCCCACTCAAGGTTGGATCTATGTGCGGCTCTGTCACCGCTGAGTCTGCGGCTTCCGTGGCGGGGTTAAGCTTCCCGTCTTTGGACGACGCAATCCGCTCCGGATCTAGGTCCAGAGCGGGTATAGGCGCTATCCCCTGAGTGCGGCCTGATGACGGATTTAGGTCATGTTCATCGAGGTGGCAGGGAGTGGCTGGCAAGGGCTCGAATACATTGAAGATCAAGTCTCCACGGATATCGGCAGTGTAATTCAAGCTTCCAAACCTGACCTAATGGCCAGGGGCATAGCTGTTGATCTTCTCCAAGTGGCCAAGCAAGTTGGCTCGCAATGCGAAGCCGCCAAATATGAAGATCTGTCCGAGGAGAAAAACCTCCTCCTGGACTACATTGTTGTGGATGATTAAAGGAGCCATCAAACCTTTTGGTGACGACGCAACGGAACTGTCAATGAAACCACCAATGTCGGTGTCCAAACTGGCGGATCTCGGGTAGGGGGTCCCGAACTGTTCGTCTAAGGTTGATGGTAACAGGAGACGGGGGATACGATGTTTACCCAGGTTCGGGCCCTCTCTATGGAGGTAATACCCTACTTCATGCTTGATTGATCTTGATGAATATGAGTATTACAAGAGTTGATCTACCTCGAGATCGATGTGGCTAAACCCTAGAAATCTAGCATGTATGATTATGATTGTGTCCTATGGACTAACCCCTCCGGTTTATATAGACACCGGAAGGGGCTAGGGTTGTACAAAGTCGGTTACAGAGAAAGGAATATACATATCCAAATTGCCAAGCTTGCTTTCCACGCCAAGGAGAGTCCCATCCGGACACGGGAAGAAGTCTTCTATCTTGAATCTTCATAGCCCAATAGTCCGGCCTATGTATATAGTCTGACTGTCCAAGGACCCTTTAATCCAGGACTCCCTTAGTAGCCCCTGAACCAGGCTTCAATGACGAGGTGTCCGGCGCGTAGATTGTCTTCGGCATTGCAAGGCGGGTTCCTTCCACTTAAAACCATAGTGTGCGTGCATGTGGTACTCAGAGTGCTTACAACAGAAAAGTACTTGGTAAAGACCCCGTGCACACGGGGTCTTTTGACCCCTGTGCACACAGGGTACTGCGTACCGTGTGCACGGGGTCTTTGGATCCCCATGCACATGGGGTGGTGTGAAAGTCTCCTAGTACCCTGTGCGCATGGGGCTGACTTAGCACGTGCACACGGGGTCCAACGGGCAGAAACGGCCACCCCATGACAAACACTATAAAAGCCCACTTTCTTCTTCCTTCATCCCTAACCTTAATGTCTTGTTGAGCTCCACCATTGCTACACCTCATTTTGCTCAATACTCTCAATCCCTCCACCCATACTTGTTGAAACTTTGGGGACTGGGAGAGCAAGACCCGATCTACATCTTGACCAAACCAAATCGCGTTCCCCGCAACATTTCTTCCCCATTGACTTGTTACTCTTGGAGCTTGGGCTCTTAGGCAGTTAGAGGTTCCTCCGGAAGCTTCCTTTATTGTGTTGTGCTCCGGAGAAGTTTGTAAAGGTTTGGTGGTCACCTTCAAGACCAACCCCGAGTGATTCAAGCCTCACCCCCCCTCTAGTCAACCGTATCGATCCTTTCTAATTGCACCTACACAAACAAACAAATACTTGCACTCAACATGATAAAGGGGTTGTCAATCCCTTCACGGTTACTTGCAAGGATGAGATCTGATAGATATAGGTATAAAAGATAAGTAAAAGTGCAAAATAAAGTAAAGGTAAATAAATTGCAGAAAAGTCTTTTTGGGTTTTTGGTTTTATAGATCTGAGAATAATATGATAAAAGATAGACCCGGGGGCCATAGTTTTCACTAGAGGCTTCTCTCTTGAAAGAAAGCATATGGTGGGTAAACAAATTACAGTTGAGCAATTCATAGAAAAGCGCATAGTTATGACAATATCTAGGGCAATGATCATGAATATAGGCATCACATCCGTGACAAGTAGACTGACTCCTGCCTGCATCTACTACTATTACTCCACACATCGACCGCTATCCAGCATGCATCTAGTGTATTAAGTTAACAAGAACGGAGTAATGCCTTAAGCAAGATTACATGATGTAGAGGGATAGATCCAATCAATATGAACAAACCCCACCTTTTTATCCTTAATGGTAACAATACAAATACGTGTCATGTCCCTTTTTGTCGCTGGGAATAAGCACCGCAAGATTGAACCCATTACAAAGCACCTCTCCCATGGCAAGAAAAATCAATCTAGTTGGCCAAACCAAATCAATAGATCGGGAGAAATACAAAGCTATCTTAATCATGCATAAAAGAGTTTTGAGAAGACTCAAATAATATTCATAGATAACCTGATGATAAATCCACAATTCATTGGATCTCAACAAACGCACCGCAAAAGAAGATTACATCAAGTAGATCTCCAAGAACATCGAGGAGAACATTGTATTGAAGATCAAACAGAGAGAAGAAGCCATTTAGCTAGTAGCTATGGACCCGCAGGTCTATTGTAAACTACTCACACATCATCGGAAGGGCAGCAAGGTTGATGTAGAAGCCCTCTGTAATCAAATCCCCTCCGACGGAGTACCGAAACAGGTCTCCAGATGGGATCTCACAAGGACAGAAACTTGCAACGGCAGAAAATTATTTTTGGTGTGCCCTCTTGTCTACGGGGAATATTTGAGTATTTATAGAAGAAGAATTAGGGTTAGAAGTGCCACGGGGGAGCACAAGCTTGGCCCCCCTAGGGCGCGCCCCCTGAGCTTGACATCTCCTCGTTGCTCTTCTGGCCTCCTCCCAAAGCTTCCAGGGTGTCTTGTGGTCCAAGAAAAATCGTTAAAAAGTTTCATTCTGTTTGGACTCCGTTTGACATTGATTTTTTGTAAAGACAAAAACAAGGAAAAAACAGCAACTGGAACTTGGCACTAGATTAATAGGTTAGTCCAAAAAATGATATAAAATAGCATAATAATGCATATAAAACATCCAAGATGGATAATATAATAGCTTGGAACAATCAAAAAATATAGATATGTCGGAACCATGGCAGAACTCTTAATGAAAGCACTAGTGTCGGTGTGAAAACCGGCAGACCTCGAGGGAGTCCCGAGCTGTGGATATCGGACAGATGGTAACAGGAACAGGGAGACGATGTTTTACCTAGGTTCGGGCCCTCTTGATGGAGGTAAAACCCTACGCCATGCTCTTCTTTATATTGATATAGATGTATCGAGTACAGAGTTGATCTACCTCGAGATCGTAAGATGTGCTCTGACTCTAGGGCTAGGTGAATGATGTTGCGTTCATCTCCCCTCTGCGGGTTGAACCCTATGGCTTATATACATGCTAGGTAGGGCATCTAGGGTTACAAGGTCGGTATCTAGGCACAGGGCAGCAGGAGAAGTCTTGGACTATACGACAAGTCTTTGGTAGATGTAGTCTTGACCATGCACCCTGCATACAGCCTCCTCAGTCCTTCTTGAGAATGATGAGGGCCCATTGGCCCAATCCGAGGAGCATGGGCCGACTAGTTTAGTACCCCCTAATCCAGGACACCATCACCCGGGCCATGCAGTTCATGCATGGTACCGAGCAGGCAACCCCCGCCCCTCCCTAGCGGATTTCATCCAAGCCGTCCAGCTACGGCTAGAGCCAATCCTGGCCACTCCCTGTCGCAGCTGCAAGGAGCTACCGCCTAACTTCACCCCACACCGCAGCTTCAGGATTGCCAAGGCCGATCATGGCCTGAACTCAGAGCTCAAGGCCAAGCAGGTTCTTCTTCACCGGCTAGGTCTCATCAAGGAGGGTGCTGCCTTGACAGATGTGCTGCTAGCCAAATACACATGCCTCTTTGAATGACCACTTGCCGAGGACGTCGTGATGGCTTTTGCGGACTTCTACTAGTGGAGTGTGCCAGGCACGACGCACACTGGTGGCGACACACCTCACGTCATGCCACGCCTTGTGGAGGCCTGAGATCTTTTGTAGCCCCCCTGCCCCCAACTCTTTTCCATGGATAGCAAGACAAAATTGGTGTTTTGGAACAAATGTGGCATTAATTGTGGCGCTAGATGCACCGCAGTTTGATCCATCATTTCCGCATCTAATCCCTTGGTGGTTTGCCTCCAAGAAACCAAGCTCGAGCTTATCTCCCCAGTGATCGCCTGTGAAACTCTCAGACCTGCTTACCAGAGCTTCCTCTTCCTCCCCGCTATGGGCACGTGCGGCGGAATTCTTCTCGCGTGGAAAGATAGGGAAGTGGCTATTTCCAGCCCCACCACATCATGGTGCTAGTCTCGTCGCTGGTTAGAGATAGACCATGGTGGATTACCGGGGTTTACAGCCCCCAACAGGATGACGAGAAGATTGTTTTTCTTGCTGATCTGCATGATGAGCGCGCCTCCCGCTTTGGCCCTTGGCTGCTGGGTAGAGACTTCAACATGATCATGTCCGCTGCTGATAAGAAGAACGCCTATCTGGACTGCCACATCATTCATCATTTCCGCCGCTTCTTGGCCGTCCATGAGCTTCCTGATCTATACATGAATGGCACGCGATACACATGGTCCAACGAGAGGGATCAACCCACGCTGGTGTGGAACGGTCGCATTCTTTGCACATCCACACAGGAGAGCCAGCACCCCCACTGTTTCCTCTAGTGTCTCTCCTCGGCCACCTCAGACCATTGCCCTCTGCTGGTCAACTGCACTCCCCGGATTCTAGGCGCCTAGAGATTCCACTTTGAGAGATTTTGGCTGCAGCTCGATGGATTCCTTGAGTTGTGTCCGAGGCTTGGTTGTCTGTGCCTCTGGACCCAGACCCCTTCCGCACTCTGGTGTTGCGAATCAAGGCTACATCCTGGCGCCTCCAGAGTTGGAGCTCTCACACCGTCGGCAATATCACGCTTCAGTAGCAGGTTGCGCGTGAGCTCACGCTTGTCTGGATGATACACAAGACATGCGCGCGCTCACCACCTCTAAAAGGAGCCTACCTGGGGCTCGCGAGCTTGGACCAATCGATCACCCGGCAGCGCACCCGATTCTCCTGGCTCAAAAATGGGGAGTCGAGCTCTGTTTTCTTGCGAATCCATGCTGCCGACACGAAGTAGTGCAATCACATCCCCTCCCTACGAGTGGGCGATGACTACATATCCGAGCCCGATGCCATGGCCACTGCTGCTTTCGATCACTTCTCTGCTGCAATGGGCATCGCCAGCGAGCGCACCTGCACGCTTAATCTACGCGAAATGCACGAGGTGCATTCAATCTCATGGCCCTCGAGATCCCTTTAACCGAGGAGGAGATATGGACTGCTGTCAAAAGCCTACCATCTCGCAAGGCGCCTGACCCCGATGAATTCTAGGTGGAGTTCCTCCACTCGTGCTGGCCGGTGATCAAGGAGGATATCTGCGCAGCCTTTGACAAACTTTATGCCATGAATGGGCGAGGATTCTAGAAGCTGAATGAGGCCTTCATTACTTTTTTGCCGAAGCGACCCAACGCCTCCACGCTTGGTGACTAAAGGTTGATCAGCCTGATACATCTCTTTGCTAAGCTGTTTGCCAAAGAGCTTTCTCTCCGACTAATGCCAAAACTACACACAATGGTCTTAATCAACTAGAGTGCATTCATTTCTGGTCGGTGCATCCACGACAATTTCTTGTTGGTCCAGCAGACGACGCGCCTAATTCACAACCTGAAGCTTCCTCGGTTCCTCCTAAAATTTGACATCGCCCGTGCTTTTGACTCTGCTTCTTGGGAATTTATCTTGGAGGTCCTAAAACACCTAGGATTTGGCAACCAATGACGCGAATAGGTCTCCATACTGCCCTCCATAGCCTCTACGAGAGTATTCATCAACGGCAACCCCAGCGATGCGGTTGGCCATGCTTGCGGCATACAACAAGGGGACCTCATCTCTCCCATGCTTTTTACTTTGTCCTTGGACGTCCTCAACTAAATCCTCATCCATGCGGCGGACAAAGGAGTTCTTCTATGGCTTACAACAAGACACGCGGCAGCCAGCATCTCCCTCTATGCTGAAGATGTGGTGGTGTTCTGCACCCACACTCCGACGACCTGACAGCGATCCATGAGATATTGCGCATCTTCGGGAATGCGTCCGGCATGTGGACTAACTTTGCCATGTGCGCAGCGCTCCCGATCCACTGCTCGGCTGAGCAACAACATCAGATCACCCAGATCCTGGACGGTCACATTATGCAGTTCCCTACAACCTATTTGGGCATTCCTCTTTCCATTCGCAAGCCTACAACCTCTGCTCTACTCCCGCTCATCGACAATCTAGCGCGCAAGCTCTCAACTTGGCGGTGAAAAGGATCGAGAAGAGGTGTCTAGAAGGGGGTGATTAGACCATCAACAAGTAAAGGTATCAGTTTTTAAGTTCCTCAAGTTGAGGTTGGAGAGCACAATTTTAAACATTCCCAACACAATTCAAGCAAGCATGGCATGAGTATAGGTAGCGGAAATAGTAAAGCATGCTAGTTGCAAGAAAGTAAATGGATGGGATTGGAGTGTGTAAACGCAATGTAGACACGGAGATTTTTGGCGTGGTTCCGATATGTGGTGCTATCGTACATCCACGTTGATGGAGACTTCAACCCACGAAGGGTAACAGTTGCGCGAGTCCATGGAGGGCTCCACCTATGAAGGGTCCACGAAGAAGCAACCTTGTCTATCCCACCATAGCCATCACCCACGAAGGACTTGCCTCACTTGGGTAGATCTTCACGAAGTAGGAGATCTCCTTGCCCTTACAAACTCCTTGGTTGAACTCCACAATCTTGACGGAGGCTCCCAAGTGACACCTAACCAATCCAGGAGACACCACTCTCCAAAAGATAATAGATGGTGTGTTGATGATGAACTCCTTGCTCTTGTCCTTTAAATGATAGTCTCCCAAACTCAACTCTCTCTCACAGATTTGGCCATGGTGGAAAGATGATTTGAGTGGAAAGCAACTTGGCGAAGGCTAGAGATCAAGATTCTTGTGGTTGGATTGGAATGTCTTGGTATCAACACATGAGTGGTGGTTCTCTCTCAAAAAATGAGTAGTGGAAGTGTAGGAACGTTCTGATGGCTCTCTCTCATATGGAGAAGGGGTGGAGGGGTATATATAGCCTCCACACAAAATCTAACAGTTACATACATTTGACCCAACTCGGTCAGACCAAATAGAGAAACTTGGTGAGGCTGATTTAGTTCAAAATGTGAACGTTAGGAATCTCAGTGGGACCGATATGATCAACTCAGTGGGACTGATGTGCTAGGGCTAGGGAAAAACCTCATCTCGGTGAGACCGATAGCATAAATTCGGTGAGACCAATTTCAGCAATGAGCAAACAGAGACTTGGTCAAGCAAACTCGGTGGGACCGATCGCTCATTTCGATGAGACCGAAATGTTACGAAAAGGAAACAGAGAGTTTGCAATGCGAACTCGGTGGGACCAAGATCCGTATCGATGTGACCAAATTGATTAGGGTTTCTGGTAGTGGCTATGTCAAATGAACTTGGTGGCGCCGGATAGATCAAATCAGTGGGGCTGAGTTTGACGTTAGGTTTTGGAAATGTGTGGAAATGAGAAAGTGGCTCAGGGTTTTGGAGCAATATCACTAAGCACTTGAGCATGTAAGCCATTAAGCAACACTTCATCCCCTTTTAATAGTATTGGTTTTCCTATGAACTCAATGTGATCTTGGATCACTAAAATGAAAATGAAGAGTCTTGAGCCTTTACCAATCTTTGTCCTTAGCATTTTGAAGGGGTTCCACATCCTCTTGTCCTTGCCACTCTATTTTTGAACTTCTCTGAAATGCACTTATAAAAATATTAGTCCAACAAGAGATATGTTGTCATTGATTACCAAAATCACCCAGGGAACACTTGTGCTTTAAATCTCCCCCTTTTTAGTAATTGATGACAACATACATCAAAGCTTTAGATAAATATATGAATAGCAACAGGTAAAGCTTTGGAAGGACATGTAGCATGCATAGGCTCCCCCTACATGTATGCAATCGTGTAATGATGGAATGTAAGAACATGTGAATGCATAAGCATGTCAGAGCAAGCAATGATTTACATGTATCTTGGCTATATGCATCAGAGCAAATGATGTAGATCCAATAGGTATACCTTCATGATCATGAATCCTTCTTGCAAACAATATGTGCAGCAGCAAGAGATCCTCATGAACATGAGTATGATGCATATACTTACCTTCTGGTCTTGAGCTGGCTTTGGAAGAGATAAGCTTGAGAAAACATTGTTAGATAACACAAGAACACTCTAGATAAAGCAAGTTCAAGAAACCACAAGAGTACCAAGACTGGGATGACATGTAATGAGTGAGTACATAGTACTCCATTTGGATATAGACATGTCCCCAAAGATTTAAGATATGCAATGGATTCCAAAGATTTTCTTCCCTTGGATATGAACTCTTTCTCCCCCTGAATCTGATATTGGATAATGGGAGAAGGTAGGGTAAGAAAAAATCAGAGCAAAGAAAGAAAATAAAATCAGAGCAAGAACCAATTAAGCAAGAAATGGTTCAATCAAACAAGTCTTAACATGTCTTTCCCCTCTTGAAGACATGTGGCTTCGCTCCTATATTGACAACAAGCATCTGGGAAAACTAAGATGTCTCTCCCTCTCCCATGTGATAAGCTTTGATGTGCTCTCTCTCCCCCCTTTGACATCAATTTCCAAGAAGGGATCTTCTGGAGTATGAGTCAACTAGGTTTGGTACTTGAGACACATTACAAAGCAGCATGTAGATTATGATGTGGGTAGAGGATAAGAATCATTAAGTCGAGCTGGAAAAGATGTGTAGGATGCAATGGCAAAAAGTTTTCTTCAGCAATGAAATCGGTAACGTCGATTCGTTTTCATCGGTGACACCGAGTTGGCGAAGTCACAGAAGATCCTGATCGGTGCAACCTAGTTAGACCGTGTCGGTTGAACCGATGATCTATTCACAAGGATACCTTGTGCTTTGGTTAGGCCGATAGGTTTGAATCGGAGAGACCGAGTTCAACAAAGAGTAAACATTTTGTCAACACAGCTCACTAGGCAAATAGAATCACTTAAGGATTTGCAAGGAATTTACTAAAACATTTGCAATGAGTTAGAAAAGACATGAAAGAGAAGAGATCTAGAAGAAGTTTTTTTTTGATAAAAGGAAACACAAAGACAGAAACAACAGATAAAAACAAAGAAACACTAGAGAACTTCATCTACAAGAGGTCGTCACCTATGTTAGAGTATATTGACTTAGCAGTCAAGTGAAGTCACTTGATCATAGGTCATAATCATCATTTAAGCTCAAAATGGGGTTAAATTTTTGTTTAAGCATTTTGTTGTATTCACATCTTGTTGAGTTGCTTTAACTCATGACTTGGGTCAAAGCCTCTCTAAGATGGAATAACATACCTTGGGTTGTGTTGATCTTGGTCATGTAGTTGAACTTGTGTTGGATGCTCAAGGTTGATGTAGTCCATCAAGAATTGAGAACATCACTTGATGTTTGAGTCATCTTCCTACATGGGTTAGTCTTGCAAGGAAGAGCACTTGTGTATCCAAAAAATGACAAACATGTAACTTGATACCAAATGAAATTTGATATAGAGAAATTTTCGAAGGATATGTTGAGTGAGGTAATCCTTCCTTGTATTCCACAACCATATAGTAGAAACTTGGTGATGTGGAGATTTCTTAAGTTGTGAGTGGCTTGCAATCTCATGGATTTTAGCTCATCCAAGTACCTACAGGGGTTAGATAACATGCAAGGGTACAAGTATAGATCCAAGACATATGATCATCATCTTAAGAGAAATATCAAGGATTAGTCATAGAAAGGCTCATGCCTTGCATGCACTAGATGGAGTTCCTACTCCAAGTTTGAGGCATCAATGATGTTCAGTTCACCTCTCAAACGACATAACACTAAACAGTTTCGTGAATATATCCATCAATTTCTTATCGGTACAAACATGCTTAAGATTGATGTCACCTTTAGCAACATGATCTCGAATGAAATGATGTCGGACTTCAATATGCTTAGTCCGAGAATGTTGCACAAGATTATGAGCAATCTTAATAGCACTTTCATTGTCACAAAGCAATGGAACATGTTTCACATGTATCCCATAATCTTTAAGAGTTTGGGTCATCCAAAGTAATTGAGCACAACATGATCCAGCGGCAATGTATTCCGCTTCGGCAGTGGATAAGGATACCGAGTTTTGTTTCTTGGAGGACCAAGATACAAGAGATCTACCAAGAAATTGACAAGTAACCGAAGTGTACTTGCTATCAACCTTGCCTCCGGCGTAGTCCGAGTCGGAGTATCCAACACGATCAAAAGAAGACCTCTTAGGATACCAAATGCCAAAGTTTGGTGTATGAATTAAGTATCTCACAATCCTTTTCACAGCCTTAAGATGACATTCTTTGGGGGCCAATTGATATCGTGCACACATGCACACACTTAGCATAATATCGGGACAGGAAAAACATAGATATAATAATGAACCAATCATAGAGCGGTAAACCTTTTGGTCAACCGGTTTGCCATCCTTAGTCGAGTCAAGATGTCCACTAGTAGGCATGGGTGTTTTCATACCTTTGCTTTCTTGCATGTTGAACTTCTTGAATAAGTCCTTGGTATACTTTGTTTGGGAAACAAAGGTGCCTTCCTTAGTTTGTTTGATTTGCAAACCAAGAAAGAATTTGAGTTCACACATCATAGACATCTCAAACTTCTCCGACATTAGCCTTCCAGACTTTTCACTACAATGAGGGTTAGTTGAACCAAATATGATATCATCCACATAAATTTGGCACACAAATAATTCAACATTAACCCTTTTAGTAAAAAGTGTAGAATCAATTTTTCCCATTTCAAAGCCTTTTTCAATAAGAAACTTAGTCAAGCATTTATACCATGCTCTAGGAGCTTGTTTAAGACCATAATGAGCTTCGTGAAGTTTGTAAACATGATCAGATTTCTTAGGATTACCAAAGCCGGGAGGTTGTTTAACATACACTTCCTCCTCAATTTCACCATTTAGGAAAGCACTTTTTATGTCCATTTGATATAAAGTAATGTCATGATGATTGGCATAAGCAAGTAAGATGCGTATGGACACAAGTCTAGCAACGGGGGCATATGTCTCACCATAGTCCATACCTTCGACTGGAGTGTAGCCTTGAGCAATGAGACGATCCTTGTTTCACACAACTTGTCCATCTTCATCTTGCTTATTCCGAAACACCCATTTCGTTCCTATGACATTGTGCTTCTCATCGGGCTTTTCAACCAACGTCCATACTTGGTTCCTCTCGAAATTGTGTAGCTCTTCATGCATAGCGTTCACCTAATCCAGATCATCAAGAGCCTCTTCAACCTTCAGAGGTTCAATACTAGAGATGAATGAGTAATGTTCACAAAAGTTAGCCAAACGAGTTTTAGAGCAAGTAATTCTCCCGGTTTGAATATCATTGAAGATTTGTTCGACGGGATGATCTCTTGAGACTCTTGCTCGAACTCGTGATAGCTTTTGTTTGGGTCGGGGTGGAACACCCTCTTCATTGTATTGTTCTTCCTCTCATCTTTCTTCGTTGTCATTGGCGCTGTTGTTCTCTTATGGAGGTGGAGAAGGAGGTTGACGAGGTTCCTCTTGTTGTACATCCTAGTTTCCATCATTTGATGTGTTCCACTTGTGGATGCCTCCAAGTCAACTTGTGGTTCACCTTGGTGTGAAGTTGAGGCTTCCACTTGAACGGACGAGGTACTCTCCTTCACCTCTGATGGGCGAATCTTGCTAATAGACAGGTCTTGAATTGCTTCTGAGGGATCTTTATCTCCTACATTGATCGGCAATTGCTCTACTTGTGAGCCGTTAGATTCATCAAACTTCACATCTACCATCTCTTCAACCTTTCAGGTGAAATTGTTATAGACATGGTAAGTGTGAGAGTTTGAGCCGTAACCTAGTAGAAAACCTTCACGAGATTTAGGGGCAAATTTCAAACTATGATGCTTATCAAGAATGTAACATTTTGAGCCAAATACTTGAAAGTAACCAATCTGGGGTTTGTTACTGGTGAGAAGCTCGTAATCCGTCTTCCCAAGAAGCTTGTGAAGATATATTAGATTTTTTTACATGACAAGCTGTCTCAACCGCTTCCGCCCAAAAATGTCTTGGCGTCTTGTATTTATCAAGCATCGTTCCTGCCATCTCAATGAGTGTCCGGTTCTTCCTCTCAACAACTCCATTTTGTTGAGGTGTGTACGTAGCTCTACCCTGCGAGACAGAGTTGTTAGCACGATGATAATCATATGAGGACTTTGATCCAGTTGAGGAATTTGATCCTCGTGAAGAATTTGGTCCATATGAGGACTTGGATCCATATGAAGAGTTTGATCCATATGAAGAATTTGATCTGGGGTTCCTGTTCTTCACAGGTGGTGTCATGAGGACATTCACCTGAAGACTTTCAACACAACTTTTGGGAACCCAGATTTTCTTCATAGGGGAACCGTTCCTGCAGTTAGTGCCAACATATCTAGCAAATACTTCACCATTCTGATTTTTGAACAGTTTATACTTGGAGTCAAATGACTCATCAGAAGAATGAGGAGATTCACATGTAAAGCCAGATAAGTTAGATGGATCAACTGGAGGTCACATGCTCAGGCTTCCAATATGTTCCATCAGCATTGAGTTTCCTCTCAAAGGCAATACCCTCTTTCCTAGGGTTTCTGTTGAGGATCTGCTTTTTGAGCACATCACAAAGTGTCTGATGCCCTTTGAGGCTTTTGTACATGCTGTCATGTACAATTCCTTCAACCTGCATTGTCGTTGATACTAGCAATGTCCTCAGATGAGGAATTAGTGATAGCAGAGGCAGATGAAGAATTTGTAACAATTGAAGCATTTGAACATCCAGGTGAAGAATTAGCAGATTCACGTTCAATGCACTTTAAGCATGGAGGAACAAATTCTTCCTGAGAAGTGCTGATTTGTTGAGCTAGTAATGAATCACGCTCCTTCTGAAGATCTTCATAACACACTCTTAGCTTTTCAAGATCTTCCTTTCTTTGAATAGCTTCAAGAGAAAGCTTCTCATGATCTTGCTTTTCTTGAAGAAATTCATGAGAAAGTTTCTCATGATCAGACAAGAGAGAGTTATGATGACCTTGAAGGTTATCATACTTAGACTGAAGTCTCTGAAGATTTTCAGTCAGGGCTTTAGTGTGATCCATTTCTTCACCCAACATATCATCACTTTTATCTAGCATGTTTTGAACCTTTTCAAGAGCCCGTTGTTGTTTCACAGCAATTTTAGCGAGTTTAGAGTAGCTGGGCTTGAGATCCTCATCAGATTCATTTTCACTAGAGTCAGAGGAGTTGTATTTGAGTACCTTAGCTCCTTTTGCCATGAAGCAATAGGTGGGGCGTAGCCATCATTATCTTCATTAGGCTTGTCGGTGGAGTCGGTTTCTTGGTGTTGAAGATGGACTTGTTGACGAAAGCAGAGTAACGCCGGACTCGCCACACGGACTCAGATTCTTGAGACTCCTCCTCATCATCATTTTCCTCAGATTCGCTTCGAGTCCATTTCCTTGCCAATGAATGCCCGAGCTTTCTTCGAGCTGCCCTTCTTGTGAGATGAAGACTTTGAGGGTTTTGATGATGAAGATTTTGACGATTTCTTCTTCTTCTTCATATCCTCAGAACTGTAATCCTTGTATTTCTTCTTCTTCATTTCCTTTTCCCACTGAGGACAATCTTGAATATAGTGACCAGGCTTCTTGCATTTGTGGCAAACTCTTCTCTTGTAGTCACTGGATGAAGAATCATTTCCTCTTGAGGGTTTTCCAAAGCGACCACGTCTTGTGAACTTCTGGAATTTCTTCACAAGCGAGCTAGATCCTGGCTCAGTTCTTGAGATCACCAAGGCTACTACCGAATCCTCACATTGAGTCGACACAACCTTAGCCTTGAGGGCACGTGGTTTGCCATAGTTTGAGCCATAGAGATCTCTCTTTTGAAGAAGTCGGAACTCGTGAGTGTTTAGCCTTTCGAGGATATCAGCGGGATCAAGCGACTTGTAGTCGGCCGTTCTTGTATCATCAGTCCCAGAGTATCAAATGAGGAATCAAGCGATCTCAGCAGTTTCTTCACAACTTCATGATCAGTGATGTTAGTGGCACCGAGGGCTTGAAGCTCGTTTGAGATGTTAGTGAGGCGATCAAAGGTTTGTTGGACATTTTCGTTGTCGAGTCTTTTGAAGCGGTTGAAGAGATTCCGAAGAACATCGACTCGACAGTCACGCTGAGTTGAGACTCCTTCATTTACTTTGGACAGCCTATCCCAGATAAGCTTAGCAGTTTCCAAAGCACTCACTCTTCCATACTGTCCTTTGCTCAGATGGCCACAGATGATATTCTTCGCTTGGGAATCGAGTTGTTTGAATCTCTTCACATCGGTGGCGGTCGGTGTTTGATGTGATGAGGGACACCATTTTCCACAACATACCGAGATCATTGTCAATTGCCTCAAGATGCATTCGCATCTTGTTCTTCAATAGGGGTAGTCCGTTCCATCAAAGGTAGGACACCCAGCCGAGACCTTGATCATACTGCGGTCGACATAACTAAACTCGGCGGTTAAACCAAAATCACACGAACAAGGAGTACCTTGCTCGATACCAATTGAAAGTCGTTATATCGACTAGAGGGGGTGAATAGGCGATTTTATGAATTCTTCACTTAGGAATTTGTTTGGTGAGGAAATTCCTTAGCGAAGAACTACTTGCAATGAATATGTACTCGAAGTAAACATAACAGGATACACACATAGTCGGCATGATGAAATGAAGACTAAAACAGAGTACGGAAAGCGTAAACACAGGATAACAAGATGAAGACAACAGATGAAGAAATTGAACGAGGAATTTGTGAAAGTCTTGATCAAAGTCTTCAAGCACAGATATGAACAACATACAACACGTAATGAGGTAATGGAAGAGTTGAGGAAATAGAACCAATCGGTTGGTGAAGACAATGATTTGGTAAACCAGTTCAAGCTCTGTCTCGGTTATACGTCTGGTTGGAGCGGTGAGTATTTAAACTCGAGGACACAGATCCGGACACCCGATCTCTCGAGCCGCAACTCAGGACACCCATCCTCACCGTATTCTCCTTGAACTAAGACCACGCAGGCCTCGTCCAATCACTCGTGGTAAGTCTTCAGGTGACTTGCAAACCTTCACAGACTTGGTCACTCGGTGATCCACAATTCCTCTTGGATGCTCTAGACCTTGATGCCTAACCGTCTGGAAGAAGCACAGTCTTCAAAGGTAACAAGCGTCGGATCCACGCAGATCAATTTCTTGATGATGCTCAATCACTTTGGGTTTGTGGGGGTTTGGTTTTGGGATTTTCCTCACTTGATGATTTTCGCTCAAAGTCCTCGGAGGATGGGTTGCTCTCAAATGACAAGTGTCAAGTTCTCTCGGAGCAGCCAACCAACTAGTGGTTGTAGGGGCGGCTATTTATAGCCTAGGAGCAGCCCGACATGATAAGACATAAATGCCCTTCAATGATATGACCGTTAGGTGGATAGGATATTTTGGGACAGCCGTAGCAAGAAGACAAGAACGGTCGGAAATTTGACTCTCAAATTCCTCGGGGCTATCATGTTCCTCAGTGTAGGCAATTCGACTGGCGAATTCCTAACTCCTCGATCGAGCAAAGTCCTCGGAAGCAGAAGACCTGCGTCTCATCATCGATGAATTTGATGAAATCAGTATGAGATTTCAATGGCTTCACTCGAAGGATTGGTAGGTGTAGGATTTTGAGTTCAGCATCACATGGAAATTTTTCCTTAGTATTTCCTCGACCCCCTTTAACAGTACGGTGTTTCCTATGACTCAAGAAAGAGAAAATGAAACTTTGAAAACAAAAGTCTTCATGCTTCATATTCCTCGAATGATTATCAAGTCTTCAAGGTCACACCAATTTCTTCACTTTCAAAGTCTTCAGAAAGTCTTCATAATATCAAAGTCTTCAGTCGAAGAACTTCATTTTTAGGGGTCGACTTTCTCTGTAAATATCAAACTCCTCATAGACTTATAGACCTGTGTACACTCACAAACACATCAGTTACTTAACCTATAAGTCTTCAATACACCAAAATCACTAAGGGGCACTAGATGCACTTACATATCCACATTGGCATTCTTGAACTCCGTTCCGTTGTCGCTTCGAACCTTCTTGATCTTCACTACAAATTGATTTTGGGCCTTCCTAGCAAAGTTTTTGAAGATCTTTCGGACCTGCGATTTATCATCAAGAAAGAACACCCAAGTAAATCTGGAAAAATCATCAACAATGACCAAACCGAACGAGTTACCATCGAGACTCTTGTAAGCGTTGGGACCAAAGAGATCCATATGAAGCAGTTCGAGTGGTCTTCTCGTGGTCATGATGTTCTTCACGGGATGACTTCCTCCAACTTGTTTTCTGGATTGACAAGCACTGCAAAGTTTATCCTTGTCAAATACAACATCTTTAACACCAAGGATATGATCCCCTTTAATAAGCTTATCAAGATTTCACATGCCCACGTGACCTAATCTTCTATGCCACAACCAACCTTTATAAGATTTAGCAATTAAGCAAGTTCTAGGTTGAGCCTTTTTACTAAAGTCAACAATGTATAGATCACCTCTACATATACCGGTAAAGACCATATTCGATTATCTCCTCGAAACACTTGGCAATCTACTTCAGTAAATAGAACATTGAAACCGAAGTCGGCTAGTCTAGATACGGAAGGAAAATTTTAGCCAAAAGATTTAACGAGCATAACATTTTGAATGGAGCTGTCATGTGACATGGCCACCTTACCAATGCCAACCACCTTACCCTTTGAGTTATCACCAAAAGTGACATACTTTTGGGGACCATTATTTTCAGCAAGCTCTCGGAACATATCCTTGTCACTGGTCATGTGATCGGTACATCCACTATCAAGAACCCATTCCTTTCCTCCGGCCATGTAACCACAAAGGTTAGCCATAAGACCAAAGTGTCTCATAGACTCATCGAGATCAAAGTCACTATCATCACCCTCATCATAATATCAATGTTCAACATCGTCTTGGGATGGATCATCACCTAGAGAAGGTGATTCATTAGATTTATGTTCATGACAATGTGCATCTTTATGAATTCTACTGACTTGAGAGATGATGCTACTAATGACTCCAACGTCTCCTTTGGCACACATGAGATCACGAAGCTCAAATAGGCAATCATCAAATTTAGAATCACTAGGTTTCATCTTATGAAAAGCTATGGACTTTCGAAGAATCTCATCTAGATTTTTCAAAGAGTAGTTTGGAAAGCATTCCTCAAGATATCTCCATATAGTATAAGCCCAATCAAATGTAGGCAAGCATGCAAGCAAATTTCTAGGCAATCCTCTTATGATAAGATTGATAGCTCTAAGATTGCGGGTCAATGTCAAGATACTCATGAGGTGTAGGATGCAAAGCATTAATAGGGGCCACTCAAGGGCTAGTAATGTACTTGTACAAATCATATTCATTGAAACTCTCAAGCATCTTATTTTTCCAAGCAATAAAGAACTCTCTGTCAAGCATAGGCACTCTACATCTAATACTCCCAATTGTAGACTCATCCATCTTCCTTCAAAGGTGATTAAACCAATGCAATGGAGACCAATGCTCTGATACCAATTGAAAGGATCGAGAAGAGGTGTCTAGAGGGGGGTGATTAGACCCTCAATAAGTAAAGGTAGCAGTTTTTAAGTTCTTTAGGTTGAGGTTGGAGATTAGCACAATTTTAAACATTCCCAACACAATTCAAGCAAGCATGGCAAGAGTATAGGCAGCAGAAATAGTAAAGCATGCTAGTTGCAAGAAAGTAAATGGATGGGATTGGAGTGTGCAAACGCAATGTGGACACGGAGATTTTTGGTGTGGTTCCGATAGGTGGTGCTATCGTACATCCACATTGATGGAGACTTCAACCCACGAAGGGTAATGGTTGCGCGAGTCCACGGAGGGTTCCACCCATGAATGGTCCATGAAGAAGCAACCTTGTCTATCCCACCATGGCCATCGCCCATGAAGGACTTGCCTCACTTGGGTAGATCTTCACGAAGTAGGCGATCTCCTTGCCCTTACAAATTCCTTGGTTCAACTCCACAATCTTGATGGAGGCTCCCAAGTGACACCAAACCAATCTAGGAGACACCACTCTCCAAAAGGTAGTAGATGGTGTGTTGATGATGAACTCCTTGCTCTTGTGCTTCAAATGATAGTCCAAAACACTCAACTCTCTCTCACACACAGATTTGGCTATGGTGGAAAGATGATTTGAGTGTGAAGCAACTTGGGGAAGGCTAGACATCAAGATTCTTGTGGTTGGATTGGAATGTCTTGGTCTCAATGCATGAGTAGGTGGTTCTCTCTCAGAAAATGAGTAGTGAAAATGTAGGCACGTTCTGATGGCTCTCTCTATAATGGAGAGGGAAGTGGAGGGGTATATATAGCCTCCACACAAAATCTTACCGTTACACACATTTGACCCAACTCGGTCAAACCGAATAGAGAAACTCGCTGAGACCAATTTAGTTCAAAATGTGAACGTTAGGAATCTCGGTTGGACAGATATGATCAACTCGGTGGGACCGATGTGCTAGGGCTAGGGCAAAACCTCATCTCGGTGAGACCGATCACATAAACTCGGTGAGACCGATTTTAGCAATAAGCAAACAAAGACTTGGTCAAGCAAAATCAGTGGGACCGATCGCTCATTTTGCTGAGACCGAAATGTTACGAAAAGGAAACATAGTGTTTGCAATGCGAACTCGGTGGGACCGAGATCCGTATCGTCCTGACTGAATTGATTAGGGTTACTGGCGGTGGCTATGTCAAATGAACTCGATGGCGCCGGATAGATCAAATCGGTGGGGCCGAGTTTGACTTTATGTTTTGGACATATGTGGAAATGAGAAAGTGGCTGAGGGTTTTGGAGCAATATCACTAAGCACTTGAGTAAGTAAGTCATTAAGCAACACATCATCCCCTTTTAATAATATTTGCTTTCCTATGGACTCAATGTGATCTTGGATCAATAAAATGAAAATGAAGAGTCTTGAGCCTTTTCCAATCTTTGTCCTTAGCATTTTGAAGGGGTTCCAAATCCTCTTGTCCTTGCCACTTCATTGTTGAACTTATCTGAAATGCACTTGATAAAAATATTAGTCCAACAAGAGATATGTTGTCATTGATTACCAAATCACCCAGGGAGCACTTGTGCTTTCAGGCGGTAATCTATGCTCTCATGAGGAGAAAGACTGGCATCGTGTGGCACGTGTTGTGTGCAATGCCAATGCACATTCTCATGGTGATCGCTCTCAAGAAAATCAACCTTAGCCATGTTAACAAGATCATCCGTGGCTTCCTCTAACCTGGTCGCAAAGACGTCTGCGGTGGCCAATGTATGTTCAATTGGGCGAGGGTCTGCCGTCCTCTTTCCTTTGGTGGGCTCGGGGTGCGTGATCTACACCGCGTTGGGATCGCGTTGCGCGTGTGTTGGCTCTGGTTACAGCGCACGGACCCGCGGAGACCCTGGGCTAAACTTCGTCTCCCCTCTGATCCGGACGCCAACGCCATGTTCCGCGCTACCACAACCTGGACGGTTGGCGACGGTCTTAACTTCCGGTTCTGGACGGATCATGGATAAATGGCAGCTCGATTGTCGAGATCGCCCCACTCATCTTTGCCCAAGTCCCCCGTCGCCGCCGCGACGGCCTCCACCATTGCTCCTGGGTACAAGGCATCCAGGGAGCGCTCGGGCCCATGGCACTATTGTAGTACATCAGCGTCTAGCGAGCCGTGCGCCAAATACACCTCTCTGAATCACCGGGTCAGCTTACATGGCGTTGGACTTCTTCCCGCATTTACACCAGCAAATCATGCTATGCGCAACTTTTCGTTGGCGCCACCCCAGATCCCAATTGGCAGCTAGTCTGTCAAACATGGGCGCCTCTTCGGGTTAAGTTCTTCCTTTGGCTCGCCCTTCTTGATCGATGCTGGACCACTGCTAGAGTGGAGAGACATGGTTTGCCGCACGAGGATGCGTGCGTGTTCTACGACCAGGCTGAGGAGTCCATGCAACACCTCCTCGTTGACAGCCCTTCTCCAGGCATGTTTGGTTTGATATCTTCTCGTGGTGTAGATTGCCCCTCTCACCCCGGACCAGGACATGCCATTCATTGGCTGGTGAGCGCGCTCGAGCATGCTCACCCCCCCCCCCCCCTCTCAATGCACAAAGGTCTGAATGCCATCGTCTCCCTGATGGCCTAGGAGATCTGGAAACAACGAAACAGCGTCATCTTCAACAATAATAGTCCCTCTGCCCGGCAGCTACTTGACCAAATCCGGGACGAGTCGCGTCTTTGGGCTAGGGCTGGGGCAACCGGAGTTGCCAACATCATCGACACCGGTTAATTAGAGTAGCTAGGGTTTGAGCGGCCCCTTGTCTCTCCTGCTTTCATGTTCTCTCTCTCACCGCGTTGCGTGTACGTCTCTGAGTGTAACACCATCACCTTGTACTCCTTTTCCACCTATCAATGAATGATATGCAAGCGTTGCGTATTCGCGAAAAAAATATTTTTTTAATTTATGCTTTATCAGTAAAGCAGAGCGAGATGCATTTGGTGCATACGGCCCGCCCCTCTCGTGCTAATTCACCTCGCAAATTCACGTCGCGTACGCTCCTGTGCGTGGATGCCTTTGCTCCGGGCCGATTTACTTACTCTGTGTCAGTTTGTGCTATCTCTGGTTGGCGCTAGTTGGCCTCATGGATGGACTGTATGCGGAGTTACGGGAGATATGACGTGGGCCACCGAGCACAAAGCACCTGTGGATTACTTCTTCCTGGAGCAGATGACGAGCCCCTGAAAAGATGCACTTCTATACTGCGATCCACACGCGACTCTAGATTTATATGCATGCAGTGGATCCTTCTCGTGCCATTTCTCATTTCTGCATGTGGGGAATTTTAAATTGATTCTCACGCTAAGTTCGGAGGTGTGTGCGTGTGTGTGTTTGTCTGTGTTCGTTCGTTGATCCGAAGCACGGAAAACCTGATTTGTCACGTATCGATGCTTTAGACTGAGGTCCGGTTTTCGGTATTTAATTGGTGGCCAGGCTGGCCGGTCGACTAGTAAGGGTTGAACTAAAATAAGTTGCAGATAGCCCCAGTTATTTGACCTGCTATAGTTTCCAATTCAAATGCAGATGGACATGTGTCTCCCTCTCTCTTCCATGAATGCCGACAAGCGGTACATCATACTTTTTTGTTTTGCAAAATGTAGTCGTTAAAAAGAGCTTTCCCAAAGAAAACTGATGGCTTCATATGCCATTTCGAGATTATATCAAGTGACTTGCTGCAAAGAAAGGAGCTACTGGTAGATGATCTATTCTTGACCAGTGACCGGATTATACATTACTAGCAAAACGGCCCGTGTGTTGCAACGAAAGAAAAAAAAATTCATAATCTCTAATGGACATGACCATACTTTGTTGTATCACCGAGATACACTATCACACTCATTTTCGTGAACTCCTGAAAAAAAATTGAAAATCCTGAATATTTTACTAAACTCGTGAACATTATTCAAATTTGTGAACATTTTTACAGATATTCGACCATTTCTATAATCATGAACATTTTTTGAATTCATGAACATTTTGTTCTATTTGCAGAAAAAAATGTGAACATTAAAAAAAATGAATAGGCGAACATTTCTAGAATCGATGAACATTTTTTTGCAAATTAGTGGAATGATTTTTGAAATTCACGAACAAATTTTTGATAGAAGAAACATTTTTTGAAATACATAATCATTTTTTGAATCGGTGAATATTTTATGAATCAATAAACTATTTTGTAAGTCACGAACAGTTTAAATTTTTTTGGATATTTTTCAGTTCATGAACTTTTTTGTATTGGTGAAATTTTCTTCAATTTCATTAACATTTTTTAATACATGAACTTTTTAAAAAGTCGGGAACATTTTCTGATTTCCCAAACATTTGTTTTTAAAGTTGTGAACATTTTCTGAATATGTTAACACTTTTTATAAATCGCGAACATTATTTGAATCCACAAACATTTATGAGTTATTAAACATTTGATTTCAAATTTCTCATTTTTTTTATTCTCGAATCATTTTTGAAGACGCAAATCATTTAAAGTTGAAAAAGACTAACACGGAAAAGAAAAACGAAAAATGAAAATGAAATTTAATAGGCCGTCCGAACATTGGCCGGGCCAAATAGGCGTCTTGTGTCTTCTTCCAGTGCACATTGCGCAGTATAGAAGGTTCCTACTACATGGGTCGGCCCTGGCGGGAATTCCCCTGTGTGAAACCTTTCTTTTACTTATATGTGGCATCGTTGGGTAATATTTTGCAACTTTGAGGGCAATTTCGGTGACGTACCGCCAGAAGTAATAGCCCCTTTATTATTAATAGCAAAAAAGACCGTGCGTTGCAACGGGAGAAAAAAATAACGTGCGCCCCTAACCCAATAATCATGACTGAACACTACAATAGGTCCACTTTCTTTATTTCAACATGACATCAGAACCCACACAAGCACAACACGTTTGAAAGTGCAATCCTAATGCATCTCTCTCTCAGCATAAGATTGGAAATTTGCTTTCTTTGCCTCCTGCAAAGTTTTGCCGTCACATGCATGTGTAGTTATAGATGGTTTCTGCCAGCTCCAATCTGGTTTTGCTAAGTTGTTCATTTTCTATCTAGATCTGCACCGGTATGATACGAAATAAAGACGGATCGTGGACTACTTATTAAGATTGCACCCAAAACGACATTCTAAAAATGTTTAACAACATAATATTCAGATTGCACACATTTTTTAATCAAATTTCATATATAACATGTTAAAATTGGAGTTACGGTTTAAAAGATATGACTATGTTTTAGAACCATATAATATGAATTGCGGTTTGAATTTAGGAAACTGCAGGGGGATTTTTGCAAAACTTGAAACGTTTCTCTGGGTCACTTAAACCAGTACCACGGGTTAATTATCAATAACTATAGGGGGTTTATGCAAAATGTAACATTTTTGTCTGTTTGTGACTTAAAACTGTACCACGGCTTAATTACTAGTAACTATAGGGTTTTTTCGCAAAACGATGCAACGGACGAACATAAGCGTTATGTGTTTTATTATTAGTTAGAGATGGTCTAGCCAAAGGCCCAGATCAATCAAGAATATAATCCAAAAGACAATGGACCAAGGGGTTGCATACCAAGCCCATGGAAACTACAACCCTAGGCGTCAAATACCATGGGAACCCGTAAATTTCCTCCCGCATCTGTCCGTGGGCAGGGGAGACCAGTCCGTCGACACGAGTGCGGGAGGACGCTATCCAACCGTATCCGCACACATTCGGCCTTCCTTTTTTTAAGGTCAACACAATCAAATAGCCGCATACAAAGTGCATAGACGTTCAAATAGTCGTAGCAATAGTAGTTAAATTTTTTAAAAAGTTCAAATATTACATCCCAACATTGTTTCCCCCTTTAACCGTCCACTAATGCTTAATCAGATCTTCCTTCAACTGGTCATGAGTTGGTCGATGCCGAATTTATTGATGCATTAGAATAAACTCTCCAAATATGGCTGGGTTCTGGTCTAGAAGTTGGATATGATCACACATGTTCTCAGATTCTAGAGCTGCGCAACATAATCATCCTCATCCTCGACGATCACATGTCATCACCTCCCACACAAGGTTTCTGGATCCCATTCTTTAGTAGGTCCACGAACAACTGCAAAACGCGCCTGCAGAACTCCAAATGCTCACTCGACGTCCTTTCTAGTTGCTTCTTGTCTTTGGGCAAAGTGAGCCTTTTTGTGGCCAACTGGGGTAGAGATGGTGCTGACAAATGTAGCCCACGAAGGATAGATACCGTCCACCAGATAGTAGCCCATGTTGTACTCATGTCCACTGACAGTATAGTGGCAAGGATGAGTTTTTCCTTCACTCAGCCTCGCAAATAACGGTGATCGCTGTCGCACATTGGTGTCATTGTGAGACCCGGGCAATGCCAAAGAAAGCATGCCAAATCCAATGATCTTGTGATGCATCTGCTTCAAGAACTATGGTAGGCTTCTTGACATGACCCTGATATTACCCTTGTAAAGCCTTCGAGAAGTTCTTCCATTTCCAATGCATGCAGTCAAGGGATCCAAGCAAACCTTGCCACCCTCTTGCTTATGAGATTGCCAACACGTGTCTGCCAAAGTTGGTTATCGGGTACTGAGGTTCGAACACCTTGACCACTGCAGTTGCAAACCTGACCATGGCATCTCCGCATGTGCTCTCAGACATCCGTAGGTACTCGTCTGTCACACCCTGATTTTCATGTCACAACAATCATGCTAAAATGTGGTCTGACAAAAACTTTTGAGTGTTTTGTCTTTGCTTTGATTGAATGTTTATGCATTTGTTTGCTAGTGCTCTAAAAATCAAATAAATCCTCCAACTTCTATACTTCATATCCTTGCTCCAAAAACCTTTCCCAATGATCATTCCATGTGTATAGGACAAAAAAATATTTTCTTACAAAAATGTTTTGGCCAAATAGTATTTTCAAAAATTAGTTTTTCAAAAACCCCTGAATTGAGGTTTGCACTGCAAGTACTTAATTAAGGGCAGTAAAAATCTTTCCAAAAATATATTTGATTCCTATTAGATATAGGATACCCAGAAACCACAAAAATATAATTTTAAAAGTTGTTTTACTATTTTATTTAAAAGCTTTTTCTTAAGGCCAGAAATGGTCTTTAATAGGGAAAAATTATTTTATTGCTTCAAAAATATTTGACAAAATTTAGGGAAACTCATAGGACATATATTGTCCATATATGAGAGTTTCAACACATGGTTATGTTCAAAATATTGGTCAAACCCCTCAAAAACCCTTTCTGGATATTTCAAGCTTTTGAAATATTTACAAAGGAAATTTTCTCCAAAAATTCCAAGAAAATTCTATCATGTCACATATGACATATTTGGTGATCTTGCCAAGTCTCATGTCTTGGAGAACAAGATAACATCATCAAATCCCCTCAGAACCACTTCTGTCCATTTTGAAGTTTGAGCAACTTTACATTGCCAAACATGTCCAAACGTTCTCAAAACTTGTGAACTTGCTCAAATGGTCTAATAATTCATCTAGACCAAATGGCACAAGTTGGAGGACAAGTTAACTTGATCAAAGTACCCCAAAACTCTTTCTATCCAGAACCAAATTTGAACAACTTTGCACTGCCAACCTTTTCTCCTTGACCCCAACTGTTGTGAGCATGTTAACATGATCAAATGATGACACTAAACCAAGTGGTGCATCAAGGAGAACATATTTGCATGACTAAATCTTGGAAAACCCATTTCTGTTCATTTCTAGGGTTTACCAAAGTTGCATTGTCAACTTTATTCAATTGAGCTCCAAATTGGTGGAAGGCCTTAATTATATGTGTCATTTCACCCTGTGGAGCCTCATGACAAATGGGAGTCATATTCTTGCCCAAACCAACATCAAACACCTTCTGGCATTTTGCAAAAATCACTATTTTGACCCCTTCCACTATTCTTGGGGAGCTCAACTTTTTGCCACAGCCTCTCCTGACCATCTCCTACCTCCAGTAACTCTCCTCCTTCAATAGCTCAATTATTTGGGGGTAAAACCCATCCCTTTCTCTCTCTGTTTACCCATGGCAACTCCTCCTCTGTCTCTCCTTTCTATATGCAGCGCCCCACCTAGATCCTGACCACTCCAGAGCATCCAAGGAAGCTCCAAGACACAAGTGGACATGCCCCTGACCTTTTAAAATGGCCATGCCGGCCATTTGCACGCTCTGAGCGCTTCTGATCTTGCTCCCTCAAGACCGCCCCCCCTGCCAACCGCCTCCGGCCACCTCGGGCATCCCCAGCATGTCTCACGAGGCCGCCTCGGCGTCTGGGACACGGCAAGCTGTCGGCCCTTTCCTCCCTCGCCCTCCTTATCCCTCCACGAGCTCACCCGAGCGCGTCCGTGGTCGCTGCCCACGGTGCACCGCGGCCACGCCTATTTAATCAAGCCCCCGAGCTCTCTCTCGTTTTGGTGGGAACCGCCTCTCTCCCGTGCATCTCCCGGACAAGTCCCCTCTCCCCCTCACTCCCTCTTTTCTTCTCCATGGCCACCATGGTCGTCGTCGGCCTCCTCCCGGCTCCGGCGAACCAGAGCCTCCCGTCCTCTCCTTCGACCTCCAGGAGAGCCTCCGCTAGGCTACGGAGCTTCCCCGCTCCTCTCTGCCTCGTCCCGTGCCTCGTTGTGCCGGTGCCGCCACTGCCTGATGGGGCCGTCCGCCATGACTGTCGCCAGATGCGCTCCGGCCATCCCCTGCCGTCTCCGAGGGATTCCCCTGACGCGAATCTCCCCGGCGACCCCTCCGGTGGCCGCGGCTTGGCCAGAGGCAGCCTGTGTCGTCGGGGGAAGGCGCCGGCCGGCGCGCAGACGGGGCTCGATCCCCTCCTGTCGCGAGCGCGGGAGGAGGAAGAAGACCCTGCGGCTGGGCCCGCAGGTCGATGACCCCCGCCGCCGCCCACGTCATTTAAGTGGAGACGGGCCAGCTGGTTTGCGCTTTCCTTCGGCGGAAGCGTAACCCGGGAATACGCCTTCGGCGTGGCCTCCCATCAGGTGTCCGCGAGGAGCTGGGCCAGGCCCAGTGTGCTGGCCGTCTAAATTACGCTCGGCCCGTGAGATTAGGTATAAAACCCTTTTTCTCATTTTCCTTATCCAGTGAACTTCAAAAATCTCTAAACAACTCAAATAGTGTCCAAATTTGATGATTCAAATTTCTAGTGACTCCATAAATCATGCTCTACCTGTTGGTGCAACATGCACATTTTTCCAGAGAATTCTTATTCATAAATATTCATCAAAATCTCATTTTTCCATTTCTGTAGTGAACTTTAGAAAATCACAGAGAGCCCATTTTTGATCCAAATTCCATGATTCAAATTCCTAGATGTTTATAAGTTCAAAACTTAGTTTTTGAACATTTTTAATAATACTTTATATACCACACAAATTATTGAGCCATTTCTTCATATTTATCAGCTTTGCAAACTCTTAGGAAATTCATTTGAACTCCGAATCCAGTGAAACCAATTCCTAGATGCTTCTAAAATCATCCTTTGTTAAATGGGTGCCTTTGCTCATTTTTCAAAATAATATTTCTGTACACTTCTAGCAAATCCATAAACCCCTTGATTCCATCATATTGAAATGTTCAGAGATGTCCATTGATCCACTCCCAATGAAACCACTTTGGTCATCCCTCATATGACCAGAGGTATCCCAGAAAAGTCCAACTCACATTTTTAGAGCACTTTTATTTCCTGCCTTGTTGTATTGCTTATTATGCTTGCTTTCGGCGATAGTTGACGAAGTAGACGGATGCTCGAGTTGGACCAGGATATTTGAAGACCTCGAAGACTTTGTTACAACAGCAAGCAGCCCTTTGACCATGTCTATGGAACCCTTTCTATGCATGTCATTTAGCTCTTTATTATTGTTGCATCGAATCATGATGAGATGGTGAACCACGTGGGTTGGTTGCCACTGTTACTTCCTCGTTGATACTTGCATTGTGCATGGCCCTACCTTCTTATGAGGGTTATGCCGGTGGGAGTAGATAGGATGCTAAAGTAGATGCTATGCAAAAAGGGATGGGAATATGCATGGTGAAGGAGGCAAAGTGATTTCAAAAGTCTTTTCGAAAACCCTGTCGGGTGCCACTTATGCCCGAGGGAGATGATGAGATGGGTAACCACTTGATGACGAAGTGGTGTACCGAGGCAAATGTGTGTGTTGTTTTCAAAAACGGATTGGTCGGAGTTGCGACCGTTATTCCAACCTTACATGCGCGACCACTCTACCCTTATATGGGAAAGGGCATTATCGAGTACCTAGACCGATACTAGCTTGGAGCCCGCATTACTAGTGACGGGGGAGAGTTGGTGCTCTCTCTTGGGGCGGGTCGTGCGGTAGGGCGGCCATGACCATCTTTATGGGGCACCGGACACACCGTTGGTACCCGTGCGGTGGTATGTGATGAATATGGGAGCAAGGCTCCACGAAAATGTTATGTGAAATGTTGGGCACGGGGTTCTTGCCAATCGAGTGGACTCCATGTTAGTGTCGACTAGGGAAAGGTAGTGATCGGTGCTTACCCGGGTACTTGAGGTACCGCTGGTCGTGGATGACACGGAAGTTCCCGGATCTGGTGGGTAAAGTGTGCAACCTCTGCAGAGTGTAAAACTATTGAATAGCCGTGTCCACGGTCAAGGACATTAGGTAACCGCTCTTGGGCTACGTCCACTTGTTTACAAACCCGTGTGTGTGATGATGGAATGACTTGGGTCAAGTCAAAGGACTTGACACGATCGAGATGGGTTGGTGCCCACTGTTTATAACAAATGGGTTGGTGCCCACTGCTTATAATAAATGGGTTGGTGCCCACTGCTTTTATAATAAATGGGTTGGTGCCCACTCTACTTATGATGATATCTGTAACCTGTCCTCATGGTTACTTGAATTCTCTTGATGCATGCTTTATAGGATGTTGAACATGTCATTGCACTCAAAACTAGCTTTATGCAAAATTGCCCATGTCATGCATTGTTGTACCTTGAACCAAAACATGGGTTGCTTAAGAGTACATTCAAAGTACTCATTGGCTTGCCACTGGTTATTTTATTGACCGGGCATGAAAGAACGAGGATGTGATGAAGAACTCTTCGGTGATTTAACACGCGAGCTAGGGCGCTTCCCGGTCGAGAATGCCCGTAGGGTTAAGGCGGATGGCATGGGTCCAAGTTATCGACGAAGATTTCGCTGCGATGTTATACTCAAGACTCGACCATAATGGTCCTACTTGTATACGGTATGTATGGATGTAAGACTCTTGTTATTCAGCTTCGTGTGTTCAAGTGAGCATTGATCTCTGGGATCATTTGTACCGTGCATTCGGTGATCACGACTTATGAGTCGGGGTCCCCACAGAGCTGGTATCGAGCCATCCCGACCGTAGGAAGCCTTAGTTAGCATGGTCGTTAGTTAGGGTAAAATATTTCCAAAACTACTACTAGTTTTCAAAACAATCTATACCTCTCTTCTCTTCTCGCTTTTCAAAAACTAAGATATACTTTCCTTATTGGTCTCTTCCCCTTCAAAACCTTTGGTCGCTAGAACCCTTATGCCATGACCACAGGATTCCTTGAAATCCTCGTGGGTAATCTGGAAGGATGATGCCTTGCCAGACATTCACCTACATCTCCTGAACACAAGATTGGCGACATCGCAACAAGACGATATCAACAGAGGATACATCCTCGAGGAATGAGGACCTGAAGACCCAGGAGATGGTGACAACCTTGACACTGCCCCAAGATGATGCAACCTTAGCCTACGATGATCAGGGCGTAGAATATGCAAGATCATGATATACATCGCTAATAGAGTAACCATGTCACTACCGTTGTTGTATCGGCAACCACCGATGGATGAGAACCTAGCCATTTGGTCCGCCTCACCATAGTGAGCAGGAAAACGGTTCTCCTCATCCCCCGCTCTTGGTGTCGAAGTTTTCATCAACGTAACCGACATGATGGACCTCTATTACGCCTTGATAATGTCATTGCATAAAGGATTACCTACCTGGTACCATCGACAGCTTAGAAGACAAAAAGGGATCGTCATGATTAAGAAGACAATAGAAGACCAAGTCAATGCCAGTTATGAGGAGCCACCTTCACCCCATCACTTCAACAGGCAAGAAGTTGTTGAAGAATCTTCAGGCTCAACCCGGATTGTTTCATCGAACAACTACAAGAGACGTAGCAACACCTGAGGGAAACCCAGAAGACTGCATGAGGCACAAGGCACGACTACTAAGTCCGAGAACCCCTAGGGTAGGATGAGTCGTGTACCCCCTATCGAGTCCGTATGATAGTTCGAATAGAACCATGATTGTGTGTTGCTTGTTTTATTTGTTTGTGTTTTGATATAGGTCGCACTTTTGCCCTAGGCGACAAGCATGCGACTATATCACCTTCCTCACCTTGTTTCTTTTGCTTGGCCCTCTCTGCACCTGTTTGTTTGCACTAGCACTATAGAACCCCCTTTAGGCATTCCCTTCTCTATGCTACTTTTCCTCTCGTCTCTCTCTCCTCAATCAAGACCAGCAAGACAAGATGCACCAAGGAATCTGCTTGACAACCAACTAGCAATGAAGACTTTTGTTGCAGCCTCCTCGACCAAGTGAAACCCGTAGAATTATGTTTAACCCTCAAGACTAGAAACCCATTCCTAGGCCCTTGAGACTTCACGAGATACCCCAGCTCGAAACCTTAACCCCGAGCTTAACCTACGGAATCGCAAGAGGACTAGTTAAGCTCTGATAAACCTTGCACAACACCGGGTTCATTATGGAACTAGTGGACATGGTGAACGAGCACATTATCATCCTAATATAGCACCAGAACTGACTATGCCATAGGAAGACCAGTTTGAGGATATAGGATTTGAGGACAGATGACTTGGTGAGTTTATGTCAATAACTTTGAAGGATCGTCCGAGACTATTTGGTGGATTATGAGGCTACCATGTTGGTGATGAACTTGGTGGGATCATGATTATAGAGTAGCATAGCTTTCGTTACCCCTGAGTAAATTGGATTTATATGACAATCATGATCGCAGGCTGGAATTCTTGGAAGTATTTGGATTTAACTTAGCCATGGGATATTGTTAGGAGACAGTTGATATTACGTAAATGACTTGGGGGAACATGTAGGAATTCTCGTTGGACAAAGATTTGGATTTAAGTAAGTGATTCTAGTTGAATATAGATGTTGAGTATGTCTACATGGTTCGGAGTAATTGGATTTAGACTGATGATCTTGATCGTGATACCATGTTTCTCGGTGGACAATAAACTAGGAGATTGGATGTATTGTCAGAGTTTAATTAGGTATCTATATAATCTTGACCTTGGAGTATTACTTGACCATGATAACGGGAATTGGTGGACTGACTATAGCAAGGTAGCCCTTTCAAGCATTTGGGGATTATATGGACTTTAGGAGATCATGTGGAACACCAGCATAGGCATTGGATTTGTAGAATTAATGGATTATGTAGTGATTAATGGAAGTTAACAGTTTGTTGGAGTTGATTCATAGGAAGGAAACATGATCTTGGAGTGGCATACGACGTGTTTCCCTAGGATAGAGGTGCTTTATCTTAGACCTTGGAAGGATAGGCTGAGCACTTGGATTGTCACGCTCAGGCTTAGCAGCTTATATGTTCTACCCATGGATTTTTAGGGGTAGACATACATATGAGTTTGGGGATTGTAGACATATATGATTTTGTTAGACCTCCTCTCGAGAGTCATGAGGATATGAATCACATGAGTGATGATTGGAGTTGGCCTATACGAAATGATGCTATCAGTGATATGATGTGATTTGTTTAAAGGACTAGATAGACTATTGGCATCTCAGAAACCGTGCTTAAAGATAGGATGATAAATGTCCATTCGCACACTAGAATCCTTGAAACCCTTATGCCCTACCAAGCCACAACACGATTGGATCATGACCACGTGCTTTGGTCCTAGATCATAAGACCTTGGCGATACTCAACCATGACCACCACCAATGCCTCAAATTTCACTTTACGTACCCCATAGACTTCATGGAGTGCTTGGACAAGTTAGTTGTCATCTTTCTTTGATGACATACTTGTCTACCGAAGATGGAAGTAGAGCCGTTCAGCTAGTCAAGGAACGTCTCAAGATCGCCATGTCCGGGAGGAAGGACCACACCAACCACCGTCGTCAAGAACTAAACCTCTGCGTTGAAGACCGTGCATATCTACAAACCACTTCTCTCGAAGGAACCAAGCATTTCCATGTCAAAGGGAAGCTCACACCAAGATTTAACAACCCCCTCCGAGATCACTTCAAGACGAAGAGTAGATGACTACCAGCTAGAATTACCACCCGAGCCACCTAATGTGCACAACGCTTTCCATGCATCACAACCCCGGAAGTGTTTCCAACTTCCTAACTTGTCCGATCTCTACAAGGGCATTGACCACCAAGCCATCGACCCCTAGCCCAATCTAACCTACCGCGAGCTACCCATTAGCAACCTGGATCAAGAGGAGCGTCATACACGAAGCCACACCGTCAAGTACTTCAAGTTCAATGGAGCACTACACGGAAGCAGAAGCAACATGAAGACTTGAAGACCACCCCAGATCCAAGTTTCTATATCCCTTTCCGCACCTAGTCTGGGAATCTCGGGGACGAGATTCTTGTAAGGGGGGTAGGTCTGTCACACCCTGATTTTCATGTCACAACAATCATGCTAAAATGTGGTCTGACAAAAACTTTTGAGTGTTTTGTCTTTGCTTTGATTGAATGTTTGTCTGTTGTTTGCTAGTGCTCTAAAAATCAAATAAATCCTCCAACTTCTATACTTCATATCCTTGCTCCAAAAACCTTTCCCAATGATCATTCCATGTGTATAGGACAAAAAAATATTTTCTTACAAAAATGTTTTGGCCAAATAGTATTTTCAAAAATTAGTTTTTCAAAAACCCTGAATTGAGGTTTGCACTGCAAGTACTTAATTAAGGGCAGTAAAAATCTTTCAAAAATATATTTGATTCCTATTAGATATAGGATACCCAGAAACCACAAAAATATAATTTTAAAAGTTGTTTTACTATTTTATTTAAAAGCTTTTTCTTAAGGCCAGAAATGGTCTTTAATAGGGAAAAATTATTTTATTGCTTCAAAAATATTTGACAAAATTTAGGAAACTCATAGGACATATATTGTCCATATATGAGAGTTTCAACACATGGTTATGTTCAAAATATTGGTCAAACCCTCAAAACCCTTTCTGGATATTTCAAGCTTTTGAAATATTTACAAAGGAAATTTTCTCCAAAATTCCAAGAAAATTCTATCATGTCACATATGACATATTTGGTGATCTTGCCAAGTCTCATGTCTTGGAGAACAAGATAACATCATCAAATCCCCTCGAACCACTTCATCCATTTTGAAGTTTGAGCAACTTTACATTGCCAAACATGTCCAAACGTTCTCAAAACTTGTGAACTTGCTCAAATGGTCTAATAATTCATCTAGACCAAATGGCACAAGTTGGAGGACAAGTTAACTTGATCAAAGTACCCCAAAACTCTTTCTATCCAGAACCAAATTTGAACAACTTTGCACTGCCAACCTTTTCTCCTTGACCCCAACTGTTGTGAGCATGTTAACATGATCAAATGATGACACTAAACCAAGTGGTGCATCAAGGAGAACATATTTGCATGACTAAATCTTGGTAAACCCATTTCTGTTCATTTCTAGGGTTTACCAAAGTTGCATTGTCAACTTTATTCAATTGAGCTCCAAATTGGTGGAAGGCCTTAATTATATGTGTCATTTCACCTGTGGAGCCTCATGACAAATGGGAGTCATATTCTTGCCCAAACCAACATCAAACACCTTCGGCATTTTGCAAAATCACTATTTTGACCCCTTCCACTATTCTTGGGGAGCTCAACTTTTGCCACAGCCTCTCCTCGACCATCTCCTACCTCCAAAGAACTCTCCTCCTTCAATAGCTCAATTATTTGGGGGTAAAACCCATCCCTTTCTCTCTCTGTTTACCCATGGCAACTCCTCCTCTGTCTCTCCTTTCTATATGCAGCGCCCCACCTAGATCCTGACCACTCCAGAGCATCCAAGGAAGCTCCAAGACACAAGTGGACATGCCCCTGACCTTTTAAAATGGCCATGCCGGCCATTTGCACGCTTCTGAGCCTTCTGATCTTGCTCCAAGACTGTAGCCGCCCACCAACCGCCTCCGGCCACCTCGGGCATCCCGAGCATGTCTCACGAGGCCGCCTCGGCGTCTGGGACACGGCAAGCTGTCGGCCCTTTCCTCCCTCGCCCTCCTTATCCCTCCACGAGCTCACCCGAGCGCGTCCGTGGTCGCTGCCCACGGTGCACCATGCCACGCCTATTTAATCAAGCCCCGAGCTCTCTCTCGTTTTGGTGGGAACCGCCTCTCTCCGTGCATCTCCCGGACAAGTCCCTCTCCCCTCACTCCCTCTTTTCTTCTCCATGGCCACCATGGTCGCTGCCGCCTCCTCCCGGCTCCGGCGAACCGAGCCTCCGTCCTCTCCTTCGACCTCCGGAGAGCCTCCGCTAGGCTACGGAGCTTCCCGCTCCTCTCGCCTCGTCCGTGCCTCGTTGTGCGGTGCCGCCATCGCTGATGGGGCCGTCCGCCATGATTGCCGCCAGATCGCCCGCCATCCCTGCCGTCTCGAGGGATTCCCACGCGAATCTCCCGGCGACCCTCCGGTGGCAGCGGCTTGGCCAGAGGCAGCCTGTGTCGTCGGGGGAAGGCGCCGGCCGGCGCGCAGACGGGGCTCGATCCCCTCCTGTCGCGAGCACGGGAGGAGGAAGAAGACCTGCTGGCTGGGCCCGGGTCGGTGACCCCGCCGCCACCCACGTCATTTAAGTGGAGACGGGCCACTGGTTTGCGCTTTCCTTGGCGAGCGTAACCGGGAATCGCCTTGGCGTGGCCTCCCATCAGTGTCCATGAGGAGCTGGGCCAGGCCAGTGTGTGCTGGCCGTCTAAATTACGCTTCGGCCGTGAGATTAGGTATAAAACCCTTTTTCTCATTTTCCTTATCCAGTGAACTTCAAAAATCTCTAAACAACTCAAATAGTGTCCAAATTTGATGATTCAAATTTCTAGTGACTCCATAAATCATGCTCTACCTGTTGGTGCAACATGCACATTTTTCCAGAGAATTCTTATTCACAAATATTCATCAAAATCTCATTTTCCATTTCTGTAGTGAACTTTAGAAAATCACAGAGAGCCCCTTTTGATCCAAATTCCATGATTCAAATTCCTAGATGTTTATAAGTTCAAAACTTAGTTTTTGAACATTTTAATAATACTTTATATACCACACAAATTATTGAGCCATTTCTTCATATTTATCACTTTGCAAACTCTTAGGAAATTCATTTGAACTCGAATCCAAAGAAACCAATTCCTAGATGCTTCTAAAATCATCCTTTGTTAAATGGGTGCCTTTGCTCATTTTTCAAAATAATATTTCTGTACACTTCTAGCAAATCCATAAACCCCTTGATTCCATCATATTGAAATGTTCAGAGATGTCCATTGATCCACTCCCAATGAAACCACTTTGGTCATCCCTCATATGACCAGAGGTATCCCAGAAAAGTCCAACTCACATTTTTAGAGCACTTTTATTTCCTGCCTTGTTGTATTGCTTATTATGCTTGCTTTCGACGATAGTTGACGAAGTAGACGGGATGCTCAGAGTTGGACCAGGGATATTTGAAGACCTCGAAGACTTTGTTACAACAGGCAAGCAGCCCTTTGACCATGTCTATGGAACCCTTTCTATGCATGTCATTTAGCTCTTTATTATTGTTGCATCGGAATCATGATGAGATGGTGAACCACGTGGGTTGGTTGCCATTACTTCCTCGTTGATACTTGCATTGTGCATGGCCCTACCTTCTTATGAGGGTTATGCCGGTGGGAGTAGATAGGATGCTAAAGTAGATGCTATGCAAAAAGGGATGGGAATATGCATGGTGAAGGAGGCAAAGTGATTTCAAAAGTCTTTTCGAAAACCCTGTCGGGTGCCACTTATGCCCGAGGGAGATGATGAGATGGGTAACCACTTGATGACGAAGTGGTGTACCGAGGCAAATGTGTGTGTTGTTTTCGAAAACGGATTGGTCGGAGTTGCGACCGTTATTCCAACCTTACATGCGCGACCACTCTACCCTTATATGGGAAAGGGCATTATCGAGTACCTAGACCGATACTAGCTTGGAGCCCGCATTACTAGTGACGGGGGAGAGTTGGTGCTCTCTCTTGGGACGGGGTCGTGCCAGGTAGGGCGGCCATGACCATCTTTATGGGGCACCGGACACACCGTTGGTACCCGTGCGGTGGTATGTGATGAATATGGGAGCAAGGCTCCACGAAAATGTTATGTGAAATGTTGGGCACGGGGTTACTTGCCAATCGAGTGGACTCCATGTTAGTGTCGACTAGGGAAAGGTAGTGATCGGGTGCTTACCCCGGGTACTTGAGGTACCGCGGGTCGTGGATGACACGGAAGTTCCCCGGATCTGGTGGGTAAAGTGTGCAACCTCTGCAGAGTGTAAAACTATTCGAATAGCCGTGTCCACGGTCAAGGACAGTTGGGTAACCGCTCTTGGGCTACGTCCACTTGTTTACAAACCCGGTGTGTGTGATGATGGAAATGACTTGGGTCAAGTCAAAGGACTTGACACGATCGAGATGGGTTGGTGCCCACTCTGTTTATAACAAATGGGTTGGTGCCCACTCTGTTTATAATAAATGGGTTGGTGCCCACTCTGTTTATAATAAATGGGTTGGTGCCCACTCTACTTATGATGATATCTGTAACCTGTCCTCATGGTTACTTGAATTCTCTTGATGCATGCTTTATAGGATGTTGAACATGTCATTGCACTCAAAACTAGCTTTATGCAAAATTGCCCATGTCATGCATTGTTGTACCTTGAACCAAAACATGGGTTGCTTGCGTAGTACATTCAAAGTACTCATTGGCTTGCCACTTGGTTATTTTATTGACCGGGCATGAAAGAACAGGATGTGATGAAGAACTCTTGTGATTTAACACGCGAGCTAGGGCGCTTCCCAATCGTAATGCTGTAGGGTTAAGGCGATGGCATGGGTCCAAGTTATCGACGAAGATTTCCGCGATGTTATACTCAAGACTCGACCATAATGGTCCTACTTGTGTAATACGGTATGTATGGATGTAAGACTCTTGTTATTCAGCTTCTGTGTGTTCAGTGAGCATTGATCTCTGGGATCACTGTACACGTGCATTCGGTGATCACGACTTATGAGTCGGGGTCCCCACAGAGCTGGTATCAGAGCCATCCTGACTGTAGGAAGCCTTAGTTAGCATGGTCGTTAGTTAGGGTAAAAATATTTCCAAAACTACTACTAGTTTTCAAAACAATCTATACCTCTCTTCTCTTCTTAGTTTTTCAAAAACTAAGATATACTTTCCTTATTGGTCTCTTCCCCTTCAAAACCTTTGGTCGCTAGAACCCTTATGCCATGACCACAGGATTCCTTGAAATCCTCGTGGGTAATCTGGAAGGATGATGCCTTGCCAGACATTCACCTACATCTCCTGAACACAAGATTGGCGACATCGCAACAAGACGATATCAACAGAGGATACATCCTCGAGGAATGAGGACCTGAAGACCCAGGAGATGGTGACAACCTTGACACTGCCCCAAGATGATGCAACCTTAGCCTCACGATGATCGTATGTAGAATATGCAAGATCATGATATACATCGCTAATAGAGTAACCATGTCACTACCGTTGTTGTATCGGCAACCACCGATGGATGAGAACCTAGCCATTTGGTCCGCCTCACCATAGTGAGCAGGAAAACGGTTCTCCTCATCCCCCGCTCTTGGTGTCGAAGTTTTCATCAACGTAACCGACATGATGGACCTCTATTACGCCTTGATAATGTCATTGCATAAAGGATTACCTACCTGGTACCATCGACAGCTTAGAAGACAAAAAGGGATCGTCATGATTAAGAAGACAATAGAAGACCAAGTCAATGCCAGTTATGAGGAGCCACCTTCACCCCATCACTTCAACAGCAAGAAGTTGTTGAAGAATCTTGAGCTCAACCGGATTGTTTCATCGAACAACTACAAGAGACGTAGCAACACACGAGGGAAACCCGAAGACTGCATGAGGCACAAGGCACGACTACTAAGTCCGAGAACCCCTAGGGTAGGATGAGTCGTGTACCCCTATCTTGTGATCGAGTCCGTATGATAGTTCGAATAGAACCATGATTGTGTGTTGCTTGTTTTATTTGTTTGTGTTTTGATATAGGTCGCACTTTTGCCCTAGGCGACAAGCATGCGACTATATCACCTTCCTCACCTTGTTTCTTTTGCTTGGCCCTCTCTGCACCTGTTTGTTTGCACTAGCACTATAGAACCCCCTTTTAGGCATTCCCCTTCTCTATGCTACTTTTCCCTCTCGTCTCTCTCTCCTCAACTGAAGACCAGCAAGACAAGATGCACCAAGGAATCTGCTTCGGCAACCAACTAGCAATGAAGACTTTTGTTGCAGCCTCCTCGACCAAGTGAAACCCCGTAGAATTATGTTTAACCCTCAAGACTAGAAACCCATTCCTAGGCCCTTCGAGACTTCACGAGATACCCCAGCTCGAAACCTTAACCCTGAGCTTAACCTAACGGAATCGCAAGAGGACTAGTTAAGCTACATAAACCTTGCACAACACTGGGTTCATTATGGAACTAGTGGACATGGTGAACGAGCACATTATCATCCTAATATAGCACCAGAACTGACTATGCCATAGGAAGACCAGTTTGAGGATATAGGATTTGAGGACAGATGACTTGGTGAGTTTATGTCAATAACTTTGAAGGATCGTCCGAGACTATTTGGTGGATTATGAGGCTACCATGTTGGTGATGAACTTGGTGGGATCATGATTATAGAGTAGCATAGCTTTCGTTACCCCTGAGTAAATTGGATTTATATGACAATCATGATCGCAGAGTGGAATTCTTGGAAGTATTTGGATTTAACTTAGCCATGGGATATTGTTAGGAGACAGTTGATATTACGTAAATGACTTGGGGGAACATGTAGGAATTCTCGTTGGACAAAGATTTGGATTTAAGTAAGTGATTCTAGTTGAATATAGATGTTGAGTATGTCTACATGGTTCGGAGTAATTGGATTTAGACTGATGATCTTGATCGTGATACCATGTTTCTCGGTGGACAATAAACTAGGAGATTGGATGTATTGTCAGAGTTTAATTAGGTATCTATATAATCTTGACCTTGGAGTATTACTTGACCATGATAACGGGAATTGGTGGATGACTATAGCAAGGTAGCCCTTTCAAGCATTTGGGGATTATATGGACTTTAGGAGATCATGTGGAACACCAAAGATAGGCATTGGATTTGTAGAATTAATGGATTATGTAGTGATTAATGGAAGTTAACAGTTTGTTGGAGTTGATTCATAGGAAGGAAACATGATCTTGGAGTGGCATACGACGTGTTTCCCTAGGATAGAGGTGCTTTATCTTAGACCTTGGAAGGATAGGTGAGCACTTGGATTGTCACGCTCGGGCTTAGCGACTTATATGTTCTACCCATGGATTTTAGGGTAGACATACATATGAGTTTGGGGATTGTAGACATATATGATTTTGTTAGACCTCCTCTCGAGAGTCATGAGGATATGAATCACATGAGTGATGATTGGAGTTAGCCTATCTGAAATGATGCTATCGGTGATATGATGTGATTTGTTTAAAGGACTAGATAGACTATTGGCATCTCAGAAACCGTGCTTAAAGATAGGATGATAAATGTCCATTCGCACACTAGAATCCTTGAAACCCTTATGCCCTACCAAGCCACAACACGATTGGATCATGACCACAGGCTTTGGTCCTAGATCATAAGACCTTGGCCGATACTCAACCATGACCACCACCAATGCCTCAGCCCACTTTACGTACCCCATAGACTTCATGGAGTGCTTGGACAAGTTAGTTGTCATCTTTCTTTGATGACATACTTGTCTACCCGAAGATGGAAGTAGAGCCGTTCAGCTAGTCAAGGGAACGTCTGAAGATCGCCATGTCCAGGAGGAAGGACCACACCAACCACCGTCGTCAAGAACTAAACCTCTGCGTTGAAGACCGTGCATATCTACAAACCACTTCTCTCCGAAGGAACCAAGCATTTCCATGTCAAAGGGAAGCTCACACCAAGATTTAACAACCCCCTCCGAGATCACTTCAAGACGAAGAGTAGATGACTACCAGCTAGAATTACCACCCGAGCCACCTAATGTGCACAACGCTTTCCATGCATCACAACCCCGGAAGTGTTTCCAACTTCCTAACTTGTCCGATCTCTACAAGGGCATTGACCACCAAGCCATCGACCCCTAGCCCAATCTAACCTACCGCGAGCTACCCATTAGCAACCTGGATCAAGAGGAGCGTCATACACGAAGCCACACCGTCAAGTACTTCAAGTTCAATGGAGCACTACACGCGAAGGTAACATGAAGACTTGAAGACCACCCCAGATCCAAGTTTCTATATCCCTTTCCGCACCTAGTCTGGGAATCTCGGGGACGAGATTCTTGTAAGGGGGGTAGGTCTGTCACACCCTGATTTTCATGTCACAACAATCATGCTAAAATGTGGTCTGACAAAAACTTTTGAGTGTTTTGTCTTTGCTTTGATTGAATGTTTGTCTGTTGTTTGCTAGTGCTCTAAAAATCAAATAAATCCTCCAACTTCTATACTTCATATCCTTGCTCCAAAAACCTTTCCCAATGATCATTCCATGTGTATAGGACAAAAAAATATTTTCTTACAAAAATGTTTTGGCCAAATAGTATTTTCAAAAATTAGTTTTTCAAAAACCCCTGAATTGAGGTTTGCACTGCAAGTACTTAATTAAGGGCAGTAAAAATCTTTCCAAAAATATATTTGATTCCTATTAGATATAGGATACCCGAAACCACAAAATATAATTTTAAAAGTTGTTTTACTATTTTATTTAAAAGCTTTTCTTAAGGCCAGAAATGGTCTTTAATAGGAAAAATTATTTTATTGCTTCAAAAATATTTGACAAAATTTAGGAAACTCATAGGACATATATTGTCCATATATGAGAGTTTCAACACATGGTTATGTTCAAAATATTGGTCAAACCCTCAAAAACCCTTTCTGGATATTTCAAGCTTTTGAAATATTTACAAAGGAAATTTTCTCCAAAATTCCAAGAAAATTCTATCATGTCACATATGACATATTTGGTGATCTTGCCAAGTCTCATGTCTTGGAGAACAAGATAACATCATCAAATCCCTCGAACCACTTCATCCATTTTGAAGTTTGAGCAACTTTACATTGCCAAACATGTCCAAACGTTCTCAAAACTTGTGAACTTGCTCAAATGGTCTAATAATTCATCTAGACCAAACCCCAATTACTTGCCAACCCAAGTGCTTTACCCTGAACTCAAAATGAACCAAATTTGGGTCACCCAAACCCTTTCCTCTTTAAACCCAACTTTTGCCCTTTCTAGATTCCTTATGTCAACATAAGACCCAAACCGGTGCCCTTTAATGGCAGACTTTCATGACTAAATTGGGGAACCCCACCCTCCCTTCTCCAATCATAATTTCACATCCACTCGGCTCAACCAGGTGGGTCTTAATTCCATCCTCCTTTCACCCTTGGGGCTCCCCAACGCGCGCCCAACTCCTCCCCCCCCATACAACCCCACCTTCTCGCCCAACCCCTCCCGCCATTTGACCTCCCTCCCACTTTTTGCTCCGGCCATTTGCCCACGCCTCAGCCCCAGCCTCCCCCCTCCCACCCGGCTCCAGGTCCCTCCCCCTCCTTCCCTGGCCAACTGGCCCCCTCCTCTCTCCCCACGAGCCCCCGCCTCCTCGGCCTCCATGGAACTCCAGCTTTAGTCGCCCTGTTCCCGGCCTCCGGGCCGCCTTCTCCCCTGATCGGAAGCTCGCCACCCCTCGGTCCCCAGACCTTGCCCGGCCCCCCGGCCCGCGCCGACGCCTTGGCGCCCCAGGTCCGACGGGCCGCCCCCGCACGGGTCCAATCGCCCCTGCGGCCCTTTCCCCAATGGCCCCCTTCCCAACATCCACCCAGCCGCGCAACCGCACTCATGGCGGCCACGCCTTTTCAACGCAGCTTCTCGAATTGCTCTCTCCTATTCCAGGCGGGAAGCTGACCGGCCTTTTACCCCTGCCCAAACCCTTTTTAGCCACCGGTTTTAAAATTCAAACTTCAATCCTCATCAATTTATGAGCCACTCCATACTATTGGAAACCTTCCGGAATTCTATAATCCTCTCATTTTTCCATTCCATCTTAAAATCGGGTCCAATGTGTCCAATTTAATAATTCTGTGCCATTCCAGTTACCCTTTTATCCAATTTATCAATCCAAATTTTCCATTCTATAACTTTGGATCATTGAACCCGAAAACCAACCAATTCTAGAGTTTAAATTCATCCTTTTTTAAATTTTATGCCTTTTACAATCATTTCTGACCTGAAATCTAACCAGGAAATTCCACCCAAAATTTTTAAAGTGACCTGCCATTTTGAAACCTTTGAGCACCCAATACCCAATTCCTTCCATGGTTCAGGATGTTCGGCCTTTCATTCCTTTGGCTGCCTTATTACGTTGAAGTTAATGTGAAATGTTTAGATTGTTGTTTTGAAAAGATTCAGAAATTGCAAATAAGGGAAATGTCCAAATTTTTCAATTTTGGCCCTTTATGGAATTAATGGTTCAGTTGGTTGAAGGGAACATTTTGTTAATTGATTTATCTAACTTCATTAGGTTACCTTAATTTTAGTATGACTAGAGATAAATGCGGAGGAGCATTTTGAAAAAGTTTCCTTTTCCAATTTGCCTTGCCATTATGAGGAGAGAATGGGTAACCCGTGACTGGTTGAGAAATGGTGTGTTTCAAAAATGGATTTGATATTTACTTACTTCCAACTCTGGACCATTTACCATTCGAAAAGGCATTATGTACCGACTATACGGGAGATGACCTTTCCGGAGGTGGTGCTCCCTTTTGGGCAAGTAAACATTACCGTGCCCGGTAGAAAATGGACCGCTTGCCCATTGTTAAAATGTTGGGAATTCCGAATGTTGTATCCAGTAGACATGAAGGATGCTGTTACAAAGGGTTGGTCCAGTCCCTAATTGGTTTGCGCCTTTAATAGGGGTTCCTGGTCTTGTGTAGCCCTTAAACTTTGGGGAACTTTATTTAAAGTTGCCAAGTGCCATCTCAGGGGTTTTGGACCCTGGTATAGTTTTTACAAACTTGGTTGATGGTTTAGACTTGAAGACTTGGATGTTGCTTTGTCATGCTTAGCAAATTTTGCCCGCATGCATATATGAACATGTTTTAACATAAATTTGGTTGATCCTTACTTGTGTATACTTGCATGAAATTGGCATTGAATACTTTTGGATGGGACGGGATCAAACTAGTAGCGAATGCAGTAAGTTATGACAACAGGGATGGAAATCTAGGTTAGGTCAAGTATTTGTAAATTTTAAATACTCTGTGCAAAACATTCATTCTTCGTGAATTGGTAACCACTTTGAGTCCAAGAATGGTTGCAGAGGACCTAGTCATGTTAGTTCAATTTAACTAAGTTTCACATTCCTACTTGCAAACATTACTCGCAATTGTTCACGGGATTCGGAGCAGAATCTTAGCCCAGACACAGACCGAATCGGTGCCTACCTAGATCGGGTCCTTTGGTCAATCTATGGAAAGCAAGTTGCATGGACGGGTATTAAATAATATTTCCACAATAACAGGAAAATTTATCCCCTTTCGCAAACAAGAGTGATTCCTAATTCGTGAATATGTAGGTTCTACTCCAAAACTTGTAGAAAGTGTATGCCACCAGATGAGAAAGGCCTGGCCTTAAAAGGCCCTTCCCCATCTCCTGGGAAGTTCAACAGGAATGTAAATCAAACCTGTGAAAGAACATGGGAAAAGATTCACAGCCCAACTTAGAGTACAAGACCCTGAAGAACCTATAGAGATCGGACGTTGGGCAATCAACCCGGATTAAATAGATTGGAATTGGTCCCCATTTTTTGCGAATTTTGGGACCTATGACCTTTACCGATCTTCAGTACCTAGGTTGGCCTTAGCGATGATGATAAATAGAACCATGGATTTTCCTTGACTTTTTTTCATCACTTCCAAGAACTAAAATCACTCAACTTTTTCATGCCCTCGAGTTTGACCTGCCACCAAGGCCCTTAAACCCAGGAATTCCCCTCTCTATACCAGAACAAAACCAAGATTTCCTGTAAGATTTGTTGTGGTTGAAAAGAAGTATGTGACACGCAGGACTTAAACCCCTTTCACCTTAATCCCTTGTGAGCTTGACTGGTTTCCAATTATGACTTATAACCGATTTGCTAACTTTTCTATGGCTACGTGGAAGTGGACATATTATAAATGCTACGAACCCATATGATAAACTTGTGAGTATGTTAGATGACCTGGGATTTAATTAAACTGAATTTGGCCGAATTAGGATGGGCCCAGTAAACTTGGAAAAGAGTTACCCGAGAATGTTTTAATGATGTGATAGTTAAGTGATAATTGCCAAACCGGACTATTTAACACGGGAAATTAAAGGAAATTTGCATTAATATTTAATAATGACTTTATATGCCATGAAATTAGGTAGCCCTTTGCAATGAAGGGTATTGGATTTGAATTTTTAAAAATCTTGAGATTATTTTGGAATGGTAACCTTGGTGATTAAAATGTTGGCATGATAAGGAAAAGTTTACACCAGGAAGATTGGAAATGATTAGTTGGGCACTGGATTTAGGAAAACATGTTTGTTTAGTCTAGATGATGTGGAATTTGAAGGATAGGGAATGAATTTCAGAAATAGTGGTTATATGGAATGGACAGGGTAGATAATTGATTTGGTTTACTGATGTTTGTCCCTCAAGTGGTAAAATAGGAGATATGTATTCCCATTGTTTAATTAGCTTAACAACACCGAAATGATTGACATATAGTTTGTTGAATCATTAGCAGGTACCAAGCATTTAACACTTGGTACCATCTCCTTAGAACTGATTAAATGGACTGAAAGATTTAACATTTGATAGATCAAAGAATGTTGGAGGGCAGTTTCAATGTGCTATTCCAAAGGAAAGAAGCCCCGTCACAGTAATTGTTAACCGGTATCCCACTTGAGAAAGGTTCAAGAACAGAAAAAATTCCGGGAATCCTCAAATCTAGGAAGATCACATAGGCTATAAGCCAACAACCAGTTGAAAGACTAATGTATTCCAAATTCCAACGTGACTTAAGGAAAGATACCAAATTCCTTCCAACCCTTAGCTTGACCCAAGGCGCCACCAACCAACCGAGCACTTGCCAACTGGGACAAAGCGCAACAAAATTAACCTCCTTCAAGTTCTTACTTTGGTATCCTGGATCTCACGGATGAAGGGTTTCACTAGTCAATGGAACTTCTGCAATCGCTGTCAGTATTACACCTCTGCTGTTACCCAAAAAAATCCAGGTTCTCTTCCAATTTCCTGTCAAACCTTAAAATTCCATTAACCTGTAACCTCAAAAATATTTTACACTAATACAAACTATTTCCAAAAGTTTTCCAAACCTAATTCACCCTAATATCCCTATAAGAAAAACCCAAAATTATAAATATAAGGTACCTAAACAAAAAACCACAAAGGTTAATTTATTAAATTTTAACAATAAAAGGTTTTAATTTTAATGACAAATATAGCTTACCAAACCATATTGCAAAGGAATGCAAATTTAAGGAAAGTTGTAACCAGTTATGAAATATTGTAAATAAATTCCCAAAACTTTGAAGAAGTTTTCTTCAAATCTATTTGTTTTTTTAAATAAAAATTTTAACCATTTTAAATGAAATTTTTTCAATTTAAAAAAATTTTCTTCCCAAAAGTTTTAAATTATTTTAAATTCCCAAAACCAATTGGGGTTTTGAAAAAAATTTTTTCCTTCCAAAAACCCAACTGTTGTAACATGATCAAATGATGACACTAAACCAAGTGGTGCATCAAGGAGAACATATTTGCATGACTAAATCTTGGTAAACCCATTTCTGTTCATTTCTAGGGTTTACCAAAGTTGCATTGTCAACTTTATTCAATTGAGCTCCAAATTGGTGGAAGGCCTAATTATATGTGTCATTTCACCCGTGGAGCCTCATGACAAATGGGAGTCATATTCTTGCCCAAACCAACATCAAACACCTTTCGCATTTTGCAAAAATCACTATTTTGACCCCTTCCACTATTCTTGGGGAGCTCAACTTTTGCCACAGCCTCTCCTCACCATCTCCTACCTCCAAAGAACTCCTCCTTCAATAGCTCAATTATTTGGGGGTAAACCCATCCCTTTCTCTCTCTGCTTACCCATGGCAACTCCTCCTCCTGCTCTCCTTTCTATATGCAGCGCCTCACCTAGATCCTGACCACCCAGAGCATCCAAGGAAGCTCCAAGACACAAGTGGACATGCCTCGATTTTAAAATGGCCATGCTGCCATTTGACGCTCGAGCTACAGGCGCCCGCATCAGCCGCCAACCGCCTCCGCCACCTCTGCATCCCAAAGATGTCTCACGAGGCTCGCGGCTCACACGGCAGCTGTCGGCCCTTTCCTCCTCGCCTCCTTATCCTCCACGAGCTCACCTGAAGGCCTGGTCACGCCACTGCACCGCTGCCACGCCTATTTAATCAAGCCCCAGCTTCTCTCGCTTTGGTGGGAACCGCCTCTCCTGCATCTCCTGACAAGTCCCTCTCCCTCACTCCTCTTTCTCCATGGCCACCATGGTCGCTGCCGCCTCCTCCGGCTCGCAACCAGCCTCCTGCCCTCTCCTTCGACCTCCGTGAGAGCCTCCGCTAGGCTACTTGAGCCTCGCCTCTGCCCCTGCCTCAAGCAGCCGCCATCGCCTCGATGGGGGCGCCATGACGGCCAGAGCGCGCCCGCCATCCTCGCTGCCTCCGAGGGATTCCTCGACGCGATCTCCCCGGCGACCCCTCCGTGGCTGCCGGCCAGAGGCAGCTGTCGCCGGGAAGGCGCTGCCGGGCAACAGACGGGCTCGATCCCTCGTCATGAAAGCACGGAGGAGGAAGAAGACTTCATGGCCGCCTGCAGGTCAAGGATCTCGCCGCCAGCCACGCTATTTAAGTGGAGACGGGCCACTGTTTATGCCTTCATGGAAGGTATCTCGAATACTTTCATGGCCTCCCATCGTGTCCACAGGAGCTGGGCCAGGCCTGCAAAGGCTGCCTAAATTACGCCGCCCGTGAGATTAGGTATAAAACCTTTTTCTCATTTTCCTTATCCAAAGGAACTTCAAAATCTCTAAACAACTCAAATAGTGTCCAAATTTGATGATTCAAATTTCTAGTGACTCCATAAATCATGTTTCACCTGTTGGTGCAACATGCACATTTTTCCAGAATTCTTATTCATAAATATTCATCAAAATCTCATTTTTCCATTTCAGAGTGAACTTTAGAAAATCACAGAGAGCCCATTTTTGATCCAAATTCCATGATTCAAATTCTAGATGTTTATAAGTTCAAAACTTAGTTTTTGAACATTTTAATAATACTTATATACCACACAAATTATTGAGCCATTTCTTCATATTTATCACTTTGCAAACTCTTAGGAAATTCATTTGAACTCCAATCCAAAGGAAACCAATTCCTAGATGCTTCTAAAATCATCCTTGTTAAATGGGTGCCTTTGCTCATTTTTCAAAATAATATTTCTGTACACTTCTAGCAAATCCATAAACCCTTGATTCCATCATATTGAAATGTTCAGAGATGTCCATTGATCCACTCCCAATGAAACCACTTTGGTCATCCTCATATGACCAGAGGTATCCCAGTAAAAGTCCAACTCACATTTTAGAGCACTTTTATTTCCTGCCTTGTTGTATTGCTTATTATGCTTGCTTTCATTTATAGTTGATTAAGTAGACGGATGCTCGAGTTGGACCAGGATATTTGAAGACCTCAAGACTTTGTTACAACAGTAAGCAGCCCTTGACCATGTCTATGGAACCCTTTCTATGCATGTCATTTAGCTCTTTATTATTGTTGCATCGAATCATGATGAGATGGTGAACCACGTGGGTTGGTTGCCACTATTACCTCGTTGATACTTGCATTGTGCATGGCCCTACCTTCTTATGAGGGTTATGCTGGTGGGAGTAGATAGATGCTAAAGTAGATGCTATGCAAAAGGGATGGAATATGCATGGTGAAGGAGGCAAAGTGATTTCAAAAGTCTTTTTCAAAACCCCTGTTGGTGCCACTTATGCCCGAGGGAGATGATGAGATGGGTAACCACTTGATGACGAAGTGGTGTACCGAGGCAAATGTGTGTGTTGTTTCGAAAACGGATTGGTCGGAGTTGCACTGTTATTCCAACCTTACATGCGACCACTCTACCCTTATATGGGAAAGGGCATTATCGAGTACCTAGACCGATACTAGCTTGGAGCCCGACATTAGTGACGGGGAGAGTTGGTGCTCTCTTGGGACGGGTCGCTGTAGGGCGGCCATGACCATCTTTATGGGGCACCGGACACACCGCTGGTACCCCGTGCTGCTGGTATGTGATGAATATGGGAGCAAGGCTCCACTAAATGTTATGTGAAATGTTGGGCACGGGGTTACGCCAATCGAGTGGACTCCATGTTAGTGTCGACTAGGAAAGGTAGTGATCGGTGCTTACCCGGTACTTGAGGTACCGCTGGTCGGGATGACACGGAAGTTCCCGGATCTGTGGGTAAAGTGTGCAACCTCCGCAGAGTGTAAACTATTCAATAGCCGTGTCCACGGTCAAGGACAATGGGTAACCGCCTTGGGCTACGCCCACTTGTTTACAAACCCGTGTGATGATGGAATGACTTGGGTCAAGTCAAAGGACTTGACACGATCGAGATGGGTTGGTGCCCACTGCTTATAATAAATGGGTTGGTGCCCACTGCTTATAATAAATGGGTTGGTGCCCACTGCTTATAATAATAAATTGGTGCCCACTTACTTATGATGATCTCAGAACTGTCCTCATGGTTACTTGAATTCTTGATGCATGCTTTATAGGATGTTGAACATGTCATTGCACTCAAAACTAGCTTTATGCAAAATTGCCCATGTCATGCATTGTTGTACCTTGAACCAAAACATGGGTTGCTTAAGAGTACATTCAAAGTACTCATTGGCTTGCCAACGGTTATTTTATTGACTGTGCATGAAAGAACAGATGTGATGAAGAACTTTCGTGATTTAACACGCGAGCTAGGACGCTTTACCTAATGCCTCAGAGGGTTAAGGCGATGGCATGGGTCCAAGTTATCGACTTAAGATTTCCGCCATGTTATACTCAAGACTCACCATAATGGTCCTACTTGTGTAATACGGTATGTATGGATGTAAGACTCTTGTTATTCAGCTTCTCGTGTTCAAGTGAGCATTGATCTGGGATCATCAGACACGCAGTATTCGTGATCACGACTTATGAGTCGGGTCCCCACAGTAGCTGGTATCGAGCCATCCCGACCGAGGGAAGCCTTAGTTAGCATGGTCGTTAGTTAGGGTAAAATATTTCCAAAACTACTACTAGTTTTCAAAACAATCTATACCTCTTTCTTCTTAAAAACTAAGATATACTTTCCTTATTGGTCTCTTCCCTTCAAAACCTTTGGTCGCTAGAACCTTATGCGACCACGGATTCCTTGAAACTCGTAATCTGAAGGATGATGCCTGCCGCATTCACCTACATCTCCTGAACACAAGATTGGCGACATCGCAACAAGACGATATCAACAGAGGATACATCCTCGAGGAATGAGGACTCAAGACCCAGGAGATGGTGACAACCTTGACATCGCCCCAAGATGATGCAACCTTAGCCTACGATGATCGTATGAATATGCAAGATCATGATATACATCGCTAATAGAGTAACCATGTCACTACCGTTGTTGTATCGGCAACCACCGGCGGATGAGAACTAGCCATTTGGTCCGCTTCACCATAGTGAGCAGGAAAACGGTTCTCCTCATCCCCGCCTTGGTGTCGGTTTTCATCAACGAACCGACATGATGGACCCTATTACGCCTTTGATAATGTCATTGCATAAAGGATTACCTACCGGTACCATCGATACCTTAGAAGACAAAAAGGATCCATGATTAAGAAGACAATAGAAGACCAAGTCAATGCCGCTATGAGGAGCCACCTTCACCCCATCACTTCAACAGCAAGAAGTTGTTGAAGAATCTTCGTGCTCAACCCGGATTGTTTCATCGAACAACTACAAGAGACGAGCAACACCGAGGGAAACCTGAAGATCGTGATGAGGCACAAGGCACGACTACTAAGTCCGAACCCCTAGGGTAGGATGAGTCGTAAATTTATGCGCAATGAGTCCGTATGATAGTTCGAATAGAACCATGATTGTGTGTTGCTTGTTTTATTTGTTTGTGTTTTGATATAGGTCGACTTTTGCCCTAGGCTACAAGCATGCCACTATATCACCTTCCTCACCTTGTTTCTTTTGCTTGGCCCTCTCTCGCACTGCTTGTTTGCACTAGCACTATAGAACCCCTTTAGGCATTCCCTTCTATGCTACTTTTCCCTCTCGCTCTCTCTCCTCAATCAAGACCAGCAAGACAAGATGCACCAAGGAATCTGCTTCGCAACCAACTAGCAATGAAGACTTTTGCGCAGCCTCCTCACCAAGTGAAACCTCAGAGAATTATGTTTAACCTCAAGACTAGAAACCCATTCCTAGGCCCTTCGAGACTTCACGAGATACCCCAGCTCAAACCTTAACCCTGAGCTTAACCTCACGGAATCGCAAGAGGACTAGTTAAGCTACAAGAAACCTTGCACAACACGGGTTCATTATGGAACTAGTGGACATGGTGAACGAGCACATTATCATCCTAATATAGCACCGTAACTCGACTATGCCATAGGAAGACCAGCTTGAGGATATAGGATTTGAGGACGATGACTTGGTGAGTTTATGTCAATAACTTTGAAGGATCGTCCAGACTATTTGGTGGATTATGAGGCTACCATGTTGGTGATGAACTGGTGGGATCATGATTATAGAGTAGCATAGCTTTGCTACCCCTCGAGTAAATTGGATTTATATGACAATCATGATCGCAGTGCGAATTTTGGAAGTATTTGGATTTAACTTAGCCATGGGATATTGTTAGGAGAGTTGATATTACGAAATGACTTGGGGAACATGTAGGAATTTCGTTGACAAAGATTTGGATTTAAGTAAGTGATTCTAGTTGAATATAGATGTTGAGTATGTCTACATGGTTCGGAGTAATTGATTTAGACCGATGATCGTGATACCATGTTTCTCGTGGACAATAAACTAGGAGATTGGATGTATTGTCGAGTTTAATTAGGTATCTATATAATCTTGACCTTGGAGTATTACTTGACCATGATAACGGGAATTGGTGGACTCCATAGCAAGGTAGCCCTTTCAAGCATTTGGGGATTATATGGACTTTAGGAGATCATGTGGAACACCAAAGATAGGCATTGGATTTGTAGAATTAATGGATTATGTAGTGATTAATGGAAGTTAACAGCTTGTTGAGTTGATTCATAGGAAGGAAACATGATCTTGGAGTGGCATACGACGTGTTTCCCTAGGATAGAGGTGCTTTATCTTAGACCTTGGAAGGATAGGCCGAGCACTTGGATTGTCACGCCAAAGTTAGTACTTATATGTTCTACCCATGGATTTTAGGGTAGACATACATATGAGTTTGGGGATTGTAGACATATATGATTTTGTTAGACCTCCTCTCGAGAGTCATGAGGATATGAATCACATGAGTGATGATTGGAGTTGGCCATAAATGATGCTATCAGTGATATGATGTGATTTGTTTAAAGGACTAGATAGACTATTGGCATCTCGTAAAACCGTGCTTAAAGATAGGATGATAAATGTCCATTCGCACACTAGAATCCTTGAAACCCTTATGCCCTACCAAGCCACAACACGATTGGATCATGACCACGCTTTGGTCCTAGATCATAAGACCTTGGCCGATACTCAACCATGACCACCACCAATGCCTCATTTCATTTACGCATTCTATAGACTTCATGGAGTGCTTGGACAAGTTAGTTGTCATCTTTCTTGATGACATACTTGTTCACCAAGATGGAAGTAGAGCCGCTCAGCTAGTCAAGGAACGTCAAGATCGCCATGTCCAGAGGAAGGACCACACCAACCACCGCCGCCAAGAACTAAACCTCTCAAGCTAAGACCGTGTATATCTACAAACCACTTCTCTCCGAAGGAACCAAGCATTTCCATGTCAAAGGAAGCTCACACCAAGATTTAACAACCCTCCGAGATCACTTCAAGACGAAGAGTAGATGACTACCACCTAGAATTACCACCCGAGCCACCTAATGTGCACAACGCTTCCATGCATCACAACCCGAAGTGTTTCCAACTTCCTAACTTGTCCGATCTCTACAAGGGCATCACCACCAAGCCATCGCACTTCAGCCCAATCTAACCTACCATGAGCTACCCATTAGCAACCTGGATCAAGAGGAGCGCCATACACGGCCACACCGCCAAGTACTTCAAGTTCAATGGAGCACTACACGGAAGGTATAACATGAAGACTTGAAGACCACCCTGCATCCAAGTTTCTATATCCCTTCCAAGATTTAGTCCGGGAATCTCGGGACGAGATTCTTGTAAGGGGGTAGGTCTGTCACACCCTGATTTTCATGTCACAACAATCATGCAATGTGGTCTCGACAAAACTTTTGAGTGTTTTGTCTTTGCTTTGATTGAATGTTCATTCTGTTTGCTAGTGCTCTAAAAATCAAATAAATCCTCCAACTTCTATACTTCATATCCTTGCTCCAAAAACCTTTCCCAATGATCATTCCATGTGTATAGGACAAAAAATATTTTCTTACAAAATGTTTTGGCCAAATAGTATTTTCAAAAATTAGTTTTTCAAAACCCCGAATTGAGGTTTGCACTGCAAGTACTTAATTAAGGGCAGTAAAATCTTTCCAAAATATATTTGATTCCTATTAGATATAGGATACCCGAAACCACAAAATATAATTTTAAAAGTTGTTTTACTATTTTATTTAAAAGTTTTTCTTAAGGCCAGAAATGGTCTTTAATAGGAAAATTATTTTATTGCTTCAAAATATTTGATAAAATTTAGGAAACTCATAGGACATATATTGTCCATATATGAGAGTTTCAACACATGGTTATGTTCAAAATATTGGTCAAACCCCTCAAAACTCTTTCTCGGATATTTCAAGCTTTTGAAATATTTACAAAGGAAATTTTCTCCAAAATTCCAAGAAAATTCTATCATGTCACATATGACATATTTGGTGATCTTGCCAAGTCTCATGTCTTGGAGAACAAGATAACATCATCAACCCTCGTAACCACTTCTGTCCATTTTGAAGTTTGAGCAACTTTACATTGCCAAACATGTCCAAACGCTCAAAACTTGTGAACTTGCTCAAATGGTCTAATAATTCATCTAGACCAAATGGCACAAGTTGGAGGACAAGTTAACTTGATCAAAGTACCCCAAAACTCTTTCTATCCGTAACCAAATTTGAACAACTTTGCCGCCAACCTTTTCTCCTTGACCCCAACCTGTGAGCATGTTAACATGATCAAATGATGACACTAAACCAAGTGGTGCATCAAGGAGAACATATTTGCATGACTAAATCTTGAAAACCCATTTCTGTTCATTTCTAGGGTTTACCAAAGTTGCATTGTCAACTTTATTCAATTGAGCTCCAAATTGGTGGAAGGCTTAATTATATGTGTCATTTCACCCTGTGGAGCCTCATGACAAATGGGAGTCATATTCTTGCCCAAACCAACATCAAACACCTTCCTGCATTTTGCAAAATCACTATTTTGACCCCTTCCACTATTCTTGGGGAGCTCAACTTTTGCCAGCCTCTCCTCGACCATCTCCTACCTCCAAGAATCTCCTCCTTCAATAGCTCAATTATTTGGGGTAAACCCATCCCTTTCTCTCTCCGCTTACCCATGGCAACCTCTCTCCTTTCTATATGCATACCCACCAGATCCTCGACCACCCAGAGCATCCAAGGAAGCTCCAAGACACAAGTGGACATGCCTCGACCTTTTAAAATGGCCATGCCGCCATTTATCGCTGAGGCTGCCACAAGGCCTCAAGACTGTAGAGCCGCCACCCTCCGCCACCCTGGCATCCCAAGATGTCTCACGAGGCCGCTGGCCTCGGGACACGGCAAGCCTGCCGGCCCTTCCTCCTCGCCTCCTTATCCTCCACGAGCTCACCCGAGCTGGGTTCAGGTCGCCGCCATGCACCGCGCCACGCCTATTTAATCAAGCCCCGAGCTCTCTCGCTTTGGTGGGAACCGCCTCTCCCCTGCATCTCCTGACAAGTCCCTCTCCCTCACTCCCTCTTTCTTCTCCATGGCCACCATGGTCGCCGCCGCCTCCTCCCGCTCCGGCCAACTGTAGCCTCCGCCCTCTCCTTCGACCTCCGTGAGAGCCTCCGCCAGGCTACGGAGCTCTCTCCGCCTCCCCTGCGCCTTCCAGCCGGTGCCGCCATCGCCGATGGGGGCCCGCCCATCGCCGCCAGATGCGCCCGCCATCTCCTCGCGCTCCGAGGGATTCCTGACGCTGATCTTCACGACCCTCCGGCGGGCCGCTGCTTGGCCAGAGGCAGGTCGTCGGGAAGGCGCTGGCCGGCGCGCAGACGGGTCGATCCTCTGCCGCGAAAGGAGGAGGAAGAAGACCTCGCGGCTGGGCCCGTGTCGCTGACTCACCGCCACCCACGCCATTTAAGAGACGGGCCACTGGTTTGCGCTTCTTCATGAAGCGAATCCGAATACGCCGGCGTGGCCTCCCATCGTGTCTCACGAGGAGCTGGGCTGTGCTCAAAGGCCGCTGCCTAAATTACGCCGCCCGTGAGATTAGGTATAAAACCTTTTTCTCATTTTCCTTATCCGAACTTCAAAAATCTCTAAACAACTCAAATAGTGTCCAAATTTGATGATTCAAATTTCTAGTGACTCCATAAATCATGTTTCACCTGTTGGTGCAACATGCACATTTTTCCAGAGAATTCTTATTCATAAATATTCATCAAAATCTCATTTTTCCATTTCAGAGTGAACTTTAGAAAATCACAGAGAGCCCATTTTTGATCCAAATTCCATGATTCAAATTCCTAGATGTTTATAAGTTCAAAACTTAGTTTTTGAACATTTTTAATAATACTTTATATACCACACAAATTATTGAGCCATTTCTTCATATTTATCACTGCAAACTCTTAGGAAATTCATTTGAACTCCAATCCAGTGAAACCAATTCCTAGATGCTTCTAAAATCATCCTTTGTTAAATGGGTGCCTTTGCTCATTTTTCAAAATAATATTTCTGTACACTTCTAGCAAATCCATAAACCCCTTGATTCCATCATATTGAAATGTTCGAGATGTCCATTGATCCACCCCAATGAAACCACTTTGGTCATCCCTCATATGACCAGAGGTATCCGTAAAAGTCCAACTCACATTTTTAGAGCACTTTTATTTCCTGCCTTGTTGTATTGCTTATTATGCTTGCTGACGATAGTTGACGGGTAGACGGATCGAGTTGACCAGTGGATATTTGAAGACCTCAAGACTTTGTTACAACAGTAAGCAGCCTTTGACCATGTCTATGGAACCCTTTCTATGCATGTCATTTAGCTTTTATTATTGTTGCATCGAATCATGATGAGATGGTGAACCACGGGTTGGTTGCCACACATTTCCTCGCTGATACTTGCATTGTATGGCCCTACCTTCTTATGAGGGTTATGCCGGTGGGAGTAGATAGGATGCTAAAGTAGATGCTATGCAAAAAGGGATGGGCATGGTGAAGGAGGCAAAGTGATTTCAAAAGTTTTCAAACCTCGGGTGCCACTTATGCCCGAGGGAGATGATGAGATGGGTAACCACTTGATGACTAAGTGGTGTACCGAGGCAAATGTGTGTGTTTTTCAAAACGGATTGGTCGGAGTTACACTATTCCAACCTTACATGCGCCACCACTCTACCCTTATATGGGAAAGGGCATTATCGAGTACCTAGACCGACTAGCTTGGAGCCCGTGACATTAGTGACGGGAGAGTTGGTGCTCTCTTGGGACGGGTCGTGCAGTAGGGCGGCCATGACCATCTTTTATGGGGCACCGGACACACCGCTGTACCCCGTGCTGGTATGTGATGAATATGGGAGCAAGGCTCCACGAAATGTTATGTGAAATGGGCACGGGGTTACCGCCATCGAGTGGACTCCATGTTAGTGTCGACTAGGGAAAGGTAGTGATCGGTGCTTACCCCGGTACTTGAGGTACTGGTCGTGGATGACACGAAGTTCCCCGGATCTGTGGGTAAAGTGTGCAACCTCGCAGAGTGTAAACTATTCAATAGCCGTGTCCACGGTCAAGGACAGTTGGGTAACCGCCTTGGCTACGCCCACTTGTTTACAAACCCGTGTGTGTGATGATGGAATGACTTGGGTCAAGTCAAAGGACTTGACACGATCGATGGGTTGGTGCCCACTGCTTATAACAAATGGGTTGGCGCCCACTGCTTATAATAAATGGGTTGGTGCCCACTGCTTATAATAAATGGGTTGGTGCCCACTCTACTTATGATGATATCTGAACCTGTCCTCATGGTTACTTGAATTTCTTGATGCATGCTTTATAGGATGTTGAACATGTCATTGCACTCAAAACTAGCTTTATGCAAAATTGCCCATGTCATGCATTGTTGTACCTTGAACCAAAACATGGGTTGCTTAAGTAGTACATTCAAAGTACTCATTGGCTTGCCACGTTATTTTATGACCGCATGAAAGAACAGGATGTGATGAAGAACTCTTCGGTGATTTGCTGGTATACGCCCTCAACAACGAGGGTTAAGGCATGGCATGGGTCCAAGATTTAAGATTTCACAATGTTATACTCAAGACTCGACCATAATGGTCCTACTTGTGTAATACGGTATGTATGGATGTAAGACTTTGTTATTCAACAGAAGTGAGCATTGATCTCGATCACAGACACGCAGCATTCGTGATCACGACTTATGAGTCGGGTCCCCACAGAGCTGGTATCGAGCCATCCCGACCGTAGGGAAGCCTTAGTTAGCATGGTCGTTAGTTAGGTAAAATATTTCCAAAACTACTACTAGTTTTCAAAACAATCTATACTCTTCTTCTTCTTAGTTTTTCAAAACTAAGATATACTTTCCTTATTGGTCTCTTCCCTTCAAAACCTTTTGGTCGCTAGAACCCATGCCATGACCACAGATTCCTGAAACTCGTGGGTAATCTCGAAGGATGATGCCTGCCGTACATTCACCTACATCTCCCGAACACAAGATTGGCGACATCGCAACAAGACGATATCAACAGAGGATACATCCCGAGGAATGAGGACCTCAAGACCGTGAGATGGTGACAACCTTGACACTGCCCCAAGATGATGCAACCTTAGCTTCACGGATGATCGTATGAGAATATGCAAGATCATGATATACATCGCTAATAGAGTAACCATGTCACTACCGCTGTTGTATCGGCAACCACCGGCGGATGAGAACTAGCCATTTGGTCCGCTTCACCATAGTGAGTGAAAACGGTTCTCCCTATCCCCGCCTCTGGTGTCAAGTTTTCATCAACGAATCACATGATGGACCTCTATTACGCCTTGATAATGTCATTGCATAAAGGATTACCTACCGGTACCATCGATGCCTTAGAAGACAAAAGGGATCGCATGATTAAGAAGACAATAGAAGACCAAGTCAATGCCGCTATGAGGAGCCACCTTCACCCCATCACTTCAGCAAGAAGTTGTTGAAGAATCTTCAGCTCAACCCGGATTGTTTCATCGAACAACTACAAGAGACGAGTAACACCCGAGGGAAACCCGAAGATCTGCATGAGGCACAAGGCACGACTACTAAGTCCGAGAACCCTAGGGTAGGATGAGTCGGTACCCCTATGCAATGAGTCCGTATGATAGTTCAATAGAACCATGATTGTGTTGCTTGTTTTATTTGTTTGTGTTTTGATATAGGTCGCACTTTTGCCCTAGGCCACAAGCATGCATATATCACCTTCCTCACCTTGTTTCTTTTGCTTGGCCCTCTCGCACTGCTTGTTTGCACTAGCACTATAGAACCCCTTTAGGCATTCCCTTCTCTATACTTTTCCTCTCTCTCTCTCCTCAATCAAGACCAGCAAGACAAGATGCACCAAGGAATCTGCTTCGCAACCAACTAGCAATGAAGACTTTTGTTGCAGCCTCCTCGACCAAGTGAAACCTCAGAGAATTATGTTTAACCTCAAGACTAGAAACCCATTCCTAGGCCCTTCGAGACTTCACGAGATACCCCCTCTAAACCTTAACCCCGAGCTTAACCCACGGAATCGCAAGAGGACTAGTTAAGCTAAAGAACCTTGCACAACACCGTTCATTATGGAACTAGTGGACATGGTGAACGAGCACATTATCATCCTAATATAGCACCGTAACCGACTATGCCATAGGAAGACCAGTTTGAGGATATAGGATTTGAGGACATGACTTGGTGAGTTTATGTCAATAACTTTGAAGGATCGTCTGAGACTATTTGGTGGATTATGAGGCTACCATGTTGGTGATGAACTTGTGGATCATGATTATAGAGTAGCATAGTGCCTCGAGTAAATTGGATTTATATGACAATCATGATCAGTGCTGAATTCTTGGAAGTATTTGGATTTAACTTAGCCATGGATATTGTTAGGAGACAGCTTGATATTACGAAATGACTTGGGGAACATGTAGGAATTCTCGTTGGACAAAGATTTGGATTTAAGTAAGTGATTCTAGTTGAATATAGATGTTGAGTATGTCTACATGGTTCGAGTAATTGATTTAGACCGATGATCTTGATCGTGATACCATGTTTCATCCGCATTCTTCATTCGCCGCTCGTAAGCTATGTACTCCGCTTCACATGTAGATCCCGCTTTACGCTTTGTTTTGAACTTCACGAACTTACAGTCCACCGCTTAATATAAACACGATCCGGTTTGCAATTTAGAATCGTCTCGATCGCTGTCAAAGCTTGCATCGTAACCATTTACGTATCAGCTCCTTTGTTATAGAGAAACATATCCTTAGTCCTTTTCGTATTTCAGATGTTCTTGATCGCTGTCCAGGATCCACTCCTGATTATTTTGGTACCTACCAAGCTTAAGCATACCGTGTCCGTACACAAGATTGCATACATGATAGAGCCTATGGTCAGCATAGGAACATCTTTCATTTCTCTCTATCTTCGCTGTGGTCGGGCATTGAGTTCGACTCAACTTCACACTTGTAGCATGCAAGAATCCTTTTCTTTCGATCCATTTTGAGCTTTTTCAAAATTTTGTCAAGGTATGTGCTTTGTGAAAGTCCTATTAAGCCGCCTTGATCTATCTCTATAGATCTTGATGCCCAATATGTAAGCAGCTTCACCGAGGTATTTCATTGAAAAACTTTTATTCAAGTATCCCTTTATGCTATCCAGAATTCTATATCATTTCCAATTAATAATATGTCATCAACATATAAAACTAGAAATGCCAGAGCTCCCACTCACTTTCTTGTAAATAAGTGCTTCAAAAAGTCCATATGTTAACATTAATTACTCGAGATGCTTGCACCAGTCCATAAATGGAACGCTTGAGTTTGCACACTTTGTCAAGACTTTTGATCAACAAAACCTTCAGCTGCATCATATACAACTCTTCTAGAAATCCATTCAAGAATGCGCTTTGACATCCATTTGCCAAATTTCATAATCATGAAATGCAGCAATAGCCAACATGATTCAAAGAGACTTAAGCATCGCCGGTGAGAAAGTCTCATCGAGTCAACCCCTTGAACTTGTCGAAAACCTCAAGTCGAAGAGATGAACATTTCCATCAGGCCTTCTTCTTAAAGATCCATTTATTCTCAATGGCTTGCCGATCATCGGCAAGTCAACCAAAGTCCATACTTTGTTTTCATACATGGATCCTATTCGATTTCATGGCTCTGCCATTTTATGAATCTGGCTCATCATCGCCTCATAGTTCGTAGGTTCATCATGGTCAGTAACATGACTTCTAATAGGATTTCCGCATCACTGTGCGGATCTTACTCGTAGACCTACGAGGTTCAAGAGAAACTTGATCTCAAGTTTCATGATCAATATCATTAGCCTCACTAATTGGTGTAGTCGCCACAGAACCGGTTCTTGTGATGAACTACTTTCCAATAAGGAGTAGATACGCTTATCTCATCAAGTTCTACTTTCTCCCACTCACGAGAGAAACTCCTTCTTCTAGAAAGGATCCGAATTTAGCAACGAAATCTTGCCTCGGATCTGTGATAGAAGGTGTACCCAATATCTTTGGGTATCCTATGAAGACACATTCGATTTGGGTTCGAGCTTATCCGTTGAAGTTTCTTCACATAAGCATCGAGCCCCAAACTTTGAGAAACGATAACTTTGGTTTCTTGCCAAACCATTAGCTTCATAAGGCATCATCTCAACGGATTTCGATGGTGCCCTATTTAACGTGAATGCGCCGCCTCTAAAGCATAAACCCAAAACGATAGCGAATCGGTAAGAGACATCATAGATCGCACCATATCAAGTAGTACGATTTACGCTCGACACACCATTTCGCTGTGGTGTTCCTGTATGGAATTGCTAAACTATTCCACATTGTTTCAAATGTAAAGCAAACTCAGAACTCAAATATTCTCCTCCACGATCAGATCAGAAACTTTATTTTCTTGTTACGATGATTTTCTACTTCACTCAAATTCTTTGAACTTTTCAAATGTTTCAGATTTGTGTTTCATCAAGTAGATATACCCATATCTGCTCAAATCATCTGCGGAAGGTGAGAAAATAACGATATCCGCCACGAGCCTCAACATTCATCGGCCACATACATCTCAGATGTATGATTTCAAACAACTGCTTTCTCCATTGATCCGAGAATGTTTAGTCATCTTGCCCATGAGGCAAGGTTCGCAAGTACCAAGTGATTCATAATCAAGTGATTCCGTAAGTCCATCAAGATGGAGTTTCTTCATGCTTTACATCGATATGATTCTAAACGGCAAGGCTACAAATATGTTGCACTATCATTATCAACTCGCATCTTTTGGCTTCAACATTATGAATGTGTATCACTACTATCGAGATTCAATAAAATAGACCACTCTTCAAGGGTGCATTCCTTGACCCCAACTGTTGTGAGCATGTTAACATGATCAAATGATGACACTAAACCAAGTGGTGCATCAAGGAGAACATATTTGCATGACTAAATCTTGGTAAACCCATTTCTGTTCATTTCTAGGGTTTACCAAAGTTGCATTGTCAACTTTATTCAATTGAGCTCCAAATTGGTGGAAGGCCTTAATTATATGTGTCATTTCACCCTGTGGAGCCTCATGACAAATGGGAGTCATATTCTTGCCCAAACCAACATCAAACACCTTCTGGCATTTTGCAAAAATCACTATTTTGACCCCTTCCACTATTCTTGGGGAGCTCAACTTTTTGCCACAGCCTCTCCTGACCATCTCCTACCTCCAGTAACTCTCCTCCTTCAATAGCTCAATTATTTGGGGGTAAAACCCATCCCTTTCTCTCTCTGTTTACCCATGGCAACTCCTCCTCTGTCTCTCCTTTCTATATGCAGCGCCCCACCTAGATCCTGACCACTCCAGAGCATCCAAGGAAGCTCCAAGACACAAGTGGACATGCCCTCGATTTTTAAAATGGCCATGCCATTTGCAGCTTCTTGAGCCTTCTGCCATCTTGCTCCCAAGACTGTAGCCGCCGCCAACCGCCTCCGCCACCTCGGCATCCCAAAGATGTCTCACGAGGCCGCCTCGGCGTCTGGGACACGGCAAGCTGTCGGCCCTTTCCTCCTCGCCTCCTTATCCTCCACGAGCTCACCCGAAGCTGTCTGCGGTCGCCCCACGGTGCACCGCGCCACGCCTATTTAATCAAGCCCCGAGCTCTCTCGCTTTGGTGGGAACCGCCTCCCTGCATCTCCTGGACAAGTCCCTCTCCCCTCACTCCCTCTTTCTTCTCCATGGCCACCATGGTCGCTGCCGCTGCCTCCTCCGGCTCCGGCCAACCAGAGCCTCCCGTCCTCTCCTTCGACCTCCCGGAGAGCCTCCGCTAGGCTCGGAGCTTCCCGCGCCTCTCGCCTCGCCCCTGCCTCTTGTGCAGGTGCCGCCATCGCTGATGGGGCCGTCCCGCCATGATTGCCGCGGATGCGCCCGCCATCCTCGCCGTCTCCGAGGGATTCCCGACGCGAATCTCCCGGCGACCCTCCGGTGGCCGGGCTTGGCCAGAGGCAGCCTGTGTCGTCGGGGAAGGCGCCGGCGGCCGCAGACGGGCTCGATCCTCCCCGTCAAAGCACGGAGGAGGAAGAAGACCTGCGGCTGGGCCCGCAGGTCGCTGACTCACCGCCACCCACGCCATTTAAGTGGAGACAGGCCACTGGTTTGCGCTTTCCTTCGTGGAAGCGTGAACCGAGAATACGCCGGCGTGGCCTCCCATCAGTGTCCATGAGGAGCTGGGCCAGGCCTGCTGGCTGCCTAAATTACGCCGCCCGTGAGATTAGGTATAAAACCTTTTTCTCATTTTCCTTATCCAGTGAACTTCAAAAATCTCTAAACAACTCAAATAGTGTCCAAATTTGATGATTCAAATTTCTAGTGACTCCATAAATCATGCTCTACCTGTTGGTGCAACATGCACATTTTTCCAGAGAATTCTTATTCATAAATATTCATCAAAATCTCATTTTTCCATTTCTGTAGTGAACTTTAGAAAATCACAGAGAGCCCATTTTTGATCCAAATTCCATGATTCAAATTCCTAGATGTTTATAAGTTCAAAACTTAGTTTTTGAACATTTTTAATAATACTTTATATACCACACAAATTATTGAGCCATTTCTTCATATTTATCAGCTTTGCAAACTCTTAGGAAATTCATTTGAACTCCTAATCCAAAGGAAACCAATTCCTAGATGCTTCTAAAATCATCCTTTGTTAAATGGGTGCCTTTGCTCATTTTTCAAAATAATATTTCTGTACACTTCTAGCAAATCCATAAACCCCTTGATTCCATCATATTGAAATGTTCAGAGATGTCCATTGATCCACTCCCAATGAAACCACTTTGGTCATCCCTCATATGACCAGAGGTATCCCAGAAAAGTCCAACTCACATTTTTAGAGCACTTTTATTTCCTGCCTTGTTGTATTGCTTATTATGCTTGCTTTCGACGATAGTTGACGAAGTAGACGGGATGCTCAGAGTTGGACCAGGGATATTTGAAGACCTCGAAGACTTTGTTACAACAGTAAGCAGCCCTTTGACCATGTCTATGGAACCCTTTCTATGCATGTCATTTAGCTCTTTATTATTGTTGCATCGAATCATGATGAGATGGTGAACCACGGGGTTGGTTGCCATCACACTTCCTCGTTGATACTTGCATTGTGCATGGCCCTACCTTCTTATGAGGGTTATGCCGGTGGGAGTAGATAGGATGCTAAAGTAGATGCTATGCAAAAGGGATGGGAATATGCATGGTGAAGGAGGCAAAGTGATTTCAAAAGTCTTTTTCAAAACCCCGTGGGTGCCACTTATGCCCGAGGGAGATGATGAGATGGGTAACCACTTGATGACGAAGTGGTGTACCGAGGCAAATGTGTGTGTTGTTTTCAAAACGGATTGGTCGGAGTTGCACCGTTATTCCAACCTTACATGCGCCACCACTCTACCCTTATATGGGAAAGGGCATTATCGAGTACCTAGACCGATACTAGCTTGGAGCCCGACATTAGTGACGGGGAGAGTTGGTGCTCTCTCTTGGGACGGGTCGTGTGTAGGGCGGCCATGACCATCTTTATGGGGCACCGGACACACCGCTGGTACCCCGTGCGGTGGTATGTGATGAATATGGGAGCAAGGCTCCACGAAAATGTTATGTGAAATGTTGGGCACGGGGTTACCGCTAATCGAGTGGACTCCATGTTAGTGTCGACTAGGGAAAGGTAGTGATCGGTGCTTACCCGGTACTTGAGGTACCGCTGGTCGTGGATGACACGGAAGTTCCCCGGATCTGGTGGGTAAAGTGTGCAACCTCTCGCAGAGTGTAAAACTATTCAATAGCCGTGTCCACGGTCAAGGATGGGTAACCGCCTGGGCTACGCCCACTTGTTTACAAACCCGTGTGTGTGATGATGGAATGACTTGGGTCAAGTCAAAGGACTTGACACGATCGAGATGGGTTGGTGCCCACTGCTTATAACAAATGGGTTGGTGCCCACTGCTTATAATAAATGGGTTGGTGCCCACTGCTTATAATAAATGGGTTGGTGCCCACTCTACTTATGATGATATCTCGAACCTGTCCTCATGGTTACTTGAATTCTCTTGATGCATGCTTTATAGGATGTTGAACATGTCATTGCACTCAAAACTAGCTTTATGCAAAATTGCCCATGTCATGCATTGTTGTACCTTGAACCAAAACATGGGTTGCTTAAGTAGTACATTCAAAGTACTCATTGGCTTGCCACTTTGGTTATTTTATCGACCGTGCATGAAAGAACAGATGTGATGAAGAACTCTTCGGTGATTTAACACGCGAGCTAGGACGCTTCCCAATGTAATGCCCGTAGGGTTAAGGCAGATGGCATGGGTCCAAGTTATCGACGAAGATTTCCGCATGCGATGTTATACTCAAGACTCGACCATAATGGTCCTACTTGTGTAATACGGTATGTATGGATGTAAGACTCTTGTTATTCAGCTTCGTGTGTTCAAGTGAGCATTGATCTCGGATCATCAGACACGCATTCGGTGATCACGACTTATGAGTCGGGTCCCCACAGAGCTGGTATCGAGCCATCCCGATCAGAGGAAGCCTTAGTTAGCATGGTCGTTAGTTAGGGTAAAATATTTCCAAAACTACTACTAGTTTTCAAAACAATCTATACCTCTCTTCTCTTCTTAGTTTTTCAAAACTAAGATATACTTTCCTTATTGGTCTCTTCCCTTCAAAACCTTTGGTCGCTAGAACCCTTATGCCATGACCACAGGATTCCTTGAAATCCTCGTGGGTAATCTGGAAGGATGATGCCTTGCCAGACATTCACCTACATCTCCTGAACACAAGATTGGCGACATCGCAACAAGACGATATCAACAGAGGATACATCCTCGAGGAATGAGGACCAAGACCCGTGGAGATGGTGACAACCTTGACATCGCCCCAAGATGATGCAACCTTAGCCTACGATGATCGTATGTAGAATATGCAAGATCATGATATACATCGCTAATAGAGTAACCATGTCACTACCGTTGTTGTATCGGCAACCACCGATGGATGAGAACCTAGCCATTTGGTCCGCCTCACCATAGTGAGCAGGAAAACGGTTCTCCTCATCCCCGCTCTTGGTGTCGAAGTTTTCATCAACGTAACGACATGATGGACCTCTATTACGCCTTGATAATGTCATTGCATAAAGGATTACCTACCCGGTACCATCGACATGACTTAGAAGACAAAAGGGATCGTCATGATTAAGAAGACAATAGAAGACCAAGTCAATGCCGCTTATGAGGAGCCACCTTCACCCCATCACTTCAACAGCAAGAAGTTGTTGAAGAATCTTCGTGCTCAACCCGGATTGTTTCATCGAACAACTACAAGAGACGAGCAACACCCGAGGGAAACCTGAAGATCTGTGATGAGGCACAAGGCACGACTACTAAGTCCGAGAACCCCTAGGGTAGGATGAGTCGTGTACCCCCTATGCGCAGTCGAGTCCGTATGATAGTTCGAATAGAACCATGATTGTGTGTTGCTTGTTTTATTTGTTTGTGTTTTGATATAGGTCGCACTTTTGCCCTAGGCGACAAGCATGCGACTATATCACCTTCCTCACCTTGTTTCTTTTGCTTGGCCCTCTCTGCACCTGTTTGTTTGCACTAGCACTATAGAACCCCCTTTTAGGCATTCCCCTTCTCTATGCTACTTTTCCCTCTCGTCTCTCTCTCCTCAACTGAAGACCAGCAAGACAAGATGCACCAAGGAATCTGCTTCGGCAACCAACTAGCAATGAAGACTTTTGTTGCAGCCTCCTCGACCAAGTGAAACCCCGTAGAATTATGTTTAACCCTCAAGACTAGAAACCCATTCCTAGGCCCTTCGAGACTTCACGAGATACCCCAGCTCGAAACCTTAACCCTGAGCTTAACCTACGGAATCGCAAGAGGACTAGTTAAGCTACAGTAAACCTTGCACAACACTGGGTTCATTATGGAACTAGTGGACATGGTGAACGAGCACATTATCATCCTAATATAGCACCAGAACTGACTATGCCATAGGAAGACCAGTTTGAGGATATAGGATTTGAGGACAGATGACTTGGTGAGTTTATGTCAATAACTTTGAAGGATCGTCCGAGACTATTTGGTGGATTATGAGGCTACCATGTTGGTGATGAACTTGGTGGGATCATGATTATAGAGTAGCATAGCTTTCGTTACCCCTGAGTAAATTGGATTTATATGACAATCATGATCGCAGGCTGGAATTCTTGGAAGTATTTGGATTTAACTTAGCCATGGGATATTGTTAGGAGACAGTTGATATTACGTAAATGACTTGGGGGAACATGTAGGAATTCTCGTTGGACAAAGATTTGGATTTAAGTAAGTGATTCTAGTTGAATATAGATGTTGAGTATGTCTACATGGTTCGGAGTAATTGGATTTAGACTGATGATCTTGATCGTGATACCATGTTTCTCGGTGGACAATAAACTAGGAGATTGGATGTATTGTCAGAGTTTAATTAGGTATCTATATAATCTTGACCTTGGAGTATTACTTGACCATGATAACGGGAATTGGTGGACTGACTATAGCAAGGTAGCCCTTTCAAGCATTTGGGGATTATATGGACTTTAGGAGATCATGTGGAACACCAAAGATAGGCATTGGATTTGTAGAATTAATGGATTATGTAGTGATTAATGGAAGTTAACAGTTTGTTGGAGTTGATTCATAGGAAGGAAACATGATCTTGGAGTGGCATACGACGTGTTTCCCTAGGATAGAGGTGCTTTATCTTAGACCTTGGAAGGATAGGCCGAGCACTTGGATTGTCACGCCAAAGCTTAGCGCTTATATGTTCTACCCATGGATTTTTAGGGGTAGACATACATATGAGTTTGGGGATTGTAGACATATATGATTTTGTTAGACCTCCTCTCGAGAGTCATGAGGATATGAATCACATGAGTGATGATTGGAGTTGGCCTATACGAAATGATGCTATCAGTGATATGATGTGATTTGTTTAAAGGACTAGATAGACTATTGGCATCTCAGAAACCGTGCTTAAAGATAGGATGATAAATGTCCATTCGCACACTAGAATCCTTGAAACCCTTATGCCCTACCAAGCCACAACACGATTGGATCATGACCACAGGCTTTGGTCCTAGATCATAAGACCTTGGCCGATACTCAACCATGACCACCACCAATGCCTCAGCCCACTTTACGTACCCCATAGACTTCATGGAGTGCTTGGACAAGTTAGTTGTCATCTTTCTTTGATGACATACTTGTCTACCCGAAGATGGAAGTAGAGCCGCTCAGCTAGTCAAGGAACGCCTCAAGATCGCCATGTCCAGGAGGAAGGACCACACCAACCACCGTCGCCAAGAACTAAACCTCTGCGTTGAAGACCGTGCATATCTACAAACCACTTCTCTCCGAAGGAACCAAGCATTTCCATGTCAAAGGGAAGCTCACACCAAGATTTAACAACCCCCTCCGAGATCACTTCAAGACGAAGAGTAGATGACTACCAGCTAGAATTACCACCCGAGCCACCTAATGTGCACAACGCTTTCCATGCATCACAACCCCGGAAGTGTTTCCAACTTCCTAACTTGTCCGATCTCTACAAGGGCATTGACCACCAAGCCATCGACCCCTAGCCCAATCTAACCTACCATGAGCTACCCATTAGCAACCTGGATCAAGAGGAGCGCCATACACGGCCACACCGTCAAGTACTTCAAGTTCAATGGAGCACTACACGAAGGTATAACATGAAGACTTGAAGACCACCCAGATCCAAGTTTCTATATCCCTTTCCGACTTAGTCCGGGAATCTGGGGCCGAGATTCTTGTAAGGGGTAGGTCTGTCACACCCTGATTTTCATGTCACAACAATCATGCTAAATGTGGTCCGACAAAAACTTTTGAGTGTTTTGTCTTTGCTTTGATTGAATGTTTGTCTGTTGTTTGCTAGTGCTCTAAAAATCAAATAAATCCTCCAACTTCTATACTTCATATCCTTGCTCCAAAAACCTTTCCCAATGATCATTCCATGTGTATAGGACAAAAAAATATTTTCTTACAAAAATGTTTTGGCCAAATAGTATTTTCAAAAATTAGTTTTTCAAAAACCCCTGAATTGAGGTTTGCACTGCAAGTACTTAATTAAGGGCAGTAAAAATCTTTCCAAAAATATATTTGATTCCTATTAGATATAGGATACCCAGAAACCACAAAAATATAATTTTAAAAGTTGTTTTACTATTTTATTTAAAAGCTTTTTCTTAAGGCCAGAAATGGTCTTTAATAGGAAAAATTATTTTATTGCTTCAAAAATATTTGACAAAATTTAGGAAACTCATAGGACATATATTGTCCATATATGAGAGTTTCAACACATGGTTATGTTCAAAATATTGGTCAAACCCTCAAAAACCTTTCTGGATATTTCAAGCTTTTGAAATATTTACAAAGGAAATTTTCTCCAAAATTCCAAGAAAATTCTATCATGTCACATATGACATATTTGGTGATCTTGCCAAGTCTCATGTCTTGGAGAACAAGATAACATCATCAAATCCCTCGAACCACTTCTGTCCATTTTGAAGTTTGAGCAACTTTACATTGCCAAACATGTCCAAACGTTCTCAAAACTTGTGAACTTGCTCAAATGGTCTAATAATTCATCTAGACCAAATGGCACAAGTTGGAGGACAAGTTAACTTGATCAAAGTACCCCAAAACTCTTTCTATCCAGAACCAAATTTGAACAACTTTGCACTGCCAACCTTTTCTCCTTGACCCCAACTGTTGTGAGCATGTTAACATGATCAAATGATGACACTAAACCAAGTGGTGCATCAAGGAGAACATATTTGCATGACTAAATCTTGGAAAACCCATTTCTGTTCATTTCTAGGGTTTACCAAAGTTGCATTGTCAACTTTATTCAATTGAGCTCCAAATTGGTGGAAGGCCTTAATTATATGTGTCATTTCACCTGTGGAGCCTCATGACAAATGGGAGTCATATTCTTGCCCAAACCAACATCAAACACCTTCGGCATTTTGCAAAAATCACTATTTTGACCCCTTCCACTATTCTTGGGGAGCTCAACTTTTGCCACAGCCTCTCGACCATCTCCTACCTCCAAGAACTCTCCTCCTTCAATAGCTCAATTATTTGGGGTAAAACCCATCCCTTTCTCTCTCTGCTTACCCATGGCAACTCCTCCTCTGCTCTCCTTTCTATATGCAATACCCACCTAGATCCTGACCACTCCAGAGCATCCAAGGAAGCTCCAAGACACAAGTGGACATGCCTCGACCTTTTAAAATGGCCATGCCGCCATTTATCGCCTCGAGGCCGCCACAGGCGCCTCAAGACCGTAGCCGCCCCAACCGCCTCCCGCCACCTCTGCATCCCCAAAGATGTCTCACGAGGCCGCCTCCCGGGACACGGCAAGCTGTCGGCCCTTTCCTCCTCGCCCTCCTTATCCCTCCACGAGCTCACCCGAAGGTCTCAAGTGGTCGCGCCCACTGCACCGCGCCACGCCTATTTAATCAAGCCCCGAGCTCTCTCGCTTTTGGTGGGAACCGCCTCTCCTGCATCTCCCGGACAAGTCCCTCTCCCCTCACTCCCTCTTTTCTTCTCCATGGCCACCATGGTCGTCGTGGCCTCCTCCCGGCTCCGGCGAACCGAGCCTCCGCCCTCTCCTTCGACCTCCAGGAGAGCCTCCGCTGAGGCTACGGAGCTTCCCGCCTCCTCTGCCTCGTCCGTGCCTCACAGCCGGTGCCGCCACGCCTGATGGGGCCGCCCGCCATGATCGCCGCCAGATGCGCCCGCCATCCCTCTGCGTCTCGAGGATTCCCCGACGCTGATCTCCCGCGACCCCTCCGTGGCAGCGGCTTGGCCAGAGGCAGCTGTGTCGTCGGGAAGGCGCCGGCCGGGCGCGCAGACGGGCTCGATCCCTCCTGTCGCGAGCGCGAGGAGGAAGAAGACTCGGCTGGGCCTGCAGTCAGGTGACCCACCGCCACCCACGCCATTTAAGTGGAGACGGGCCACTGGTTTTGCGCTTCTTTGGCGAAGCGTAACCGGGAATACGCCTTTCGTGGCCTCCCATCGTGTCCACAGGAGCTGGGCCAGGCCCAGTGTGCTGGCTGCCTAAATTACGCCGCCCGTGAGATTAGGTATAAAACCCTTTTCTCATTTTCCTTATCCAAAGGAACTTCAAAAATCTCTAAACAACTCAAATAGTGTCCAAATTTGATGATTCAAATTTCTAGTGACTCCATAAATCATGCTCTACCTGTTGGTGCAACATGCACATTTTTCCAGAGAATTCTTATTCATAAATATTCATCAAAATCTCATTTTTCCATTTCAGAGTGAACTTTAGAAAATCACAGAGAGCCCATTTTTGATCCAAATTCCATGATTCAAATTCCTAGATGTTTATAAGTTCAAAACTTAGTTTTTGAACATTTTTAATAATACTTTATATACCACACAAATTATTGAGCCATTTCTTCATATTTATCAGCTTTGCAAACTCTTAGGAAATTCATTTGAACTCCGAATCCAAAGGAAACCAATTCCTAGATGCTTCTAAAATCATCCTTTGTTAAATGGGTGCCTTTGCTCATTTTTCAAAATAATATTTCTGTACACTTCTAGCAAATCCATAAACCCCTTGATTCCATCATATTGAAATGTTCAGAGATGTCCATTGATCCACTCCCAATGAAACCACTTTGGTCATCCCTCATATGACCAGAGGTATCCCAGAAAAGTCCAACTCACATTTTTAGAGCACTTTTATTTCCTGCCTTGTTGTATTGCTTATTATGCTTGCTTTCGGCGATAGTTGACGAAGTAGACGGATGCTCGAGTTGGACCAGGGATATTTGAAGACCTCAAGACTTTGTTACAACAGTAAGCAGCCCTTTGACCATGTCTATGGAACCCTTTCTATGCATGTCATTTAGCTCTTTATTATTGTTGCATCGAATCATGATGAGATGGTGAACCACGGGGTTGGTTGCCATCACATTTCCTCGTTGATACTTGCATTGTGCATGGCCCTACCTTCTTATGAGGGTTATGCCGTGGGAGTAGATAGGATGCTAAAGTAGATGCTATGCAAAAGGGATGGGAATATGCATGGTGAAGGAGGCAAAGTGATTTCAAAAGTCTTTTCAAAACCCTGCCGGGTGCCACTTATGCCCGAGGGAGATGATGAGATGGGTAACCACTTGATGACGAAGTGGTGTACCGAGGCAAATGTGTGTGTTGTTTTCAAAACGGATTGGTCGGAGTTGCAACCGTTATTCCAACCTTACATGCGCGACCACTCTACCCTTATATGGGAAAGGGCATTATCGAGTACCTAGACCGATACTAGCTTGGAGCCCGTGACATTAGTGACGGGGAGAGTTGGTGCTCTCTCTGGGACGGGTCGTGCAGGTAGGGCGGCCATGACCATCTTTATGGGGCACGGACACACCGCTGGTACCCGTGCAGCTGGTATGTGATGAATATGGGAGCAAGGCTCAATGAAAATGTTATGTGAAATGTTGGGCACGGGGTTAATGCTTGTCGAGTGGACTCCATGTTAGTGTCGACTAGGGAAAGGTAGTGATCGGTGCTTACCCGGTACTTGAGGTACCGCTGGTCGTGGATGACACGGAAGTTCCCGGATCTGGTGGGTAAAGTGTGCAACCTCTGCAGAGTGTAAAACTATTCAATAGCCGTGTCCACGGTCAAGGACAGTTGGGTAACCGCTCTTGGGCTACGCCCACTTGTTTACAAACCCGTGTGTGATGATGGAATGACTTGGGTCAAGTCAAAGGACTTGACACGATCGAGATGGGTTGGTGCCCACTGCTTATAACAAATGGGTTGGTGCCCACTGCTTATAATAAATGGGTTGGTGCCCACTGCTTATAATAAATGGGTTGGTGCCCACTCTACTTATGATGATATCTGTAACCTGTCCTCATGGTTACTTGAATTCTCTTGATGCATGCTTTATAGGATGTTGAACATGTCATTGCACTCAAAACTAGCTTTATGCAAAAATTGCCCATGTCATGCATTGTTGTACCTTGAACCAAAACATGGGTTGCTTAAGTACATTCAAAGTACTCATTGGCTTGCCACTGGTTATTTTATTGACTGGGCATGAAAGAACAGATGTGATGAAGAACTCTTCGGTGATTTAACACGCGAGCTAGGACGCTTCAAACCGTAATGCCCGTAGGGTTAAGGCAGATGGCATGGGTCCAAGTTATCGATTTAAGATTTCCGCTGCGATGTTATACTCAAGACTCGACCATAATGGTCCTACTTGTGTAATACGGTATGTATGGATGTAAGACTTTGTTATTCAGCTTCAGGTGTTCAAGTGAGCATTGATCTCGGGATCATCAGACACGCAGCATTGGTGATCACGACTTATGAGTCGGGTCCCCACAGAGCTGGTATCGAGCCATCCCGATCGTAGGAAGCCTTAGTTAGCATGGTCGTTAGTTAGGGTAAAAATATTTCCAAAACTACTACTAGTTTTCAAAACAATCTATACCTCTCTTCTCTTCTTAGTTTTTCAAAAACTAAGATATACTTTCCTTATTGGTCTCTTCCCCTTCAAAACCTTTGGTCGCTAGAACCCTTATGCCATGACCACAGGATTCCTTGAAATCCTCGTGGGTAATCTGGAAGGATGATGCCTTGCCAGACATTCACCTACATCTCCTGAACACAAGATTGGCGACATCGCAACAAGACGATATCAACAGAGGATACATCCTCGAGGAATGAGGACCTGAAGACCCAGGAGATGGTGACAACCTTGACACTGCCCCAAGATGATGCAACCTTAGCCTACGATGATCAGAGCGTAGAATATGCAAGATCATGATATACATCGCTAATAGAGTAACCATGTCACTACCGTTGTTGTATCGGCAACCACCGATGGATGAGAACCTAGCCATTTGGTCCGCCTCACCATAGTGAGCAGGAAAACGGTTCTCCTCATCCCCGCCTTGGTGTCGAAGTTTTCATCAACGTAACCGACATGATGGACCTCTATTACGCCTTGATAATGTCATTGCATAAAGGATTACCTACCGGTACCATCGATGACTTAGAAGACAAAAGGGATCGTCATGATTAAGAAGACAATAGAAGACCAAGTCAATGCCAGTTATGAGGAGCCACCTTCACCCCATCACTTCAACAGGCAAGAAGTTGTTGAAGAATCTTCAGGCTCAACCCGGATTGTTTCATCGAACAACTACAAGAGACGTAGCAACACCCGAGGGAAACCCGTAAGATCATGAGGCACAAGGCACGACTACTAAGTCCGAGAACCCTAGGGTAGGATGAGTCGTGTACCCCTATCTTGCAATGAGTCCGTATGATAGTTCGAATAGAACCATGATTGTGTGTTGCTTGTTTTATTTGTTTGTGTTTTGATATAGGTCGCACTTTTGCCCTAGGCGACAAGCATGCGACTATATCACCTTCCTCACCTTGTTTCTTTTGCTTGGCCCTCTCGCACTGCTTGTTTGCACTAGCACTATAGAACCCCCTTTAGGCATTCCCTTCTCTATGCTACTTTTCCCTCTCGCTCTCTCTCCTCAACTCAAGACCAGCAAGACAAGATGCACCAAGGAATCTGCTTGGCAACCAACTAGCAATGAAGACTTTTGTTGCAGCCTCCTCGACCAAGTGAAACCCGTAGAGAATTATGTTTAACCCTCAAGACTAGAAACCCATTCCTAGGCCCTTCGAGACTTCACGAGATACCCCAGCTCGAAACCTTAACCCTGAGCTTAACCTACGGAATCGCAAGAGGACTAGTTAAGCTACAGTAAACCTTGCACAACACTGGGTTCATTATGGAACTAGTGGACATGGTGAACGAGCACATTATCATCCTAATATAGCACCAGAACTGACTATGCCATAGGAAGACCAGTTTGAGGATATAGGATTTGAGGACAGATGACTTGGTGAGTTTATGTCAATAACTTTGAAGGATCGTCCGAGACTATTTGGTGGATTATGAGGCTACCATGTTGGTGATGAACTTGGTGGGATCATGATTATAGAGTAGCATAGCTTGCTACTTACCCCGAGTAAATTGGATTTATATGACAATCATGATCGCAGGCTGGAATTCTTGGAAGTATTTGGATTTAACTTAGCCATGGGATATTGTTAGGAGACAGTTGATATTACGTAAATGACTTGGGGGAACATGTAGGAATTCTCGTTGGACAAAGATTTGGATTTAAGTAAGTGATTCTAGTTGAATATAGATGTTGAGTATGTCTACATGGTTCGGAGTAATTGGATTTAGACTGATGATCTTGATCGTGATACCATGTTTCATCCAGACTCCTTCATTCGCCGCTTCAGAAGCAGCTATGTACTCCGCTTCACATGTAGATCCCGCTACGACGCTTTGTTTTGAACTTCACGAACTTACAGCTCCACCGTTTAATATAAACACGTATCCGGTTTGCAATTTAGAATCGTCCGGATCAGTGTCAAAGCTTGCATCGACGTAACCATTTACGACTAGCTCTTTGTCACCTCCATATACGAGAAACATATCCTTAGTCCTTTTCGTATTTCAGATGTTCTTGACCGCTGTCCGATGATCCACTCGATTACTTTGGTACCTACCGCCAAGCTTATTGCTAAGCATACGTCAGTCTCGGTACACAAGATTGCATACATGATAGAGCCTATGGCTGAAGCATAGGAACATCTTTCATTTTCTCTCTATCTTCTGCTGTGGTCGGGCATTGAGTTCGACTCAACTTCACACTTGTAGCACAGTGCAAGAATCCTTTCTTTGCTCGATCCATTTTGAGCTTTTTCAAAATTTTGTCAAGGTATGTGCTTTGTGAAAGTCCTATTAAGCGCCTTGATCTATCTCTATAGATCTTGATGCCCAATATGTAAGCAGCTTCACCGAGGTATTTCATTGAAAAACTTTTATTCAAGTATCCCTTTATGCTATCCAGAAATTCTATATCATTTCCAATTAATAATATGTCATCAACATATAAAACTAGAAATGCTACAGAGCTCCCACTCACTTTCTTGTAAATACAAAGCTTCTCAAAAGTCTCAGTATAAAACCATATGCTTTGATCACATTGTTAAAGCGTTTATTCCAACTCGAGATGCTTGCACCAGTCCATAAATGGAGCGCTGGAGTTTGCACACTTTGTCAAGACTTTTGGATCAACAAAACCTTCAGGCTGCATCATATACAACTCTTCTTCTAGAAATCCATTCAAGAATGCAGTCTTGACATCCATTTGCCAAATTTCATAATCATGAAATGCAGCAATAGCCAACATGATTCAAAGAGACTTAAGCATCGCTACGGGTGAGAAAGTCTCATCGAGTCAACCCCTTGAACTTGTCGAAAACCTTTTGCAACAAGTCGAGCTCAGAGATAAACATTTCCATCAGTCGGCCTTCTTCTTAAAGATCCATTTATTCTCAATGGCTTGCCGATCATCGGGCAAGTCAACCAAAGTCCATACTTTGTTTTCATACATGGATCCTATCTCGATTTCATGGCCTCCAGCCATTTTATGGAATCTGGGCTCATCATCGCTTCCTCATAGTTCGTAGGTTCATCATGGTCAAGTAACATGACTTCCGTAATAGGATTTCCGCACCACTCAGTGCGGATCTTACTCTAGTAGACCTACGAGGTTCAAGAGAAACTTGATCTGAAGTTTCATGATCAATATCATTAGCTTCCTCACTAATTGGTGTAGTCACAGAACCGGTTCTTGTGATGAACTACTTTCCAATAAGGGAGTAGATACGCTTATCTCATCAAGTTCTACTTTCCTCCCACTCACTTCTTTCGAGAGAAACTCCTTCTAGAAAGGATCCGAATTAGCAACGAAAATCTTGCCCTCGGATCTGTGATAGAAGGTGTACCCAATAGTCTCCTTTGGGTATCCTATGAAGACACATTTCTCGATTTGGGTTCGAGCTTATCCGGTTGAAGTTTCTTCACATAAGCATCGCAGCCCCAAACTTTGAGAAACGACAACTTTGGTTTCTTGCCAAACCACGGTTCATAAGGCATCATCTCAACGGATTTCGATGGTGCCCTATTTAACGTGAATGCGCCGCCTCTAAAGCATAAACCCAAAACGATAGCGGTAATCGGTAAGAGACATCATAGATCGCACCATATCAAGTAAAGTACGACACTGACGCTCGGACACACCATTTCGCTTGTGGTGTTCCTGTGGCGTGAATTGCAAACTATTCCACATTGTTTCAAATGTAAAGCAAACTCAGAACTCAAATATTCTCCTCCACGATCAGATCGTAGAAACTTTATTTTCTTGTTACGATGATTTTCTACTTCACTCTGAAATTCTTTGAACTTTTCAAATGTTTCAGATTTGTGTTTCATCAAGTAGATATACCCATATCTGCTCAAATCATCTGTGAAGGTGAGAAAATAACGATATCCGCCACGAGCCTCAACATTCATCGGGCCACATACATCTGTATGTATGATTTCCAACAAATCTGTTGCTCTCTCCATTGATCCGGAGAACGGTGTTTTAGTCATCTTGCCCATGAGGCAAGGTTCGCAAGTACCAAGTGATTCATAATCAAGTGATTCCAAGTCCATCAAGATGGAGTTTCTTCATGCGCTTTACAATCGATATGACCTAAACGGCAAGGCCACAAATATGTTGCACTATCATTATCAACTCTGCATCTTTTGGCTTCAACATTATGAATGTGTATCACTACTATCGAGATTCAATAAAATAGACCACTCTTCAAGGGTGCATGACCATAAAAGATATTACTCATATAAATAGAACAACCATTATTCTCTGATTTAAATGAATAACCGCCTCGCATCAAACAAGATCCAGATATAATGTTCATGCTCAACGCAGCACCAAATAACAATTATTCAGGTCTAAAACTAATCCCGATGGTAGATGTAGAGGTAGCGTGCGACCGCGATCACATCGACTTTGGAACCATTTCCCACGCGCGATCGTCACCTCGTCCTTAGCTAATCTTCGCTAATCCGTAGTCCCTGCTTCGAGTTGCAAATGTTAGCAATGTAACCAGTATCAAATACCTGTGTGCTATCATGAGCATTAGTAAGGTACACATCAATAACATGTATATCACATATACCTTTGTTCACTTTGCCATCCTTCTTATCCGCCAAATACTTGGGGCAGTTCCGCCGATGTCCAGCCTGCTTAAAGAGAAGCACTCGCCTCGTGCTTAGGTCCAGACTTGGGTTTCTTCTCTTGAGCAGCAACTTGTTTGTTGTTCTTTTGAAGTTCCCTCTTCTTCCCTTTGGCCCTTTCTTGAAACCAGTTGTCTTGTTGACCATCAACACTTGATGCTCCTTTTTGATTTCTACCTCCGCATGCTTTCAAAGATCGCGAAGAGCTCGGAATAGTCTTGTTCATCCCTTGCATATTATAGTTCATCACAAAGCTCTTGTAGCTTGGTGGCAGTGATTGGAGAATTTCAAATGACGCTATCATCCGGAAGGTTAACTCCAGCTTGAATCAAGTGATTATTATACCCGCACATTTTGAGTATATGCTCACCGATGAACTGTTCTCCTCCATCTTGCAGCTATAGAACGTATTGAGACTTCATATCTCTCAATCCGGCATTTGCTTGAAATATTAACTTCAACTCTGGAACATCTCATATGCTCCATGACGCTCAAAACGTCGTTGAAGACCCGGTTCTAAGCCGTAAAGCATGGCACAATCGAACTATAGAGTAGTCATCAGCTTTGCTCGCCAGACGTTCTTAACGTTGTCGGTTGCATCAGCAGCAGAGCTCGCACCCAGCGGTGCTTCGTGACGAAACTCTTCATGCAGCAATGAGGATAATCCTCGAGATTACGGACCCAATCCGTGTAATTGCTACCATCATCTTTCAACTTTGCTTTCTCAAGGAACGATTAAAATTCAATGGAACAACAAAGACGAGCCATCTATCTACAAACAAACATAGACAAGCAAAATACTATCAGTACTAAGTTCATGATAAATTTAAGTTCAATTAATCATATTACTAAAGAACTCCCACTTAGACAGACATCTCTAGTCATCTAAGTGATTACGTGATCCAAATCAACTAAACCATGTCCGATCATCACGTGAGATGGAGTAGTTTCAATGGTGAACATCTCTATGTTGATCATATCTACTATATGATTCACGCCGACCTTTCGGTCTCTATGTTCCGAGGCCATATCAGATATGCTAGGCTCGCCAAGTATAACTCGAGTATTCCGCTGCAGCAACTGTTTTGCACCCGCTGTATTTGAACGTAGAGCCTATCACACCATCATCACGTGGTGTCTCAAAGACGAAGAACTTTCGCAACGGTGCATACTCAGGAGAACACTTCTTGATAATTAGTGAGAGATCATCTTAAAATGCTACCGCCAATCAAAGCAAGATAAGATGCATAAAGGATAAATATCACATGCAATCAATATAAGTGATATGATATGGCCATCATCATCTTGTGCTTGTGATCTCCATCTTCGGCACCGTCGTGATCACCATCGTCACCGGCGCGACACCTTGATCTCCATTGTAGCATCGTTGTCGTACGCCATCTATTGCTTCTCTACGACTATCGCTACCGCTTAGTGATAAAGTAAAGCAATTACTGAGCTTGCATTTCATACAATAAAGCGACAACCATATGGCTCCGCCAGTTGCCGATAACTTCGTTACAAAACATGATCATCTCATACAATAAAATATAGCATCACGCCTTGGCCATATCACATCACAACATGCCCTGCAAAAACAAGTTAGACGTCCTCTACTTTGTTGTTGCAAATTTTACGTGGCTGTTACGGGCTTAAGCAAGAACCAATCTCACCTACGCATCAAAACCACAATGATAGTTTGTCAAATAGACTCCGCTTTTAACCTTCACAAGGACCGGCGTAGCACACTCAGTTCAACTAAAGTTGGAGAAACAGACACCGCTAGTCACCGTGTGCAAAGCACGGCGGTAAACCAGTCTCGCGTAAGCGTCACGCTGTAATGTCGGTCCGGCCGCTTCATCCAACAATACCGCTGAACCAAAGTATGACATGTCAGGTAGGCGATGACTTATATCGCCCACAACTCATTTGTGTTCTACTCGTGCATATAACATCAAACCATAAAACCTAGGCTCGATGCCATCATTGGGGAACGAGTAATTTCAAAAAATTCCTACGCACACGCAAGATCATGGTGATGACATAGCAACGAGGGGAGAGTGTTGTCTACGCACTCGTGACCGAAGCGAAGCGCTGACGCAGCGTAGAGGAAGTAGTCGACGCCCTCCCGGTCCGACCGATCCAAGCACCGTTATTCGCACCTCCGAGTTCTTGACACACGACAGCTCGATGACGCACCTCAATCTCCAATCCAGAGAGGCTCCGAGGGGAGTTCCACAAGACGACGGCGCAGGTGACTATCTTGATGTTCTCTGTCAGCAGGCTTCGCCTAAGCACCGCCACAATATGACCGAGGTGTAATATCGTGGAGGGGCACCGACACGGCTAAGGAACGATCAATGATCAACTTGTGTGTTCTAGGGTGCCCCCTACCCCGTGATATAAAGGAGGGAGGAGGAGGTGGGCCCAAGGGGGCGCATAGGGAGGGGGAAACCTACTCCAAGTAGGTTTCCTTTCTTTCCTCTTATTTGGAGGGGAAGGAAGGAGTACTAGTATTAGGAAGTAGAACTAGTAGTAGGAAAGGAAGAGGGGAAGGAGAAGGAAAGGGGGGCCCCCCCCTCCCTCGATTGGGCTTGGGGCGCCTCCTCTGCTCCTTCTCCTTCCTACATGGGCCCAATAAGGCCCATATACCTCCGGGGTTCCAGAACCTCCGGAGCTCCAAACTCTTCCGAACATTTCCGTGTCCAAATATATCCGTCAAATATATCAATCTTTATGTCTCGCCATTTCGAGACTCCTCATGTCCGTAATCACATCCGGACTCGAACAAACTTCGTACATCAACATACATAAACTCATAATATAACCGCATCGAAACCTTGCGTCATGGACCCTACGGTTCGAGAACGATGTAGACATGACCGAGACATGTCTTCGTCAATAACCAATAGCGGGACCTGATGCCCATATTGGTTCCTACATATTCTACGAAGATCTTTATCGGTCAAACCGCATAACAAAGATAATGTTGTTCCTTTGTCATCGGTATGTTACTTGTCCGAGATTTGATCGCTTGTATCCAATACCTAGTTCAATCTCTTACCGACAAGTCTCTTTAGTCGCTTCAGAATACGTCATCTCATAACTAACTCATTAGTTACATGCTTGCAAGGCTTAGGTGATGAGTATTACCGAGAGGGCCCAGAGATACCTCTTCGACAATCGGAGTGACAAAACCTAATCTCAATTATGCTAACTCAACATGTACCTTCGAAACACCTGTAGTAATTCTTTATAATCACCCAGCTTACGCTGTGACGCTTGGTAGTACCCAAAGTGTTCTTCCGTAAACGGAGTTACACAATTCTCATAGTTACAGAACATGTATAAGTCATGAAGGAAGCAATAGCAGAATACTAAACGATCATGTGCTAAGCTAACGAGATGGGTCATGTCAATCACATCATTCTCCTAATGATGTGATCTCATTAATCAAATGACAACACATGTCTATGGTTAGGAAACATAACCATCTTTGATTAATGAGCTAGTCAAGTAGAGGCATACTAGTGACTATATGTTTGTCTATGTATTCACACATGTATCATGTTTCCGGTTAATACAATTCTAGCATGAATAATAAACATTTATCATGATATGAGAAATAAATAATAACTTTATTATTGCCTCTAGGGCATATTTCCTTCAGCCTCCCACTTGCACTAGAGTCAATAATCTAGATTACACAAGAATGATTCTAACACCCATGGAGTCTTGGTGCTGATCATGTTTTGCTCGTGAGAGAGGCTTAGTCAACGGTTCGCAACATTCGATCACGTATGTATCTTGCAAATCTCTATGTCTCCCACTTGGACTTGGTCCCGAATGGAATTGAAGCGCCTCTTGATGTGCTTGGTCCTCTTGTGAAATCTGGATTCCTTTGCCAAGGCAATTGCACCAAGATTGTCATAGAAGATCTTCATTGGTCCCGATGCACTAGGTATGACACCTAGATCGGAAATGAACTCCTTCATCCGACTCCTTCATTCGCGCTTCGTAAGCAGCTATGTACTCCGCTTCACATGTAGATCCCGCCACGACGCTTTGTTTTGAACTTCACGAACTTACTGCTCCACCGCTTAATATAAACACGATCCGGTTTGCAATTTAGAATCGTCCGGATCGATGTCAAAGCTTGCATCGACGTAACCATTTACGACTCAGCTCTTTGTCACCTCCATATCGAGAAACATATCCTTAGTCCTTTTCGTGTATTTCAGATGTTCTTGACCGCTGTCCAGTGATCCACTCTGATTACTTTGGTACCTACCGCCAAGCTTATTGCTAAGCACGTCAGTCCTGCACACAAGATTGCATACATGATAGAGCCTATGGCTGAAGCATAGGAACATCTTTCATTTTCTCTATCTTCCGCTTTGTGGTCGGGCATTGAGTTCGACTCAACTTCACACCTGTAGCACAGCAAGAATCCTTTCTTTGCCTCGATCCATTTTGAACTTTTTCAAAATTTTGTCAAGGTATGTGCTTTGTGAAAGTCCTATTAAGCGTCTTGATCTATCTCTATAGATCTTGATGCCCAATATGTAAGCAGCTTCACCGAGGTATTTCATTGAAAAACTTTTATTCAAGTATCCCTTTATGCTATCCAGAAATTCTATATCATTTCCAATTAATAATATGTCATTAACATATAAAACTAGAAATGCTAAAGAGCTCCCACTCAATTTCTTGTAAATACAGACTTCTCCAAAAGTCTGTATAAAACCATATGCTTTGATCACATTGTCAAAGTGTTTATTCCAACTCCGAGATGCTTGCACCAGTCCATAAATGGAACGCTGGAGTTTGCACACTTTGTCAGCACCTTTTGGATCAACAAAACCTTCAGGCTGCATCATATACAACTCTTCTTCTAGAAATCCATTCAAGAATGCAGTCTTGACATCCATTTGCCAAATTTCATAATCATGAAATGCAGCAATAGCCAACATGATTCAGACAGACTTAAGCATCGCTACGGGTGAGAAAGTCTCATCGTAGTCAACCCCTTGAACTTGTCGAAAACCTTTTGCAACAAGTCGAGCTTTGTAGACAAGTAACATTTCCATCACCGCCAGCCTTCTTCTTAAAGATCCATTTATTCTCAATGGCTTGCCGATCATCGGCAAGTCAACCAAAGTCCATACTTTGTTTTCATACATGGATCCTATCTCGATTTCATGGCCTCCAGCCATTTTATGAATCTGGCTCATCATCGCTTCTCATAGTTCGTAGGTTCATCATGGTCAAGTAACATGACTTCCGAATAGGATTTCGCACCACTCTGTGCGGATCTTACTCGTAGTACTCCACGAGGTTCAAGAGAAACTTGATCTGAAGTTTCATGATCAATATCATTAGCTTCCTCACTAATTGGTGTAGTCGCCACAGAACCGGTTCTTGTGATGAACTACTTTCCAATAAGGGAGTAGATAGCTTATCTCATCAAGTTCTACTTTCCTCCCACTCACTTCTTTCGAGAGAAACTCCTTCTCTAGAAAGGATCCGAATTTAGCAACGAAAATCTTGCCCTCGATCTGTGATAGAAGGTGTACCCAATAGTCTCCTTTGGGTATCCTATGAAGACACATTCGATTTGGGCTCGAGCTTATCCGTTGAAGTTTCTTCACATAGCATCACAGCCCCAAACTTTGAGAAACGACTACTTTGGTTTCTTGCCAAACCACAGTTCATAAGGCGTCGCCTCAACGGATTTGATGGTGCCCTATTTAACGTGAATGCGGCCGCCTCTAAAGCATAAACCCAAAACGATAGCGGTAAATCGGTAAGAGACATCATAGATCGCACCATATCAAGTAAAGTACGACACTGACGCTCGACACACCATTTCGCTGTGGTGTTCGGTGGCGGAGTTGCTAAACTATTCCACATTGTTTCAAATGTAAAGCAAACTCAGAACTCAAATATTCTCCTCCACGATCGATCGAGAAACTTTATTTTCTTGTTACGATGATTTTCTACTTCACTCTGAAATTCTTTGAACTTTTCAAATGTTTCAGATTTGTGTTTCATCAAGTAGATATACCCATATCTGCTCAAATCATCTATGAAGGTGAGAAAATAACGATATCCGCCACGAGCCTCAACATTCATCGGGCCACATACATCTCAGATGTATGATTTCCAACAAATCTGTTGCTCTCTCCATAGATCCGGAGAACGCTGTTTTAGTCATCTTGCCCATGAGGCACGGTTCGCAAGTACCAAGTGATTCATAATCAAGTGATTCCAAGTCCATCAAGATGGAGTTTCTTCATGCGCTTTACAATCGATATGACCTAAACGGCAATTACCACAAATATGTTGCACTATCATTATCAACTCGCATCTTTTGGATTCAACATTATGAATGTGTGTATCACTACTATCGAGATTCAATAAAATAGACCACTCTTCAAGGGTGCATGACCATAAAAGATATTACTCATATAAATAGAACAACCATTATTCTCTCGATTTAAATGAATAACCGTCTCATCAAACAAGATCCAGATATAATGTTCATGCTCAATGCAGGCACCAAATAACAATTATTCAGGTCTAAAACTAATCCCGATGGTAGATGTAGAGGTAGCGTGCCGATCGCGATCACATCGACTTTGGAACCATTTCCCACGCAAGATCGTCACCTCGCCCTTAGCTAATCTTCGCTAATCCGTAGTCCTGCTTCGAGTTGCAAATGTTAGCAATGTAACCGATATCAAATACCAAAAAGCTATGCGAGCATTAGTAAGGTACACATCAATAACATGTATATCACATATACCTTTGTTCACTTTGCCATCCTTCTTATCCGCCAAATACTTGGGGCAGTTCCGCTTCCGTTGTCCATCGCTTGCGGTAGAGAAGCACTCGATTTGTGCTTAGGTCCAGACTTGGGTTTCTTCTCTTGAGCAGCAACTTGTTTGTTGTTCTTTTGAAGTTCCCTTCTTCTTCCCTTTGGCCCTTTTCTTGAAACCAGTTGTCTTGTTGACCATCAACACTTGATGCTCCTTTTTGATTTCTACCTCATGCTGCTTTCAAAGATCGCCAAGAGCTCGAGAATAGTCTTGTTCATCCCTTGCATATTATAGTTCATCACAAAGCTCTTGTAGCTTGGTGGCGATGATTGGAGAATTACATCAATGACGCTATCATCCGGAAGGTTAACTCCAATTGAATCAAGTGATTATTATACCTGACATTTTGAGTATATGCTCACCGACAAATTCTCCTCCATCTTGCACTTGAGAACGTATTGGAGACTTCATATCTCTCAATCCGGCATTTGCTTGAAATATTAACTTCAACTCCTGGAACATCTCATATGCTCCATGACGCTCAAAACGCCGTTGAAGACCCGGTTCTAAGCCGTAGCATGGCATGGCTGAACTATAGAGTAGTCATCAGCTTTGCTCGCGACGTTCTTAACGTTGTCGGTTGCATCGGCAAGCAGGTTCGGCACCCAGCGGTGCTTCGGGACGTAACTCTTACATGCAGCAATGAGGATAATCCTCGATTCACGGACCCGATCCGTGTATTGCTACCATCATCTTTCAACTTTGCTTTCTCAAGGAACGCATTAAAATTCAATGGAACAACAAAGACGAGCCATCTATCTACAAACAAACATAGACAAGCAAAATACTATCAGTACTAAGTTCATGATAAATTTAAGTTCAATTAATCATATTACTAAAGAACTCCCACTTAGATGACATCTCTCTAGTCATCTAAGTGATTACGTGATCCAAATCAACTAAACCATGTCCGATCATCACGTGAGATGGAGTAGTTTCAATGGTGAACATCTCTATGTTGATCATATCTACTATATGATTCACGCCGACCTTCGGTCTCTATGTTCCGAGGCCATATCTCAGATATGCTAGGCTCGTCAAGTATAACTCGAGTATTCGCGTGTGCAACTGTTTTGCACCCGTTGTATTTGAACGAGAGCCTATCACACCGATCATCACGTGGTGTCTCAAAGACGAAGAACTTTCGCAACGGTGCATACTCGTGGAGAACACTTCTTGATAATTAGTGAGAGATCATCTTAAAATGCTACCGTCAATCAAAGCAAGATAAGATGCATAAAGGATAAATATCACATGCAATCAATATAAGTGATATGATATGGCCATCATCATCTTGTGCTTGTGATCTCCATCTTCAAGCACCGCCGTGATCACCATCGCCACCGCGCGACACCTTGATCTCCATTGTAGCATCGTTGTCGTTACGCCATCTATTGCTTCTACGACTATCGCTACCGCTTAGTGATAAAGTAAAGCAATTACAGTAGCTTTGCATTTCATACAATAAAGCGACAACCATATGGCTCCGCGCCGATTGCGATAACTTCGTTACAAAACATGATCATCTCATACAATAAAATATAGCATCACGCCTTGGCCATATCACATCACAACATGCCCCGCAAAAACAAGTTAGACGTCCTCTACTTTGTTGTTGCAAATTTTACGGGCTGCTACGGGCTTAAGCAAGAACCAATCTCACCTATGCATCAAAACCACAACGATAGTTTGTCAAATAGACTCGTTTTAACCTTCACAAGGACCGGTATAGCCACACCGGTTCAACTAAAGTTGGAGAAACAGACACCCGCTAGTCACCGTGTGCAAAGCACGGCGGTAAAACCAGTCTCGCGAAGCGTCTGGCGTAATGTCGGTCCGGCCGCTTCATCCAACAATACCGCTGAA